>CM022757.1:34156267-34216267 GCA_012411365.1 Ameiurus melas
CACAAATACAGTAAGTGGTCAAACAGCTACTAGATTACACCAGTCCAGTCATTTTGACTTTTAACTATTAGTAGGCATGGGCAATGTGGCACAATATTATATCATGGTATTTGAAGACATTTTCACTATATACAATATGTATAATTATATCAAAACAAGTTCAATCATGCTTTTATTTAATGATTTCAAAATAAAAATGTAATACAGTTCATAAAAAAGAAAAGAAAAAGTAATCATTAATTTAAATGACCTGGACCTTGCTACTGAACATTTCAATACTTTCACAAATGTAAAAATAACAAAATAAACAGAATAAAGTAAATAAATAAATGGCATATTATTGTAATATAGAGGCAACTGTGTGTAAAGCCATGGGATAGAGTAAGCTTACCTGCAATTGTCAGAAGCACATTTATATACATAGTCAGCTGCATCTTTATGTCTTCTCTCTTTCTCTGAGTCTCAAAATGCAAGTTAATATATCTTCAGGATTCTAAGTATATATAAAAAGAAAAAAAAAAAAAAAAAAAACCAACAGGAAATTAGTAGATTCCCAGATTGCACAATATATTCGGAAATAATATATTAGGATTTTGGGCCTGGTTAATTTTTTATTTATACATTTGGAAATCTGAGATTAATACTTGGTAGTATTAATACATGGTGATGGCCACAGAAGCACATTCTGGAAATCCGAAGTGGAAAGTTTATCTTTCCTAGGCTGCCCTAAATTCATCAAGCATCACTCATCTTAAACCTTCATCACACAAGGCCCACATCTCTCTCTCTCTCTCTCTCTCTCTTCTCTCTTTCTCTCTCACCAGAGTCACTGTTTGACCTTCTTAACCCTCAGCTACTCAGCTACTGTATATTACTGCCTCACTTGTAAATTATTTTTTAATAATTGCATCTGCATTGTAAATATCAAGTCTTCCTTAGCTAAGTTTAAAATCTTTTTTTAAATCATACCTTAGTCTAGAGGGAAAGTGGAAGGATTTTAAATTTTGCACAATGTAACGTTCTGTTATTTTCGCCACTGTAGCTGTGAGTTGCAAAGACTTTCTCCATGGAGAAAGGTTTTCTTTTGCACAAGGGATTACACAACCAACACTTAAGCAACAGGTTCTTGCAAGTTAAAACAGTACACAGTGTTTCTTGTGAACGCATAATGTTGCAATGATGCTGTAAATCTCATTGCAAGTATGGAACTTTTCTGGTAGCAAAAACATTACAGCTAATATGTGTGACATACCCTAAAAAGAAAATAATATGTTAAAATCATATCTCAAACGCATTAGCTCTTATTATGAGCAAAATAACACATATCTTGTCCAAAAAGAGTAGTACAATGTAACTGAGGTAACTATGGTTACAGTATCTCATGAGTGCTGTTCATGCAAGTTTAGGAGTCTGTTTGGGTTTGAGTACTACATATGAGATTGCATATCGCGTTGCCTGGCAACACTCCATTATCACTCACCCCCATGTATTCACTGTTTGCACCAACATCACCACATGTGGAAACTATTAATTTATCAGAGTATTCCAGTTAAGATGAAACTGTCTCAAAACCCATTTACAGTCCAGTCCACAGGAAAAAAAAAAAAACAACAACTGGACAAATAAAATACTTCAACATAGAAATACTGAACTGGTTTCCTGGAACTGTCTCAGCTCTGTGTCATAGAGTTTGCTAAAAGTTTCAATTTTGAGTACTGAGATGAAACAAATAAAGGAGAGTTGAAGTTTTAGTGAATGCTAAACATCCATCCATCCATCCATTTTCTATACCTCTTATCCAACATAGTGTCACAGGGGACTTGGGACACATCACAGGCCAACCCATTGCAGGGCATACTCACACACTATGGACAATTTTAGAGATGCCAACAACGCATGTCTTTGGTCTGGGGCAGAAACTGGAGTACCCAGAGGAAACCCCAGAAGCACAGGGAGAACAAGGAAACGCCACGCACACAGGACAGAGGATTCTTTCAATGAGATGAGGCATAATTAATAAATATTATGTAAAGCTACCAGATTTGCCATTTGATCACTCAGAAAATAAGCTATATTGTAAATTAAGCTATATTTCTATAACCATATTCTCATAGCAGTAACTATGCAATAAATAAGCAGGAACAAATAAGCAGTTCTTAAGTAACCCTTATTCAGGAGATTCATTTATTCATCTTCACTTTATCCCGGTCAAGGTGGATCTGGAGCCTATGCCAGAAAACACTGAACACACACACACACACACACACACACACACACACACACACACACACACACACACACACACACACACACACACCCTAGGGGCAATTTAGAATCGAGAACATACCTACCAGCATTTCTTCTGGAACATTTGAAATAATCTACTATGGCAGATTATAAAATACTAAATATTATTTTATGCATTTCACAAACATAAGAAAATGTATCAATCATCAGTACCATATCCTGCTAAGACCTCCAACATGATAAGATCTTGCAAACCTTGGCAAGTTACTTAAATTTATTTTCAAATAAGTGTAATTTTTAATTCATATGAAATATTTTCAAAAATGTATGCATTCTGTCCTCTGCCTACGTATCTTATAAGATAGATATCTTACTTTAGTTTCTTAAGTGGGATTATGTAATTTCTCTTAATCTCCTTATATTTTTTGTGAAACTGAAATGAAAGTGTAACGAAAGTAGATTCAATTATTACAGAAGACAGAACTGATCACCGAGACTACAAATATGCTGCGTTGTAAACGTAAAAATAGCTAAATTAAATAAATACATGCACATAGCATTTAAAATTACTAAGACGCACGCTAAAACTTAAACGAAAGCTTCTCCAAGGCTTAGGGTTAGCATGTTCGCCTCACACCTCCAGCATCCGGGGTTCGATTCCCGCCGGGGCCATGTGTGTGCGGAGTTTGCATGTTCTCCCCGTGCTGCGGGGGTTTCCTCCGGGTGCTCCGGGTTTCCTCCCCCAGTCCAAAGACATGCATGGTGTCTAAATTGTCCATAGTGTATGAGTGTGTATGTGATTTTGCCCTGCGATGGACTGGCACCCTGTCCAGGGTTTACCCTGCCTTGTGCCCGATGCCTCCTGGGATAGGCTCCAGGTTCCTCGCGACCCTGAGGAAGGAATAAGCGGTTGAAGATGGATGGATGGATGGATGGAAGACTAATAGACCAACAAATAAAATTTTCCTTGAAGATGTAATTATCAGACCATGGCCAAAGAGAGCCACCCAGTGACAGAAAAGGTGAACATTAAACATAATATGACAGCATGATTGCAAATAGACGATTATGAATGACAAAAATGTTAGGATTCTTGAATTTAAAATGATCTTTATTGATTGTTTATTCACAGTTATTTTAAGACAAGTAAGCAAATATCTAAATAAATCAGAAAAAAAGTAAATTGTATGCATTTGTCATTCTAGAGGTCACAGATGAAAGTATACCAAAGTGTAATCTTCAACCCTAATTAGAGATCTGGGAGTATGGGTTTATTTAAAAAAATAAATAAATAAATAAAAAAAAAAATTATAATGAGATTCTGTGGATTTCAAACAAATATTGAAAGAAAGCTGCGACCCTAAACTCTGCCATTCATACAAACTGATTTGTGTGATTTCCTACCAAGCATTGTCAAAATTTAAACAAAACAATTATATACAGTCATATTGGATAAAATTGCACAGGCCTAGATGAAACACAAATATAGGTTAACAAAAATATTAGTATTTTTTTTATTAGTAAGGAAAGTTGCAGTACATTATTTCAGATAATTTTTTTTATTGTTATATGCTGGGAACCATTGCACTTATTTTATTTGAATATGCAGTAAATTTCTAACTTTTATTACTTCCTCATTTCGGTTCCCTGAGTAACAGAGTTAAGTAGGTCCAAAGGTGAAAAAAACACAGTCAGGGTCTGATATCTAATAGATTACAAGACAGCTAAACAGCAAGCATGTTTTATGGCACTTTTAAAACATGCCCTTTGTTATATTTAATAGATATAATTCTAATCAAAGTATGTCTGGGGGCCGCACATGCCATTTTGATTCATGTATTATATTTAAATTATTACAGAGAATTTCATTTCTCAACAAAATGTGAACAGAATGTATATTATTTATATACTGCTCAAAAAAATAAAGGGAACACTTGGAGTTACATTGTGCTGTTTAAGTGTTCCCTTTATTTTTTTGAGCAGTATATTATTGCACTACCACTATTACATCTGTACTGTATATATTTATACAATTTTCTTTATACTTCATTGCTTGATGGAGAAATGCATTCTGAATCTCATTGTACTTTGTTTTAATTTGTATTTGTGAGTGATATTGTACATTTTAATAAATTTGTATCTAATATTAAAAGGAAGAAAATCTAAGGACTAAATTCCTTAAACACTGAGGGAGAGTTCCACTGAAATACCCCAAAATACCCACTTCTATTAAAGCAGAATCTGCAGCGAAACCATTCAGTTAGTCCAAGATTTTGGACTCGTGATTTTTTCTTCCACAACAATGGCAGGTCAAACAAATCCAAAAATGTCTCTTGCAGAATTGCTGAATTGTGTGCTTTCTTTTTAGAAGGTGATTGGCAGGCCTGGTCAGTGTGGTCCACACATCAGAATAAATGAGTTGTGTGGCAGGATTAGATGTAGCTGTCTGGAAAAGATGAAGTAACAGTTATGCAACAGGTTGTCATCCCACACTAACTTTCACACAAATTATTTGCTTGTTCCTTAATATGGTTTACAAAAGATATCTTTTCCAGTATATAGCAAATTTACTTTCATCATTGTGATCATTTAAATGTCATTCCTAATATGTTAGTGATCTAGCTGAAGACAATCTGCTTTTGTGTATTCCCAATGCCAATGCTGAAAGTGAAAACTGCATGGACTCTTGTTTTTGGCATGTATTAGTATGACTGGATTTAGAAAACCATTAAACAGTTCTTCAGTTAATAATTACTTAATTACTTAATTACTTAATTAATTAATAAAAGCTCTTCAGTTAATAATTACAATCTCGGAAACATTCTCCCTGCTGAAAAATCCGGTGTGTTTTACCCAGCTGCCATCGCTGCCAACTGGTTAATTATTCTCCAGTTACTTAATACTCGACTAAGCTGATCAATAAATGTTTATGATTTTCTTATTGCCTTACTGTTGTGTTATTTCTTAAGAACTCAGTAATTCAGAACATATTTCCTTTCTACCAACACTTGCAAAGATGGTCTACCAACTTGTTGCAGCTGGTGGCTGGTCAGGACAAGCTGGAGTTACTTTACTACTTTAATTATTAAAAAAAAAAGACAATTCACTCGTGGAAAATAGCTCAAGATATATCAAGTGCGTCCACCCGTCCGTCCGTCCGCTCGCCCGCCTGCCTTATATAAAATATACAAAATATTAAATTTTATTTGTATAGGGCTTTTAACAGGGCATTGTCTCAAGGCAGCTTTACAGAAACATATAAACACATGATACAGATTTTAAGTGTGTGAATTTATCCCTATGGAGCAAGCTGGTGGTGACGTGGAGGAAAAACTCCCTAAGATGAAATGTGGAAGAAACCTTGAGAGGAACCAGACTCAGAAGGGAACCCATCCTCACCTGGGTAACAACGGATAGTGTGAAAGCAAAAAATAAGTTCTGATTTAATGTGCCATCAGTGCAGCTGATCTCTCCCCACTTTTGTGTGGTTAGACAATGTGTGTTAAAGTCTTATTCCTAAGAGGCAGCCACTATTCTCTGATTGCTTTGGTTTAGTCGATAAGGAAACTGAAATCGCGTAAAAGGTGTTATAGTTTGGTTAAAGAGCTATGGCACTGCATTGGAGGACTGAACGCTCTGTATAAGGTTTCTGTTCATGAAAATGCAGTTTGTATTTGGAGAAACATTCCTTAGCTGAGGTCAAAGTCATCAGTGGCTTACGGTAAGAGATATCTATCTGCAGTATCTGGAAGAGTCTTTGCCACTTTAATTACTTCTGTATTATAAACACTATCATGAGATTGTAAAGTAATAAAGGCAAAGCAACTGTCAGCTACATGTTCTGAATAAACCCTCTTTGCATGGTGTATGGACTGTAAAACTGGAAATTTAAGAAAGAGGCTCACATGTTTACCTTCACTTGGTGCTGCTGTGGGAAAAAAGCACCATTATCATTATGGAATAGCAGATAAGGTTTAGGTGTTTTGGTTATCATCAGCCACTAATAAAGTGAAATACATTGTATTTGTGACCTCTCAGCCATAACAGTAAAACAGCTCTGACCCATCGAGGAATGGTCTCCTCAAGACCTCTGAAGGTGTGCTGTGGTATCTGGTGCCAAGATGTTAGCAGCAGATTCTTTAAGTCCTGTAAGTTCCGAGGTGTGGCCTCCATGGATCGGACTGGTTTGTCCAGCACATCAAACAGATGCTCAATCAGAGGCCAAGTCCACACCTTGAACTTTTGTCTTGTTCCTCAAATCATTCCTGAACAATTTTTCAGTGTGGCAGGTCACATTATCCTGCTGCAAAAGGCCACTGCCATAGGGAATATTTTTGCTACGAAGAGGTGCACTTGGTCTGTAATAGTGTTTAGGTAGGTGGTACGTGCCAAAGTAACTTCCACATAAATTCAAGGACCCAAAGAATCCCAGCAGAACATTGCCACCTCCGGCTTGCATTCTTCCCACAGTGCATCCTGGTGACATCACTTCCCAGCTGAGCAACGTGTGAACAGCCCCGTAAGCGACAAGCTGTAATGCACTGTGTGTTGTGACACATTTCTATCAAAGCCAGCATTAACTTTTTCAGCAATTTGTACTACAGTATCTCTTCTGTGGGATCAGACCAGACGAGCTAGCTTTCACTCCCCACAGGTGTCAGGGAACCTTGGGCGCCCATGACCCTGTAGCTGGTTCACTGGAACTGGCCTTCCTTTTCCTTCCTTGGACCTCTTTTGGTGGGTACCAACTAGAGAATACCAGAAACACCCCACAAGACTTGCTATTTTGGAGATGCTTTGACCGTATCATCTAGCATCACAATTTGGTCCTTGTCAAAGTCATTCAGATCCTTATGCTTGTCCATTATTCCTGCTTCCAACACGTCAACTTCCAACACGAGAACTGACTGTTCACTTGCTGCCTAATATATCCTACCCATTGACATGGTAACAAGAACCAATGTTATTCATTTCACCTGTCACTGGTTTTAATGTTTCGGCTGATCAGTGTCTGTACGACATTAAAAAAATGTGCCATATATAAATCTGATATTTTAATTTGCGATCAAATATAAGTCAGTTCATCCAGAACTCACACACACATACACATATCCTATATATATCCTATATATATATATGACTGGAGTTCTTTTCACATACCTCTATTTTGCTTATTTCCTCTGGAGGATCGTTTTATCCTGCACAGAAAATGTATTACAATAAATCAGATTTAAGAGTAATTGTTTACAAAATAGTTAGCAGTCACATGAGACAAGTGTTTAAAATATCAATGATTATGTTTTTAAATAAATAAATAACAAACAAATAAATAACTAAAACTGCTAACACTACTACTACTACTACTACTACTACTACTACCTACTACTACTAATAATAATAATAATAATAATAAGTTTACTCCAATCATGTCCTGAAATTTGGTTATAGATACAACCGAAACTAAAACTTGTCTATGTAAAATCGCTGGCAAAATATTGACGACATTTTTGAAAATTATTATATGATGATTCCCCAATAAACAGGGCTGCTGGTAATATCTGAACAACAATAATATCAAAAACAGTTATGTTGAAATTTATGGGCACCCTCACAATTTCAGGTCACACTTTCAGGAGTTTGTATTACCACTAACAAAGCAAAGTGAAACATATATTTTTTTAAACACAAGTTTAACATTTTAAATAACTAAATAAATATGTTTGCTCTGCTTTAATAAGCTGTAAAACAAACCAGGAAATGCTTAAGGATTAAAATATCCAGACAACAAATGCACACTAAATGTGCTCCAGATTTACATAGTAGATTTACATAATTTTTGCAAGGCCCACCAAGAACTGATGCATTTACAGTTCAAAACAGATTTAGACAATTCCGATTAATACAGAATTTTGTTACATCTGGCCTTAAGTTGAAGTTATTTTGTGCCCAAATGTGACCCAGACCCATTTCAGAAATTATGAATATTAAATTACAAGGGAAATTACAAAGCTATTGGTCTAATGTACTTACATTTTCTGCCTTTAATAAAGTAGAAAATCAAACCAGCAATTCCAGCAACACCCAATAAAACTCCAATAACAATCCCAGCTATAGCTCCTGCAGACAGTGAACCTCCACTTCCACCCATAGAGCCTTTTTCTATGAAAACACAAAGAAATCAATTAGAGAACAATTTACAAAGGGTCTCTGCACATTAGTACACAATAATAATAATAATAATAATAATAATAATAATAATAATAATAAAATAATAAAACTTTATTTTAAATGTTGCATTCCATAGTACTTCCATAGTATTGGAGCAAAAGAAGAGAACGCCCTGTCACCCATAGAGCATAGGCGAGAAGTGGGAACAGTTAACAAACCAGAATCTGAGGAGTGAAGGTCCTGTTTTGGATTTAAGGGGTTGAAAGTTCACACAGGGGCCTCCTGATTATTTTCAGTAAGAAATGACTGATAATAGGTTTGTGGGTAGCAAATCAAATCAAATATATATATATATATATATATATATTTGGGTCGTTGTCCTGTCGCATCACCCAACTTCTACACAGTTTCAGCAGACGTACAGACATTCTCACATTATCCTGAAGAACTGTCCAATATACTTGCGAATTCATCTTCCCCTCAATGATTGCAAGCTGGCCAGGCCCTGATGCAGCAAAGCAGGCCCAAATCATGAGTGTCCTCCACCAAACTTTACGGTTGGGATGATGTTTTCATGATGATATGCTGTGTCCTTTCTACGCCAGATGTAGTGCTGTGTGGTTTTTCCAAATAGTTCAATCTTAGTTTCATCAGTCCACAAAACATTTTGCCAATACCGCTGTGGACTGTCAGTGTGCTCTTTTGCTAACTTCAGGCATGCAGCAATGATTTTTAGTAAGCGGTGGCCTCCTTCGTGGTGTCCTGCCATAGATACCCTGCTTGTTCAATGTTTTGCGTATTGTACACTCATGAACAGAGATGTTAGCCAGCCCAATGATGCCTTCAAATCTTTGGTCGTCATTCGGGGTTGTTTCTTTACCTCATTGATGAGTCTTCGATGTGCTCTTGGTGTCATTTTGATTAGGCGCCCACTTCTTGGTAGAGTAGCAACAGTCTCAAAGTGTCTCCATTTGTAGAATGTTTGTTTAACTGTAGACTGGTGAATTTCTAAAGTCTTTGAAGTCACTTTGTGACCCTCGCCAGCTTTATGTAAATCAACAATTCTTGATCGTAGATCTTCTGAAAGCTCTTTTTGGCGAGGCGTGGTTCACATAAGCATGTGCTTCTTGTGCAGAGCAAACTCCAAAAGTTTGAGTGGTTTTTGTTCAGTCAAAGTAGCTGTAGTCCACACATCCAAAATCATTTTCTCCAGGTGTGCAAAAAAAACTTTTCTCAGGTGATTCAAGATGATCAAGGGTTCACATACTTTTTCCACAAGCACTATGAGGGTTTTTTTTGGTTGTTCTCAATAAAGACATGGAAGAAGAGAATTTTTTTGTGTTATGCTTTTAGGCACATTATATTTGTCAATACCCCTGACTTAGATGAAGATCAGATCACATTTTATGACAAATTTATTCAGCAAACCATGAAATTCCAAAGGTTTCACATACTTTTTCTTGCCACTATAATTTTATATATATAACAATTGTATATTGACTGGTTGTTTGTCTTCACCGAGGCTTTAGAGGCAGAAAATCAAGAGAATGCCCCCCAACTTGAGACCTGATCTGATTGGTCTGAAAGTACAAAAAAATATGCTTGATGTCACTTTTTATGAAAATGCTACACTGTACTTTGTAACGTCACTCAGATTCTGCCGTAGTCTTAAAGCCACCTCCCTTAAGATTACATTGTTAATTACATTGGTCTGTTAGGAAAAAACTAAATTCTTAAGGGAGAAAAAAATCTACAAAATATAGCATTTAAACTATTCCACTGCTTGCACTGTTTTTTCCTGACACACAACTGGAAATGAAATGACTGAAATTTCACCTTAGCAATAGGGCTATACACAACCCATCCAACTTATTTAACAATGCAGAAGTGAGCTGAAGTTGTTCTTCTTTATTTGTGTGAGACATCAATTGGATTAATGTACTACCTTAAATAGAGGTAGATACAATTTTCAAGGCAGTTATAATTAGGTTTGACAAATGAACTTCTATATGACTTATTTTAGAACTGTGTACTGGTCTGTGCTACACTCTCTCTTACTGTGCCTATTGTCCTGTTTTAGTAGTTAATGTACTGTCTTGTGTTGTTTACACACAATTGCACATACACATTATGTCGAAATGTGTAGGTCTTATTTAGTTATTTAGTTTAGTGTACTGTACTCGCTTTATATGTGACAATAAATGACAATACTAGCTTTATATGTGACAATAAATGACAATATAGCCACTTGACTTGTGTATTTTAAGTAAAGACAAATGACATGTTTGGAGTCTTAAGAACACTTGGTTTTCTTTAGCCCACTACAGTCAGAAAAGAGATCTAAATAAATATTTTTTATGCAGGGAATATATGAAGTGAACACAAAGGGACACATAAATGCATGTTTTTTTTTTGTTTGTCGGTTTGTTTTTTGTAGACAAGTTGGTGATTGCAGGCTTTTATGTGAAGATGAAAAACAAGATAAATATACAGAATGCAGCAGCATGCCTTGTTTTCAACCAGCCCAAAAGAACCCATGTCACACCCCTCTTCATCTCCCTCCACAGGCTTCCTGTAGCTGCCCACATCAAATTCAAGGCCTTGATGGTCACCTACAAGACCTTGTATGGAACAACACCTCTAAACCTTGAGGTTTATGTTCAATCATGCAACCTGCGATCTGGCTACTCAGCGAGGCATGAGATCCCTTTCCAGAACCTTCAAACTTACTGTCCCTCAATGGTGGAATGAACTTCCAACCTCAATCCAGACAGCAGAATCAGGGCTCTAAAGTGCAACCATTTCAGTCAAACTTGCGACTGAAAAGTGTTTTGTGCAACTGTGAAAAAATATGTAGGTGCACCGGTGCGAGTGACCTGTTCAAACTTGTATAAAAACCAAAAGTCCAAAATGCATCTACACCGCGCAACATTTACTTCCACACTGCTTTTCATCATCTCAGTCAACCAAACAAGTATGTAAATACTGCAAAAAGGCCATTATGATGACAAGAGTAACAGTGTACATCATCTGCTTCTTTGATCTTGCCAATCTCACAAACCGGTATCTTTTATTAATCCTGCAAATTGACCAGAACTTGTGACTGTGACCTGCTCGTGTAGCCACAGCGGCGTTGGGTGTAAACATACAGTACGCTGCTGCTATCCTTCACTCTCTTCACCAATTCTAATAGAAAGCGCATTCACTTCATTTAATCTCACGGTCACCAGATATCACTAGAAAAGTCAACTCCAGTTTTCATGTTTTGAGTTAATCCCACCAAAAATGCAATATTATCAGCAGACATGGCAACACTGTACTGGGGGAACCGATCTAAAAGGAACAACTGATAAACAAACAAAAAATAATAATAAAATGTAAAGACAGAAAATGTCCTTAGTTATAAATAAATCACTGAATATAACAAATAGATATTATAATAAATTCATAAAATATAAATAAAGTGACAAGTGAAATTATTTTTAATTACTATGGGTTGCATTTAATATAATTTTGACAATAATAGGCCTATTAATAGCTTAGTAGGTTATTTCCTTAGAAGGCTACTAGCCTTCTTTTTCCTAAGATGGATAATTATTTTGTGTTAGTCTACTTTTAAATAAGACTATTGTTTAAGATATTTTAAAAATATATATTTTATGCTTGTTTGTTTTATATAAATTAATCAACAGTAGGCCTATTTCATTGCTATTATTTTAATTCAATTAACAGTGACCATGAGCAGAGAGCTTACCTGTTTATGATAGGCCACCTGATTAAAGTTTAAACAAAAAAAGATAGGTATCTGGATCGGTATCTGTCTATCAGGATGACAAGAAATCGGTATCAGCTGTAAAAATCCTGATCAGAGAATCCCTAATGAACACTATTGAACTAAAGCATTTTGCATCTGATGGGTAAATGAACTCACCTAAACACGTACTATGTGATTATTCAGATAAATACACAATATACACAGAGTGGTTCGAAAACTGACTCCAGGCCAGAACCGTGACAGTGGAAAATGTCTAATAGTGTAGATTTAAATATATTTAAGAAGCACAGACTTCAAAGACTGAACACTGAGGATTTTGCATTTGTTTACAAGGTGGAACAGGTTAATGGTCGTTTTTTTCCATACAGTCTGTAAAATTAACTGAAAATATTAAATTTAGTTTATCAGGAGGTAAATTAACTTGTCAGGCCTCGCACTATGTTCCTAAATTCTGTCATAATTGACAAGCTCAAGTTTCCCCATGCCTACTTCTGCGTTTTCTTGTGGCACATTAATGTTACCATCTCTAAAAAAACAGAACTTCAACCGTGTTCCTAAATTTATGCAATTGTAAAAAAATTTTTACCATAGAGCCTTGAGAATCTGTCACTTTCTTCAAAAAAATGTCTAAAGACCCACTTTTTCTGTGAACACTTAATTAACCCCTACCTTCAGCACTGACACATGCACTTTGCTTATCTCGAACTCAATAAAAAATCATGTATAGTAGCACTATTTGTATTGTTCTCCACTTGATATATGCTTGTATTTCCTCATTTGTAAGTCGCTTTGGATAAAAGTGTCTACTAAATGAATAAATGTAAATATAAATACATCATATGAAATAGCAGTTTCTCATTACACCATTTCTAGTTTACTTTGAACTTTACATTAAACATCTATACTGTAAAAAAAAAAAATTAATTATAAACACAGATTAATACAGGTTAAGAGCCAGCAGGATTGGTACAGATAACATCTTAGTGACTATTAAAATCCTCAATAGTTCTTTAGCATGACACCGTCATCCAGCTAAAGAAATATTTTGAATAAATTATTTTTTGTGTAAATTAGAATGATCTAGGATTTATAGAGATATAATTATTTTCTTGGTCTATTTACAAGATACTTCAAAACATCTTATATCTTACACCTGATTTATTTCAAACAGAAGAAAAGCTTAATTTATTTCTTTTATGCAGCATAAAATCTCACCTTTTACTACCAAATCATGGGATCCAGAGGCATTGCGCCCAGTTACAGGATTGGAGGCCATGCAGATGTAAATTCCAGTGTGCATAAAGGTAGTCTGCTCCACAGTAAATACGGATGTATTCTCTTCAGTTAAATTCCCTTTAAACATCCATTTGTACGAGGCATTTGGTGTAGATTCAGTACGGCAAGACAGTGTCAATTTATTTCCTTCCTCAACTTCAACTGGTCCATCAATTATCACATTATCTGGTCCAACTGTAACAGAGTCGTTGAACAGAGTCATTGTTTTTCAAATAAACTTAGATGTTTATTCAGTTTAAAACAAATCAGCACCAGGAATATATTTGTACTTACAATTAACAGTCATTCTGTATGTTGCAGATTCAGAGCTGATGGGGTTGCTGAGTGTACACTGATATTCACCACTGTCTCTTCTCCTCACCGGACTGATCATCACTGATCTGTTATCATTCGAGAATGTGATGCTGTCGCTAGCTGACAGTTTCTGATTATCTTTCATCCATTCAGCACTGTAGATGGTTCCACTCGCATTACATGATAATGTAGCTGAGGAAACATCTTCTATTAGATCATCTGTTGGTCCAGTAAGTGCTGCTCCAAATATTATTTCTGTAAAATTCACAGAGGAAACAAATAAACAGTTAAATACATTCATATAACAATGTGGATTGAGATGGAATTTGAAATAGTTATAGGGCCTGGAACTGTAAAAGTTATAAGAACATTAAACATAATCTGCTTATTGTATCATATTTGTCAAATAAATTATTTAAGAACATACTTCCAATTTGTCACATAACAAATTAATTTTTAATCGAAACCAAATAGCATTTTGATTCTGTATATCTATGACTTTTAGCTTTTGGGCTGTAACAGCACTTTAAACATTTCACTTACTGTTTTAGAAATCCCAAGAACGTTTTCTGTTTTGAATTTCCCAGATATAGCCTTGATTTCCTAATCAATTACCTATTTTCAGACATCTTGTAGATAAATTATATTTATACCACAGCATTGTTGAATTCTGAAATCTGATTTGTCATTAGGTGTTGATTAATTTTCTATAAGAACAGCTCTGATAGTGGTGCCGAATTCACATCAAATAACAGGTTTACATCAATGCTCTCATTCTAAAACATTAGCGTTTCTATAGTATGGGACATTAGCGTTTCATTCACAGGGGCGTGTATGGTGGATACTCAACATAATCTAAGCCTAATAATAAACAAAAGATGATATTTGATAATGAAAAATGTCTTGAAATCTGTGAAATCTTCTGAAAGGAGACATTTACTTAACATTGATGAAAGGATTCTCAGGTGTTAGTGTTTTTTGTAGCAATCACCACAGAACACTCTGCTTCACGCTGGAGTACATAATTGACTATTTCCTTATAACAGCATGCCCGGTTTTATTTGTGTTGTATTCCTTACACAGTATGTACACAAATTATTCAACTGCTAGTTAAATACAGCAGTTCTGGTAGTTTATGAGTCCAAAATGTAGCATATTTTTAAACACCAAAAAATTATTTCCTCAATTTATCTGTCAGTTATATAATTTTACTTCACTGTAAGACATTTCAGATGGTTAAACTTAGAAACAAAAGGTCACCTGCTGCCTTAGAATGTAACTAATCTAAACTTTTTGAGTTGAAATAAAGGTTATCTTCAAGTTATGTTTTACAAGTATTGCAAGTCAAGACAATGGGTTGCTTTATGGTTTTTTTTTTTTTTTTTTTAAACTTGAATTCAATATCCAAAACCAGTTATGACAATTGGAGTTAAAAGAGAAGAAATAAGTTCACATAACTTAAAGTAGCTATCATGTTTTACAGTGTTGAATTAAAATGTCGCAATATGCCATTGTTCACTTATTTGTGGTTATCTTTTGTAGTTGGCTAAGGTTTGCGAAAGGCAAACAATCAAACAGTGAAAAATCTGTACATTTCGGGAGAGCTGCTTTGGCTTAATTTAATGGCTTGCTGTTTTTTTTGTTGTTGTTGCACATGAATTCAATAACTAAACTATGCATGTTTGTTAGATAAACCTCACAGCTGTCAACAAGTCGCATGATATGCTATAACAGTAAATGGTGAGGTTCAATGAAGGACTCATTGCTTTGCCGTAGATGCTGTATGCTTCACATTGGTATGGGCCCGGGTCATATCTGATCACACTAGTAATGGTCAGTCTGCTGTTGTTGTCTGTTAGCTGAACTCGCTCCCCTGCTGTTACCTCAGAGCTGCCATTCAGCCAAATAAATGAAAGAGAGGAGCCAGACGCAGAGCAGACGAGACTCACAGTGCTGCTGAATTCAACCATCTCTGTTTTACTTGGTACTATGGTAACAGTGGAGGGTGGCACTGGGGGTTAAAAAGTAATACAGGGCTCAGGTGGACACCAGTATACACAAGATATTGAAAGTTCATTTATCATCAAAACATAACCATAATCACTGTACCAGCACTATTAGCTCTCATGATCTTAGATAGTAATCACAGTTTCACTGTTTTAGCCATACTGACCAACATAACAAATCTGCTATTACAGAACTACAGATTTTTTTTATGTCAGTGCCAGTCACCGATGTTCAGTCACCAGTTATGGAGAGTTCAAAAGAGGAGATTTTACTGCAAAATGGCAGCAGAAGTCAAAATGGCACAAGTAGAGTGGACAATGACACAACTGTCCTACCCCAGTGGTAGTGTAGCATATTATTTATAGGATGATCATTACAGAAAAAAATGGTTCTAAACTCTACACTTCCTGTATTTTTTTTTTTTTGGTTCAATATTTTACTATAAAATTAATCTTCTGAATTTGAGACATTAGAGTAAGCCTTGACAATATTCTGTCTCTAATTAAAATACATGTTCTATCAAATGAAACAACTAAACACTTTTTTTTTTGCTGCTTTTACCTCAGCAGTAACATCTAATGCATGTTCATAGTCATCTAATGCAAAAATAATCTGATAAAGAAAGTCTTTGAAATTTAAAAGGTGTCTATTCAGATTGAGCTGTGAAGATGATTACATCTTCATATAGGGCATGCTGTTATAGGGAAATAGTAAATGATGTACCCCAGCGTGAAGCAGGGTGTCCTGTTGTGACTGCAGTACAAATCTGTGTACTTTTAATCCTTACACACCTGTATAAAACTGATTATTGTAAACTATTAGCTGAAAGAATTTTTTTTCTTGTATTTACAAACTGAGGACTGTACAAGATTAAAGAAAAAAAAAGTCTTCCTGTAGTTGTGTTAAAAAGAAAAGTTTTATTTACTCACCAACCACCTGCAGTGAGGTTACATCTGAGTAACGATCTGTAGGAGTGTTTACAGTCAGAGAATATGGTCCAGTATCACTCTCAGTCAGGTTCCTGAGCTCCAGAGCTAAAGTGGTGGTGTTCAGACTGACTCTGTCAGTGTACTGTGGCAGTATTGTAATTCCACTTGGAGGTCCAGAAAGAATGCTGATCTCATTAAACTTCCATCTGATGAACTCATGTGGGGGATCAGGAATACGGATTGGGGTAATCACCACATTCTCCCCAACTGGTTTATTTATTCTCTCAGGTAATAACAGCTCTTGGCCAAAACATACTCCTGTGTGAAGAAATAAATAAACCAAGCACAAAGGTTACAAATTAAAACAAAACACTGTAATAAAAACACTCTTCAATAATAATAATAATAATAATAATAATAATAATAATAATAATAATAATAATAATTAAGATAGCATGTAATATACATAGAGAGTGAGTGAGAGAGAGAGAGAGAGAGAGAATAAAAAAACGCAAAGCAAAAAAAGGGTTTATTTTTTTTGCTATAGGAAGGAAAACTGTGTAAACTGCACTGCGCTGTAATGTTTATTTCTTCTATCATGCTGCAGGAAGCCACGCTGCAGTTACTCACTGTATTCATCTTCACAGATATACGAAGAATATAGTGTTCACCTGTACATGACAGCAGAAGCAGAGAGCAGCACACAGCGTGGAAATCCATCAGGAGAGATCCGGAGCTCCACCACTGCTTCTCAATAAGCGTCTCTACAGAAAGATCTGTGCTGATTAATCACCCGATGTGAAACCGAATAGTGCGGGTTAGACTCGAAGTTAGAAAGAAAATGACTGAAAAAGAAAAGTGAAAATAACTAAGTAAGCAGACGAGACAGCAGGTCTGTAAACAGTGTCATTAAAGCACACATGCAGGAGTGAACAGCCTACAGGGAAGGTAGGGAACCGCCCTCCCCACCTTATTGGAGAAGACCAGGTATAACGATTATCTATAATGTATAAAAAAAATCTAGCTATACAGTGAGGGAAAAAAGTATTTGATCCCCTGCTGATTTTGTACGTTTGCCCACTGACAAAGAAATGATCAGTCTATAATTTTAATGGTAGGTTTATTTGAACAGTGAGAGACAGAATAACAACAAGAAAATCCAGAAAAACGCGTCAAAAATTTTAATGAGGGAAATAAGTATTTGACCCTCTCTCAATCATAAAGATTTCTGGCTCCCAGGTGTCTTTTATAAAGGTAACGAGCTGAGATTAGGAGCACACTCTTAAAGGGAGTACTCCTAATCTCAGCTTATTACCTGTATAAAAGACACCTGTCCACAGAAGCAATCAATCAATGGGGCTCCATGCAAGATTTCACCTCGTGGAGTTGCAATGATCATGAGAACAGTGAGGAATCAGCCCAGAACTACACGGGAGGATCTTGTCAATGATCTCAAGGCAGCTGGGACCATAGTCACCAAGAAAACAATTGGTAACACACTACGCGGTGAAGGACTGAAATCCTGCAGCACCTGCAAGGTCCCCCTGCTCAAGAAAGCACATATACATGCCCGTCTGAAGTTTGCCAATGAACATCTGAATGATTCAGAGGACATCTGGGTGAAAGTGTTGTGGTCAGATGAGACCAAAATGGAGCTCTTTGGCATCAACTCAACTCGCCGTGTTTGGAGGAGGAGGAATGCTGCCTATGACCTCAAGCCACACATGGAGGTGGGAATATTATGCTTTGGGGTGTTTTTCTGCTAAGGGTACAGGACAACTTCACCACATCAAAGGGACGATGGACGGGGCCATGTACCGTCAAATCTTGGGTCAGAATGGGTCATGGATGGGTATTCCAGCATGACAATGACCCAAAACACAAAAATCCCTCCTGAGATGTGTGCAAAGCTGGTGGCCAACTACAAGAAACATCTGACCTCTGTGATCGCCAACAAGAGTTTTGCCACCAAGTACTAAGTCATGTTTTGCAGAGGGGTCAAATACATATTTCCCTCATTAAAATGCAAATCAATTTATAACATTTTTGACATGCATTTTTCTGGATGTTTTTGTTGTTATTCTGTCTCTCACTGTTCAAATAAAATCTTTCTTTGTCAGTGGGCAAATGTACAAAATCAGCAGGGGATCAAATACTTTTTTTCCTCACTGTATATAGCCTAATCTAGAGATGCACGATACAAAATTTCTCAGATGATATGATAACCGATTATTCAGAGTGATAGCGGCCAATACCGATTTTTCTGCCTTTTATACCTTCTTTTAAATTAACAATGATTATTTCCACAATTATGAAAGAAATGCAAATAAAAACTGTATTTTGTCCACTTCAAAAAGTTCAATAAATTCAGAAGATTAAAGTAAGATTTCTTAACTTCTTAACTTTACTGTTATTCATTCATATTAATGCTTTACTAACATGTTATTGCTTTCATATCCCTTATAGCAAGACGTTCCCTACTGTTGCATTGGAAGTCTGCTAAATACCTATCTCCCAGTGGCTAAAGGACATGATGTTCAGTAGAAATGTTCAGCAGAAACGTTCAGTAGAAATGTTCAGCAGAAATGTACAGCAGAAATTTTCAGCAGAAATGTTCAATAAAAATGAAACTGGATAATCCATATTAACATTGACTGAATTCTAAAAAAAACTTCCTGTTAATCTCACATTCACGCACCACTGTCACGACTCCCCTGGGAGTGGTGACGGCATGTCTTCATCTCGTCGGGTCTGAGGTCATTGGGTCACGTGTGTCTTGGAAGTACCGGCAGCTGATAACGGTTGCTTGATAATGACTGGGTAATCTATATATACCGTGAGCCGTGCTCCCGACGGCGCGGTTCAACTGACTGATCTACATATGGACATATTGACGTGTGTATGACGGAATGTATGCCAAGTAAAGCTAAAGGGCGACTATCGGGAATCGCCATTTCAGTTTATGTTTATGCCTTAGCCGTAGCATTTGTGTTAGCCGTAGCCAAGTGAGCATAGTTAGCTCAGGAGTTTGTTTCAAGTGTTGCATTCGTCACTGTTAATAAAAGTCACCGTTCCACTGCGACTGCATCCAGCCTCCTTCCCTTCACATCACTTCGCGTAACAACTACTCTATAAATATATTTTCTGTGCAATATATATACCTTTTTATTTTCTCAAGTTATCCTCATTTAAATCTTTCAACGGTGTACTGGTGCTTTAATGCAGCGAGAGTTGTTCGATTTCACTTCTGCTCACTTCCGGTGTAAAATTTTAGTGTTGCAGAACTTACACAGATTACAAACTGCAGTTTTGTCGCCATTCCACACAAGAGACATCATCTTTACATACAGCATGAAATCTGTGTTTTCCTGCCCTCATTTGATTGACAAGATATAATCGGCCCTGATCATTGGATGTTTTAACCCAATAATCGGTATCGGCCGATAAAGGCTGTTTTTCACGCTAACAGATGATAATCGGTATTGATACATCGATGCATCTCTAGCCTAACCTAATCTGTTCAGATAGATAGATAGATAGATAGATAGAGTTTTGTGTTTTTGTACTTTTTAAATTTTCATAACTTTTATGAATAACCTTTCTATAAAACTGTATAACAGACAGGTATAGAACATGAATGATCAAAAATGTTTCTGAACACTATAACTACTTCGAACAAGAGAAATAGGTTGTAATAACATGTACTATTTTACATGTAAAACATGTTGCATTACATTTGTCTTGCATTCTAAAAAACATTTGAATATGAATGATGTAAATTAGGACGAAGGGCGCGTCTCGTTATCCATGACATTGTTAAATCTCAGTTAATTCAATTCAATTCAATTTTATTTGTATAGCGCTTTTTACAACAGACATTCTCTCAAAGCAGCTTTACAGAAATATAAACGCGGTATACAGATATTAAAGGTGTGAATTTATCCCAACTGAGCAAGCCACTGAGTGGTGACGGTGGCAAGAAAAAACTCCCTAAGATGTTTAAAGGAAGAAATCTTGAGAGGAACCCGACTCAGAAGGGAACCCATCCTCATCTGGGTAACAACAGACATTGTGAAATAGTACAGTATGGATGTAAATGAAGTCTGTATGGTCCAGTTACTCACTGGACAGAGCAGAGAGAGGTGAGAGTGCAGCGGGAAAGCTCACACTTGCAGGACAGTACTGTCTACATTTGGAAAGTTGCTAAGGTTTGTCCAAAAAGTCACAAAAAAGTCGCTAAAAGGTTCTGAAAAGTCGCCAAGTTGGCTACACTAGTATGCACTGACAGCTAGATGAAAGGCAGGCTAAGCTCTGCCTCTCCCCAGCGAAAAGAAAATACAGAGGGAGAGAGAATGTGGGGTTTTTCATTTTCATTTACACTGATGGGTCGAACATAATAATCACCTGATTTTGTAAATGTGAGAAATTACATCTACTTGCTCATGTCTACAGAAATTGCTAACATTTACAAAATGTTAATAATAATACACCTGTTTAATGAAAGTAAAGATCCATGTTTAATAAAAATCTTAATGAAATGAGATTCAATTTAGTTCAATTTAGTTGTATACATGTTCTCATATTTATAGCAATATTTTGTTGTAATGTGACATTACATTTGGTGTACAGTGATAATCTCAAGGTTTACTGGGTTTTATAGGATTATTTGCCCTTTTTCAGTATACTGAAAACAAACATCAACAACAAACCTTTATACGTGAGGTGCCTTGTTTGTAAGCGTGGCAGGGTAAGTGATTTAACTATCCTAATGGCTCTGCTTGGGTAATGGCTAACCGACTAGTTAAGGACCCGTATTTTGGTAGGCGTATAGGTGTCTTGGTGATTCCAAGTTCCTCGCTCCCCTGGCATTACCGGTTCCCATTTCCGGTCAGTTTTAGAGCGGGGTTGGTGGATCGTGAGTTGGGGCCGGAGATCGCGTAAAGTAATCACAACATTTATCAGGTGGCTGAATGATGTGTGTGTATGTCGAGCCGCGGTACCTGTGAGTAATCATACCACTTCGTGTCTGGTGTTTGTTTAATCTAATGGTAAGTGCACCTCTCACTTTTTAACATTGGTATTTGGTAGTGTTGTGGATAAAATCAACCTTTTTAGCCTAAGTAAAAAAATTCAAAGACAGAGTTTAGTCGATGTCAAAAGTAATAAACTTTATTGAAAACCAACAAAGTGTGACTGTCAACAGAGAGTCCAACTTGTACATATACAAACATGTCTTTATATACTTCCCAAAACAGTAAAAATAATTCCTAGGTGTGGCATTCAACGTTTCTTTTAAGAACCGATTCTTTTTAGAATCTCCATTGCTTTAACTAATTATTCATATCTATATGATACCCCACATTTGTGGCGCATGCGCAGCCAGCTGTATGTTCTTCAAAGGTCTTACCAGAACTGGGTTCTCCATCATGTCATGTAATTATTCCCATAGCCTCATCTTGGTACCCTTCCCTTGAACTCACATCTTTTCTTATGTTACTGATTTGCAAGCCCAAGGGGGGCCCAATTCAGAAACCCAGTTCTGGAATGTGTCTAATTTACTGCCACAAAGTGAAGTTGCGTTTAGACAAACACAAGCTCTTAATTTACTACCATAGAATGAATCTGCTTTAGACAAACCCCAAAGCATCTAATTTACACACTTAGAAGTGAAGCTGAGTTTAGACAAACAGGTTCTTACTTTACACACTTAGAAGACCACATGTTGGAAGTGTTTTATAGTTTTAGATTAGCCACAGAAAGCAATTAGGCCTACTGTTTAGTAAGGCACATAATTCTTCTAACTCAATCCACACTCAGAATATAACTTGATCAACCATTATTCTATGGATTTACATTATGCTTCTAATAGTTGATTATACATATAGATTATGATTTTTTAACCCATACAGATTATTTGATTATGCTTTAAGTAGTACTTCTAAATGTATGTTACATATTGAATACACTACATTAACATATCCAGAAGTGAGTTATACATATTGATTACACGTCATAGATATTTTATATACATATGTTCAATATATTTTCTGTGGTAGATTTATGTTTATACTCTGATCTTTGTGTTAAGGTCAGAGTGGGGAGTTGAGCTCAGTCTTCTCTATTATAAATCCCTGGTATAATGTTTGGGTATAAAAAGAGTATCTTAGAGAGGCAGAGTCTCAGAAATAACAATGGGCAGAGGTTCACCAATCTTTTTTGATGTTGCTGCAATCAAATTCAAAATTACTTAATCTTTTTAATGGTACATTTCCTCAGTGTAAACATGTGACCTGTTTTCTATGTTCTATTGTGAATAAAATGTGGGTTTATGAGATTTACAAACAAATCTATCTCTGAATCTAATTAAAAGTACAAATCAGTAAAAATATGTACAAATATCTAAACAATAAGTTTGCAAAATATGTATACTTTAAAAAAAAAAGTTGTACACAAATTAAGTATGGACACAAAGTTTATATGCAAACTTGAAAAATTAGTATGCATACTAGAATGTTAAGTATGTGCATGCCAAAATGTAAATATACATACTTAAAAATCAGTTTGCGGGATTGGGGAGCCCTCCAATAAATATTGTAAGCTTCAAACTTCATAAGTTGTGTTCATTTGTGAAAATTATCTTGATGGAAAAACGTGTTAGTAGGGTATTGTAAACTTTCCTTGATCACAGAACTTATTTTTTGTGACCGTTGAAGGGACCCGTTGTCATGAGTCCCCCTTTGTGCGGCACGCTGTGGAATATGTGAGCGCGCACACACAAGCGGGTGTGCGAGCACCTGCATCTCTGTTGTCAACAGCAGTGACATTTGGACACGTGTCGTTTGTTGTTGTTGCCGTCAGGTCTCCGCCTCGTTTTGTCATGTGTCATCAGGTCACGTGGGTTTCCATATTGCTCGCAGCTGTTAGCAGTTGCGGGGCTAATGATACCAGTATATATACCGGGTCTGATGCTACACACAATTCGGGTAATTAGAGTAGAAGAAGACTAGAATATAGAAGTAGAATATAGACTAAGATATAGAGAGTCTTTGTTCCAAGCCATAGTTCATGTCCATGTGTCATAGCCATAGCCATAGTCCATGGTTAATGTTTAGTTTATAGAGTTAGTGTATAGCATAGCTAAGTTCATTGTGTTTGTTTCATGTTTCTTGTTTCTCTTTTGTCTACTCTCCTCTTGTAAGTAAAACTCTCGTTCTAACTGCGAATGCATCCGTCCTGCTTCATTTACGTCACGAATCGTGACACCCGTGTGATGCTTTCAGATTCCGGTACAAAATGACATCATCCCTGCAGCACTCTTATTAAGTGCAACAGGACACTCATCAGCTGTGTTTTAAAAATAAATTGATTTATCTTTCAATGAAATTAAAAGTACATCATACTTATCAGTCATCACCATTGGTGTGTCTGTGTGTTTGTGAAGTGTGTGTGTCAGTGGTTTTATGGCATTATGGACAATATTGATCATGGCGTAATTTTTAAGCTAATGCTGCTAACGTATTACTTGCAATAGCAATCAAGATTGTTAGTTGAGATGCAAAAGGAAGTGACAAAAACCATCTGGAGCTCATTTTCCAAAAAAGAAAATAGAAGAAAGAGCAAAGTGTGAAAAAATATTATCATTTGTAATTTTTGTGGTGTTAGATTATTTAGATAATGGATTTACAATGAAGACCACAATTGGTTGACTTTTGTCAAGCTCTTAAAAAAGCTAATGGTTAAGCACACCACAGACTGATTTTTGCTTCCATAATAAGATGCTGTTATAGATGTGCAGTATCTGAATCTTTGGCTTAGTTACTAAAGAAGGTCAAACCTGTTCAGTTGATCACACACTCTGATAATTTATGCCAACAACAAACCCCACCCCAGGCATATAAATATATCCCCTAATGTATTTAGAGAATAAAGATTATTATTACTAATAAGTATTATTTTAGTATTGTAATTTGTTTATTATGATTTTTTAAAATTATATTTATTTAAAAATATTAGCACTTGCTATGTATTGAACATATAATAAAGTAAATTTGTGTTTATTTTATTTTTTGTGGTTGTGCCTGTCACGTACGGAGATTAGGATGGATGCAAGCGCAGATAAGAGTTTTATTAGAGTAGTGTCAAGCAGACAAATCCAAACCATGAGCTAATAATAGCATGGTCAAAAACAAGGAATGGTTCAGGCAAACGGGCATAAACAAGGCAAAACAGAATCAAAGAACGAGGGCAAGAACAAGATCAAAACTATAATACATGAAACGAGGAACTAATACTTGTAATACTTTGCGAAGTACACAGAGACACGAGGAGTTTAAATGACAAACGTAATCAAGGGTGAACACAAAACAGCTGAGACTAATGACACATACAGGAAACAACCAATGACAATAGAGGGGTGGAGACAGGACAGAAATCACAGCAAATGCACATGTAGAAAGTAAATGTCACTGAAAACCAGGATGTATGTGCTTGCTCTTCAGAGTATGCTGCGCACACCAGCGCTTAGCACAAGGGGAAATTGTGTCAGTGCCTATCCATGAAGACTAATGAAAAATGTAAAAAAATAAAATAATAATAACTTTATTTTTTTTATTATTGAATTAGATAAAATATTTTTCAGCATGAGAAATGAGTATTGTATAAAATTTTTATTTGGTGGTGTGGGCGAGGCCTTTGCCTAGAGCACCAAATAGGCTAGAACCGGCACTGCTACAGGGAAAACTATCAGAGTAATGTAATCCTGCACTGATGTGTCCCATATCACATTCAGGTGTCAGGTGATGAGCTTCATTTGTTCATTCAACTAAAAACAATTGCTTATTCTAATTGTATTCAACATTGTATACAATAAGAAAACATAAGATAATGTTGTCTTACAATAAGACAACATTATTGTCATAGATCGTCATACAATGTCTCTCAGAACAGGTCTGGAGGCTTCTGATAGTCACTGTACATGTTGGATTGTTGAAGAATATATGCACATTTAATTAACATCTTGGAATTTTTGTTAATTTGAAAGTCTGCATTGCTCATCTAGAAACAATTTTTGCACTAGATTGTGTATTTGCCAGTTACAGTCACTGATCAGACAGTGTTCTCTACTGGTCAAAGACAGTTTTACACAGTCATAATATTATGTTATCACATCTAATAATGTACAGAGAATATTCAATGTCTGCAAAGAGCAATTGGCATCAGTGAGAACAAAACATGAAATGAAACACACTGTCACGTAACATAGGCGCAGGTATGGCAGTTTAATCAAACAATAAGAAGTCCAAAGGATCAGGCAGAAATAAAAGTACAAGGCAGGCAAGGGTCAAACGATCAGGCAACCGGACTAAACTAGACAGGGCAGAGAATCGAGGTCAGAGTAACCAAAGTCAATCCATAAAAGTAAAAATGATATAAGGCTTGAAAATACGACAGAGACTGAGCATAATACTTCCCAAAGACATTGTTTGAAAACAGTCTCTTTATACTGTGGAGTGAGTGTGTGAGATTGGATGCAGGAGTGCATGATCAGAATGAATGTGA
This sequence comes from Ameiurus melas, assembly GCA_012411365.1. Lineage (NCBI taxonomy): Eukaryota > Metazoa > Chordata > Actinopteri > Siluriformes > Ictaluridae > Ameiurus > Ameiurus melas. Next base: position 34,182,542 of record CM022757.1, read on the forward strand.
GTGTTTCCAGGAATTGCAGTCCATGGCGGCCGTGCATGTAGGCCGCAATGCAGGATAGGAAATGTAGTCACTGGTTTGCTGTGATATGATAGAACCGCCTCCCTCCCCCGGCGGTCCTGGCTCTCTGGGCCAAATGTCTTCACAGCCTCTCAGGTTGCAATGCAGGCAATGTCCGACTAGTAGCAGGTTCCTCAAGGACCCAAGGAGCAGACATGAGTCGGGGCTGGTTCGCTGGGGTCATTAGGCAAGACCCAGGCTTGGGAAGTTGTCATCAACTTTAGACAGGTGCTTGACTTGGCGGTGTAGTGCGGCCTCTTACACACACACACACACACACACACAGTTTTCACTGTAAACAGAAATATCATGAATGTTTGAGTCCCACTCTGTGTGGTAATTAAAAAAACACATCAAAGTAATTATCCAACCAGTTCTTTGTATATTGTGTGAGTTATATAGAGTAACTCATTTCCTCAGGTAAACAAAAGACAATGGAGCAAGACACAAAGGATGAGGAAGACACATATATTCCTAATCAAATAAGAGCTATATGAGCTCAGTGTTATCAATCATGAGTGCATGTGGGCTGCTGGTCAGTGAGGTTTTGTAGTTTTTCTACATTTTGATGACTAAACTAGCTTGTTAACTAGTTCAATACAGTGGGGTCCTAAAGTCTATGAGCACTAGTGAAAATGCTTCAACAACCTGAGTGAAAAGTAGGATGTTTGAAATATTTACATGAATTTCAGAGTTTCTTACTATTTGGTACGATCTTTTTGCTTTAATGACAGTGTGAACTCAAGCTGGCACAGACACCACAATATTATGATGCATTTTCAATCAAATCCATCGGCGTGTCATCTGAACAATGATTCAATATTCAAAAATCTGACCATTTTTTTTTACAAAGCAGTTAACATGGTCAATATCATAAATTTGCTTATATTTAAAAAGATATAAAAAATAGTGTAGAAATAGTGTAGAGTCATGAATTATAAATGTTGTTTTAAATATTTAAAAATTCTAAAACCTTCTGTATATTTGCAATTTGAAATAAAATCAAATCCTAGATTTTCAATGTGGATTTTCAAGATTTTCTCAGACTTTTGGACCCCACCGTAGATAACTGCTAGATAACATTGGCAAACTGAAGCACATTAAAGGGAGAACAAAATTAGCTCACTGAGGTTTGGATATCAAAATTGCCCAAGTCATGTCATATTGAAATAAATTATGTGAACATCCTGTTAATTTACGTTATCCAGTCAATCCTTTTTAAACATACAATACCAACAGAATAAGTAGAGCATAAGAGTACACTTCAAGTGTCAGATCTAGATGAAAATCAGCAGATTTTTGCCCCCAAAAATATATAGCCTATTGTGTTGAGTGTAAATTTTGCTTGTTGCTTACCACTATCATTTTAGTTGGTACACTACATTAGCTAGAAGCTATTAAAGCTCTAAAATATTTTTCTGACAACAGTACAATATTTGTACTTAAGAATTTATACAACTGCAATTCAGCAAAATTTATTAAAACTATGAGCTAGCATTGTTCACATTGTAGCCAAAGTGACATCCATACACTTTGTGAAGGTGTGAGGGGATAAAGCTAGCAAACTGGACCCGGTAACCTTTTTCTATGGTAGACAGAACCCATGCAGACACATTTGGCAGTAGTTTCCATGCTGCCAGAAGTAGTAGCAGGCCGTGACTGTGACTGCCCGTTCCCCTGGCTGTCTGTGGGGGTTGGCGGGGTGCCATACTCACCTTCTGGGTTTCCCTCGCACTGTTGCTGGCCCAGGCTCCACTCGTGGATGCCCAGGTGAACTCGAGACAACAGGGAAGGAACTGGCTGAATGCCCCCATATGTCGAGGTCACTCAGCAGGTCTGCTTGGTAGGCCTGCGATACTGTCATTGTCTGCAGTGACCCACCAGCAAGACTACTACAACATAGGCCTTGCCCACCAATGCCACGGTGGCTTGAATGGCAAAGCTGGCCCCCCTAATTACCTGCCTTCAATGGAGAGAGGTAGCTCGCAAGCACCTCCTCCACCTTCAGCATAGCTAAATAGCCATGCCATTCATTCCCCACATTGGCCGAAATAATCCAATATCGAATATCCCTGTTACTGTGTGCACTTCCAGCCTGAACAACAGGAGTGTCCACAGCCAATGTGTGCAAGCTGTAGCTACTGTGCAGGCTCTGGCTCCAATTTTCACCTACTGTGCAAAAGATGGTGTCAAATGCACTTTCAGTTCAATATCACTATACAGAGTATAGAACCACCTGGCAGATTAATAAGTATTTTTATGACTATATCCACATAAGACAAAACACTAGTGTGTGTGTGTGTGTATGTTTTTTTTTAAAAAAAAAAAAAATATATATATATATATGTATATATATATATATATATATATATATATATAATATAATATATTGATCTGTATCTCATATAAAGTACAGGGAAAATAATCAAAGCATTAAATGCAGATGCATCAGATCTGTCAGAATGCAGGTGAAAGCAGATCAGTGGCCTTTCAAACAATATTCTTCAGACTAATGGATATTGCTCATCAGTGTGAAGAGAAATATGATGTGTGAAGGCCTTTCAGTTCAAGAACAATATATAGAGTATAGAATAACTTGCAAGACTAAACATATGGTGAAAAGTAAAAATTAGTCATGTTGCATACAATTAATTGATTATTGTTGCCACAAATCACTACATAAATGATTTTATATATATCAGTATATATAAATATCAGTATCTGATATGTACAGGGAAAATGACAAGCATTAAATTCTGATGCATCGGATCCACCGATTTTAAAACCTCCTATTTATGCTTTAATCATTCATGCAGAAATATTTAAGAAATTTATAGAGACTTTCTTTTTTTTTTTTTTTTTTTTTTTATTTTGCACACTCTTCTTATCATGTGCCCTAATCATTGCACTTTAGTCCATATTTACCTAAATATTCACTTCCTCTTCCTCTTCTCAGAGCGAGGTGACGTCTGTTCTCTGGGAAACTTTAATCCCTGTGAAGTGACAGATAAAGCGGGAATATAGTGAGTCCACTGATTATTTACACAGACATTTTTTTTATCCTAAACTGGGCTTATATAAACATAACCACATAATGGTTATGGAGTGTATAGTCAGTGATGCTTAGCTACAACATTTATATGAAGTTAGCTGAAGAAGCTAGGTGTTCTGATATTCAGAATTCAATCTGTGTCCACAACACACACATGAATGCAGCCTAGACTAGAAGAGCTGAGTGCTAATGGAGGAGGAGGCGGCCTTTTTTGAAAAGACCATAAACATGACTGACAAGGTAGTAAAGAAAACCAAAGATACAGAAGCTTGCACACCTTAATGCCTCTACAGATAAATACACTTAAAAGTGCACATAAACAGTTAAAATAACATTAAGCACAGTTAGAACTGTTAGATTTCACCCCACTGGAATCTACCGTTTACGCCTTTTCGATCTCCGTCATGCCTTTCAGCCTGTTTTACCATTAACGTCTAGTAACTTTTAGTTACCTTTAGTTCTATATTGCTATGAGCTAGAAAGTGTGGTTGGCCGCAGAGTCAGGCGCCTGGAGAGTCCGAAATGAACACACACACACACTGACAGATATGAGCGTGCTCAAAAGAGACTTCCTGATTTATTCATTCAAAGCAGAAGAATTTATACACATTGTACACATTGATAACAGCACTGCGTGGACGGTTTCTACTGGTCCAAGTGTCAGACCACACAGCACATAGTTATGATACAAAATAAGTCCCATGTCATGTTGACACAGAAGTACATAATAATATAATCAAGTATAGCAGTTGATCAGCTTATTCAAAGAGGTAACTAAATTAATACATTAATCATATATTTGAGAGCAGTTCATAATATAAGAGGGTACATAATATAAAATATAAGATGATAAAAGAGAATTTCCTTTCAAGGACATTAAAAGTACCCAATGTTTAGAAAGTCCTCATGTGTCTCCATCAAAGAGGAAGCCGAAGACCAAAGGACCCAAACAACATTACTGCTATTTAAAAAAATAATAATTATAGATTTACATTAGGAAATGTTGATTACCACTTTGTCATGAACCACTTTACATCATGAACCACATCAGTCGATCATTGATTAGTCGATTGATTACTAAAAAAAAATACTGAATCTTCATAGCATTTCAAATCAACTAAAACTCATGCAGCACTCTTAACCAGGCTTACTGGCATCTTACAGATAATTCTTCAAAGCATGAAAGTATTGTCAACCAAATGTTACATCCCAAACTCACAAAAAGGGAAGGTATACTAATATTTTTTTATTATTATTATTTTTTCCCCAACATGTTTTACATGCATTTCATGGTCTAATTTCAAAATTTTGATCACACAAATTCAAACTAAAGGCAATATAAACAGCTGAACCCTGTATCACTAACTGAAAAACTTGTGTGAGGCGAATAATTGTTCATGTGTGGAATCAAATCCAAATCGTTGGGGTTTTTCTTCTTTTTTGTCCAGACACTTTCCTAATGATAACGATATTCTGAGCTTCATTTTTTTTTTTTTTTTGTACTACATTATACTGTAGCTGCTGTACCTCACATGCATGTAATGTGGAAAATGTACACTACAGCCAGTGCATGAAGATAATGTATTGAAGAAGTGTACTGTTATGAAGAAAAATACTGTTATTGTATGATTTGGTCATTTATTTATTTTTTTAAGAAATACCGTTCAGTTGTCTAAAGATGATATTGGACCTTATTGTAGTGCGTACTTCTAAAGCTTTGGGAGGAGAAATAAATTAATAAAGGCACAAATTCATTGTTCTGTGTCTTTCACAAAATTTGTTAAGTTTTAACTGTCTTGGTAATAGCAATGCATTGGTTGAATTTATTTAATGTAGATTATTACTTAACAAATATAGGATGTTACTGCCTTTTCCATGTAAGGAATAGAGTTCTGCTCACGATGTAAATGGTTGTTGTATATGCACATGAATTTTCCATGACTTAATGTTTTTTTGTTTTTGTTTTTTTTTTTTTTTTTTTTTAAGAAAAAAATCCTACACACTATTTTAAATGAGGGTCCGGGGTTCGATTCCCACCGGGGCCATGTGTTTGCGGAGTTTGCATGTTCTCCCCATGCTGTGGGGGTTTCCTCCGGGTACTCCGGTTTCCTCCCCCAGTCAAAAGACATGCATGGTAGGCTGATTGGTGTGTCTAAAGTGTCCATAGTGTATGAATGGGTGTGTAAGTGTGTATGTGATTGTGCCCTGCGATGGACTGGTACCCTGTCCAGGGTGTACCCCGCCTTGTGCCCGATGCCCCCTGGGATAGGCTCCAGATTCCCCGTGACACTGAAAAGGAGTAAGTGGTAGAAGATGGATGGATGGATGGATGGATTACACTTGGCTGGCATGACAGAGGTACTGCAAAAATTGTTATACCGCCATCATATAGGTTTACAATAGCTGTGCTATCTGTCTACAACAATAGATTACTAGACTAGAACATAAAACTGTCACCATTCAGTCTAAAGCATCTTTGTAAAAAGTGACTGTGAACTTTCACTGATTTTAATATATTTGATCGAAATGTAGATTTCGGATAATCTATAATACATTAGTTTTGAATGCAATGTAATTAGAATTTTATGGCTACAGATTTGTGTAGAATCTTTGATTTCATAGGCACTATTTTGTATTTAGTTCAACATACACACATGTCCATACACATGTGTTTCAACACATGCAAAGTATATTTAAAAATACAAAATATGTCTTCTAAATACAAATGACAAATATGTAAGCATCCATCATTGTGGACATCAGGATATTTATGATATAAATAAAGCTAACTATGACATTTAACTGAAAATCTGTATTTATTTCAGATAATTTTCAGAGCATAATTCTACTTTTCAGTATGATTTGTTGCTTGCAGAATTAAAAAAATACTTTCTACATGGATTTTCCTGCTGTTGCCCCATCTTCGAAAACCTACCTATAGTGGCTACGTAATGTCAAATCTTTCTATAATGGTGTGCAGAAAATGGTGAATTCACATTATTTGCGTTTCCTATTATGTTCAGTGAATTTGTTTGTTTGTTCCCTGTATTGTTTCTATTTTGTTTCTGTAGTGCTGTGTAGAAAGTGATTTATCCTTGACCAATTATGGACAAATTAAATACTTATTGAAATGATTAAAAATTGTTATTAACTGATTAAGCACTTAAATTTTTTTTGGAGCAGTTTAGAGTGATATTCTTTGTGTTTCATTCAATATTATAAAAACATATCAAATGTTTAACCTGATGAAATGTACCATTTAAAGAAAAAAATAAGGTAGTCATGGACAAAATTATTGGCACCCCTGGAACTTTTCTCTCTGGAGATTGACTTGTAACCTTGAGATTGTTGAGAATTTTGCTTCTTAAGTCCTCAGACAATTCTCGGCTCTTCTTTCTCTTCTCCATGCTTGGTGTGGCACACACAGGCACACAACACAAAGGTTGAGCCAACTTTTATACACTCTAACTGGCTTCAGTTTTGATTTCTATATTGCCAGCACCTGTTACTTGCCACAGGTGAGTTTAAATGAACATCACATGCTTGAAATGAAATTATTTACCCACAGTTTTAATAGATTTTGTCCAGTCCATTTTGGGAGTTTTGTGTAAAATGATGTCAAATTGGCCTTTTTTTCTGCTTTTTTGTGCTGTTCCAATGCACTTAAAGGTAATAAACATGTGTATACCAAAACATTTGTCGCAACACTTTTCTGGGAGAAATGGTGCATTTTCTGGAAAAGTTCCAGGGGTGCCAATAATTTCGTCCATGACTGTAATTTTCAACTTGATGACCGCAATACATCTGAAAATTTGGGACGGGGCAACAAAAGACTGGAAAAGTAAGTGTTACTAAAATTAATATTACTAGGTTTTTTGTGCCTACTTCAGCTCGGTTTGGCCCAGTTAGGCTCATGATAACATATCCAACTGTAGGAGATCATGTGTAACATCCATTATATATTAGTTTTTGACCTTATATGCCATTATTCTGGAAAGGTTAGGTAAGTTCATCTGATTATCTGATTTATGATAATAGGACACTTGGAGAACTCCACATTTTATGGGAACAATAAGGAAATATGACATAAAATGAACAAGGCTTACTGACCAAAAACCCAGTAGGCTTTGCTTATTACACTGACACTTCCATTAAGGACCTTGACCTGATATTGGCAACTATCTGACTCTTCAAGAATGCTAAAAGACAGAGTCCCATTGTCCGTGGATAGTCTCATCCTGGAGTCTAACGTAAGAGGTGCACCATCCTTAAGCCAGGTTTTAGTGACTAGTGGGGAGGCCCCAACACATATTAAACGAAATGAACGACCCACTTTAGGCTGCTGGTTAAGTACTGATTGATCAGTCTATGGCTTCACAGAAACTGGATCTGTAAGAGTTCCAAGGACAATCACTAGCTTAATGATGCCACTTGTGTATGAAATGTGTTGGTTAAGTGTTATTTAGCTGAATTGGATTTCATGTGTGAAAACACTAAAGTTTTCAGAGAAAGTTCAAATACTCTTTGCTGCAGAATGAGCATATTTGATTATTATATACTGTGACTGTTCTGATCTCGCTGACAAAGTGCTTATGGTCTTCATCTGTCACGGTACATGCTAGTGAGATGAACTTGTCTATGCCATTTTCAGTCAATTTCAGTAAATTATTTTGGATAATCGTGTCTGCATTATAAATACAAAGTCTTCATTGATTAAGTCTAAAACAAAAATTAAATGATAGCTACTGTAGAGACACATTTTAACTATGAAAGTAATAAGGATTTGAAATCTTGCACAATGTAATGTTCTGTTATTTTCGTCACTGTAGCTGTGAGTTGCAAAGATTTTCTCCACGGAGACAGGTTTCCTTTTGCACAAGGGATTACAAAACCAACACTTAAGCAACAGGTTCTTGCAAGTTAAAACAGTACACAGTGTTTCTTGTGAATTCTTATGTTGCAATGACATTGTAAATCTCACAGCAACTTTTCAGGTAGCTAATACATTACAGCTAATTACAGTGATTGCCAACAAGGGTTTTGCCACCAAGTACTAAGTCATGTTTTGCGGAGGGGTCAAATACTTTTTTCCCTCATTAAAATGCAAATCAATTTATAACATTTTTGACATGAGTTTTTCTGGATTTTTTTGTTATTCTGTCTCTCACTGTTCAAATAAACCTTCCGCGAGAATTATAGACTGATCATTTCTTTGTCAGTGGGCAAATGTACAAAATCAGCAGGGGATCAAATACTTTTTCCCTCACTGTACTTCCTTTCAGACACTAAATAAGATAGTTACATGTCTCCCAGAAGACAAAATACTAACAATTTGAATACTAACACTGAATACAGTTATCAGATTCTTTAAATGAGATGTAGCATAATTAATAATAAATATTCTGTAAAGCTACTTGCCATCAGATCACAAAGAAAATAAATCTTGGTAAGACTTTATACATGACTATCTTCTCATATGGGTAACCATGCAGGAACTAAGCATGAACAAATAAGCGGTTCTTAAATAAGCCTTATTCAGGAGATTACTTTTATTCATCTTCACTTTATCCCAGACAAGGGTTATGGTGGATCTGGAACCTATACCAGAAATCATTGAATGCGCATGCACGCACACACGCACACACCACACACCCACACACATTCACACCTAGGGGCAATTTAGAATTGTACCTACCAGCATTTTTTCTGGAATATTTGGGGAAGTTTGCTTCTGTTGAAAAAAAAATAATAGTATAACAGATTATAAAATACTAAATATAATTTTATGCATTTCTAAATCATAAGGAAATGTGATCAGTCATCATTTACATTACATTACATTTATTCACTTGGCAGACACTTTTATCCAAAGCGACTTACAAATAAGCAAAGCGATATATCAAGCAGGGAACAATACAAGTAGTGCTACCATACAAGATCCATTAATTGAGTTCCAGAGGAAGCAAAGTGCACAGAGTAGAGGTGTAAGTGCAAATATATATATATTTGAGGAACAGTTAGCATGAAGGTTCTGGAAAGGGACCTTGTGCCACGCTGAGTGGGAACTACAAAACGTCGGTTGCTAATCGATCGCAGATTGCGAGAGGGAACGTAGGCCTTCAGGAAAGAGTTGAGTTAGGAGGGTGCTGTTCCTGACAAGGTCTTGTAGGTGAGCATCAAGGCCTTTAACTTGATGCTACAGCTACAGGAAGCCAGTGGAGGGAGATGAAGAGGGGTGTGACATGGGTTGTCTTGGGCTAGTTGAAGACGAGGCGCGCTGCAGCATTCTGAATCATCTGAAGGGGTTTGATGGAACTGGCTGGGAAGCCTGAAAGCAGTGAGTTGCAGTAGTCCAGTTTAGAGATAACAAGAGCCTGGACTAGTATCTGTGTAGCCTGTTCGGTGATGTAGGGTCGGATTTTCTTGATGTTGTACAGGATGAACCTACAGGACCTTGCAGTTGCTGAGATATGGTCTGTAAAGATCAAGCCGTCATCAAGAATCACCCCAAGATTCCTGGCCGTCCTGGTTGCCATGAGTGTGAGTGAGCTGAGCTGTACAGTGAGGTTGTGGTTGATTGAGGGACAGGCTGGGGTGACGAGAAGTTCAGATTTTGCCAGGTTAAGCTTAAGATGGTGTTCCTTCATCCAGACCGAGATGTCCGACAGGCATTCGGTGCTAAAACTAGTTTCAATTAAAAAATCCAGAAAGAAACACTTACCAGTTAATGTTCTCCTGGGTCAATACTCGCTTCTTGTACCATATCTTGCCACTCCAACTCCAAATAATCAGTACCATATCTTGCCACTCCAACATGATAAGCAACACCTTGGCAAGTTACTTAAATATATTTTCAGATAAGTGTAATTTTGAATTCATATGAAATATTTTTTAAAAATGTATGCATTCTGTCCTCTGCCTACGTGTCTTTGAGTGTGCATAGACAGATAGCTAAACACATTTAGTTGTCAAAAGGTTTGAATACACTAGGCAAATTAATGTTACTTTAGTTTTGAGTGCGATTGTGTAATTTCTTATCTCCTTATATTTTTGTGAAGAAAAGTGTGTAGATTATACAGAGCAAATTGAGACTAGGTACATGCCTCTTAATAAACTTAAAAATAGCTAAAGTAAATAAATACATGCACATAGCATTTAAAATTACAAGAAACAGATGGAGAAATATTTAGGGCAAGATCAAATAATACATTGTGCTCTTCACTCTGCAGGACTGAAAATAGCACACACATGACTAATACACCAACAAATACAATTTTGACAGAAAAGATGAACATTAAACATAATATGACAGTATGACTGCCAAAAGATGATTATGAATGACAAAAATGTTAGATTCTTGAACTTAAAATTATCTTTATTGATTGTTTAATCACAGACAAACAAGCAGAAATATCTAAATAATTCATCAAAAATCTTTAATTTTATGCATTTGTCATTCTAGATGAAAGCATACCAAAGTGCAATCTTAAATCCTAATTAGAGATCTGGGAGTATGAGTTTATTAAAAAAAAAAAATTATAATGAGATTCTGTGGATTTCAAACAAATGTTGAAAGAAAGCTGTGACTCTAATGTCATTCATACAAACTGATTTGTGTTATTTCCTACCAAGCATTGTCAAAATTTAAATAAACAATTATATACAGACATATTGGATACAATTACATAGACCTAGATGAAACACAAAAATAGATTAACAAAAATATTAGAATTTTTTTTTGATCATTGAATATTTTATTAGAAATTTGCATTTTACACATTATAACACCACACCCAACAACCCCAACAAAACAACTACAGTCAAAACCAAAAAAAGGGGGAAACAAAAACAATAACAAACAAACATTCAAAGAAAAAAAAAAAACAAAAACAAACAAACAAAAAAAACAGGTAAGATGATTAGTGTCTACCGTCTACCTATCAATCCACCTCCAGGGTGCGTACATCATTGAAGTAGGTAATAAATTGTTGCAATTTCCCCCAAAATGATTCACCCCTGCCTCTAATGTTATACTTGACTTTTTCAAGTTTTAAAAAGAACATATCTTTAAGCCAGACTGATATAGAGGAGGGTTGTGGAGCGGTCCAAGACATTAATATTCTGCACTGAGCAAGTAACGATGCAAAACCCACAACATTAGCTTGTTTATGGTTCAGAGGCTGACGGTGAGATGGAACACCAAAGATGGCAATTAAAGGACAGACATCCAATTTGATTTTAAGAATGTCGGACATAGTTTCAAAGAAAGAGTTCCAAAAGTTCTGCAGTTTGGGACAGAGTGCAAACATATGACTCAGGTTACAGGGTGAAAGTTTTCATTTTTCACACGTTACATTGGGATATATTTTAGACAGTTTACTCCTAGAGAGGTTTGCTCTGTGGACCACTTTAAATTGTATGAAACTAAGTCTAGCACAGGACGTGGTGGTCCGTATATTATCTAACGCTCTGCCCCAGTAATCATCCTCAAGCTCCAGGCCCAATTCCTCTTCCCAAGCACTAATCGTTTTGATACTGTAAGAATCGTCCTGTGACCAGATCGTTGCATATATCCATGAAATAATGCCACCCTTATGAGGATTCAGCTTGAACACCTCTTCCCATGCAGACTTTGTAGGTAAGGAGAGAAAACCAGCGAATAGGGAGGAGACGCAATGCCTAATTTGAAAGAAACGGAATAGGTGAGACAGAGGCAGGCTGAATGACCAGGATAATTCAGAAAAGTTTGCAAACACATTATTAATGGAAAGATCCTCAAAGCGTTTCAGACCCTTCTTTTCCCAAAAAGAATGTGGAATCTATAATGGAGGGGGGAAAGAGGTGATTATTACATATTGGTGCCATGGTTGAGGCCGTGATGGATTTAAAATGATGGCAAAACTGATTTTTTAGAGAGTTACATACTATTGGACTATCCGTGTATTGTGAAAGGGGTATAGGAAGGGAGGAGAACACCATAGCAGGGAGGGAGGTTGAAATACAAGACTTTGCTTCTAAGTGGCACCATGGAAGAGAGGGGGCCTGCACCCAGAGCACCAGTTTCTGAATATTAGCCGCCCAATAATAATACATGAAATTGGGCAAGGAGAGTCCACCACTTAGTAGACTCTTATGAAGTGAAAATTTGGAAACCCTGTGAGTTTTTCCTGCCCATATGAAAGAGGAGATTAATTGGTCTATATTCTTGAAGAAAGATTTGGGTAAAAACTAAGGGATGGACTGGAAGAGGTAGAGGAAATTTGGAAGAATGTTAATTTTTACCGTGTTTATTCTACCAAGAGGCGATAATGGTAGAGCTGCCCATCTCTGAAAGGCTGACTTCATGTATGAAATCAAAGGGTGTAAAATTCGCCACCATTAATGCAGAATAGGAACGGGTGACATTAACTCCGAGATATTTGAATTTTGAATTCTCCAAATGAAAAGGTATTTCAGTCTGATTTATTTTTTGGCAAGATTGGTTTATGGGTAAGCATTCACTCTTTTGTAGGTTCAGTTTATACCCCAAAATTCCCAAAGTCATTTATTATGCGTATTATCTATAGATGCAATTGGATCTGTAATATAAATTAGTAAGTCGTCAGCATATAGGGCTAGTCTATGTTCAATTCCTTTGCGAATTATACCCTGAAATACAGGAAGAGTTCTAAGCGTTATCAAGAGAGGCTCAATCGCTATGGCAAAAAGGAATGGAGACAGGACATCCCTGGTGTGTACCCTGTGACAAAGTAAAATAGTCAGATTTAGCATCGTTGCTATATATGGAAGCTTGCGGTTCCACATATAATAAACGGATCCATGATATCAGTCCACACCCAAAGCCGAACCTCTTTAGCACCATAAAAAGATATTCCCATTCTATCCTATCAAACGCCTTTTCTGCATCCAAAGAGATAACCACTTCAGAGGAGTCGCTATTTTGTTTTGAACACAAAATACTAAGTACAGTACGAATATTAGAAAAGGAATGCCGTCCTTTTATAAATCCAGTTTTCTCCTCTGAAATAACGCTAGCAAAAAATCCCCTCTAAACGAGAAGCCAAAAGTTTGGCTAAAATCTTGACATCAACATTGAGGAGGCTAATAGGTCTGTACGAATGACATAATGTTGGGTTTTTCATATCTTTGAGCAATAGAGTTATAGATGCTTGTCTCAATGTTTGTGGCAACGTACCTAGTTCTAAGACTAAAATGTCATCCTTATTAACTACGTGGCCAATGAGTTCTCTTCCTACTATAATATATAAGTTGGTGTTTAGGCCTCACGGAATGCGTCATGGTCAAGAACCCACCCCTTCCTTTTATAGCTACGGACTGCATAGGTATGTGTTGTTAGCTTTGTCGCTTAGCTGTTTGATGCTCGTGTTGTCCACTTATCATGCGATTTAATTGTTTAGTGTGACGTTGGGCTACTGAGACTGTGCATGTGCTGCTTGCTCTCAGTGCGGTGTGCCGTCAGGGCTCTTATCTGTGTAGCATGGCAGTTTAACGTAGCCCGGTCAGAGCACCAGCGGTTGCTGTCACAACTATTAAAGAATCTATCATATGATATTCGTATGTACCGTCGTGAGTATTATGTCATTGGATCACGGTAGGTAAATTGTTTAGTTGTAGTATTTCAGCTAAATGTTTTTGTATGCTTTCCAAATTGAGGTTGTAACACCTGTTTGTTGTTCTTAGGGTCCTTGATTTTGCATGCGTTAAGGCAGGCTGAGTGAATGCGGTCGTTTTGGTGTAACTCCTCTCCCTAACTCTCGGAGCCACATTGCTGCTTTGGGGTTGCTTGTTTAATTGATTGGTTTTGCTGCTTCAGTTTATTTTGTTCTGTTCCTTTGTGTTGGTTACTGTCATTAAGATCAGTTTTCTTTAATTCAACTGTGTTGTAACAGTCTTTATCAGTTATTCTAATACTGCTATGTGGTAGTAGTGGTTTTGGTCAGTCTTTGTAAATTTGCTAACTGCAATCAGTTTGAGTGTGGCTTATGTGTGTGTTTTTGTGACAGTAAGTTTGTCTGTTTTGTTTTATTCTTTTGTTTGTCGGCTTTGAGCATACTGTAATTGATTTTGTGTTTTAGTTTTCTCCTTGTAGGAGCTGAGTGCTTCCTGAGGCTGGGGGGAGTTCTTTGCTGCACCTTGGGCTGTACTTAATTAAGGGTCGTTATTATTGCTGTGTTCATTTGCAGTGAATTTTGTTGGTATGATTCTGATTAGTGGGGTGCTCTTCCCTTTTGTATAGCTGGTGCTGTCGTACTAACCTGCCCTTCATACAGGAAGCCTCAATCCTCCTTTGATTATTGTTAATGTCCTCTTGTGACCGTTTTATTTGAACGATGCCTGACTGTGTTGGTTGCTTCTTTTTAAGATAATTCTTGGCCAGTCTTTTTAACTTCAAAATAAAATGTATTTTTGTATCTGAACCCATGCCTCTTGCCTATTCTAAGTCGAACGTACTTGCGTGTCCTTATTTAGGTTATTTTCCCCGTTTTCTCGGAGTGGCGTAGTTGGTACAAAAACTAAACAAACGAGCCACATTGCTACATAAGGATTCCTTGAATACAACCAGAAGAAATGGGGCCAATGCAACATGAACGTTCTTATAAAATTCGGAAGGAAACCCATCTGGGCCAGGTGATTTCTTAAATTGCAATGAATTGATTGAGATGATGATCTCATCTAAGGTGATGGGGCTGTCAAGTTCAAATGCCAATAAAGGGTCAACTTTGGGAAAATCAATATTTCTAAGAAAATGGTCCATGTTACCTGAATTTCCAGGAGCCCCAGCTGTGTATAAAGAGGAGTAAAAACTTTAAACAAAAACTTTAAAGATCTCAGAGACTACGTACATGCTGCTTAATGAACTTAAAAATAGCCAAATTGAATAAATACATTCACATAGCATTTAAAATGACAAAGATGAACAATAAAATTTACAATCAAAGCATCTCCAAGGATTTACACAACAGATGGAGAAATATTTAGGGAAAGATCAAATAATACATTGTGCACTTCACTCTGCAGGACTGAAAATGGCGCACACATGACTAATACACCAACAAATACAATTTTTTTTTACAGAAAAGGTGAACATTAAACATAATATGACTGCCAAAAGATTATTATGAATAACAACAATTTTAGATTCTTGAACTTAAAACGATCTTTATTGATTGTTTAGTCACAGACAAACAAGCAGAAATATTTAAATAATTCATTAAAACATGGAAATTTTATGCATTTGTCAAACTAGAGATCATAGATGAAAGTATACCAAAGTGCAGTCTTAAATCCTAATTAGAGATCTGGGAGTATGAGTTTATTTAAAAAAAATATATAATGAGATTCTGTGGATTTCAATCAAATGTTGAAAGAAAGCTGTGACTCTAAACTTTGCCATTCATACAAACTGATGAACCAGGCATTTGTCAAAATTTAAATAAAACAATTATATACATATTGGATACAATTACATAGGCCTAGATGAAACACAAAAATAGGTTAACAAAAATATTAGCATTTTTTGTTAGTATAAAAGTTACAGTACAGTATTTCAGATTATTGTTTTTTAATTGTTATATGCTGGGAACCATTGCACTTATTTTATTTGAACATCCAGTAAATTTCTAACTTTTATTACTTCCTCGTTTCAGTTAAGCAGGTTAAAGGTGAAAAAAACATAGTCAGTGTCTATATTTAATAGATTCTAAGACAGCTAAACAGCAAGGCACTTCTATTCAAACAGAATCTGCAGCAAAAACATTCAGTTACTACAAGATCTTGGACTCCACAACAAATCCACAAATGTCTATTGCTGAATTGGGCGCTTACTTTTTAGCAGGCGACTGGCAGACTTGGTCAGTGTGGTCCACATCTAATGCTGTTGCTTCACTCTATAAATTCCTCACATCAGAATAAATTATTTGTGTTGCAGGATTAGATGTTGCAGTCTGGAAAAGATGAAGTAACAGTTATGCTGTACGCTCTAATCTTCACACATCATTTGCTTGTTCCTTAATATGGTTTACAAAAGATACCTTTTCCAGTAGATACCATCTTTACTTTTATCACTGTGCTCATTTAAAGGTCATTCCTAATATGTTAGTGATCTAGCTGAAGACAAATTGCTTTTAGGCATTCCCAATGCTGAAAGTGAAAAGTGCATGGACTCTAGTTTTAGGAATTTATTACTAAGACTGAATTTAGCAACAATGGTAGCTACCAGCTGCTATTGCTGCCAGTTGGTTAACTATTTCCCAGCTTCATTATTACTTGACTAAGCTGATCAACAAATGTTTGATTTTCTTATTGCCTTACTGTTATTTTCTTAATAATTCAGTAATTCTTGAGAAAATACTTGAGTAAGTGTACATTATGACTAGAAGTAAATATGTTGGCAAATTTATACTTGAGTATTATTTAATTAAATACTTGTACACTTAATTATATTTCCAAGAAAAAAATATATTTTTACTACTTAAATTATTATTATTTAGGCATTTAAAGTACTTTCGAATTTCAAAGGTCTCTTCTTTTCTCATTCAGCCAATGTCTGTATGTTGTATTGTATATTAGTGGAATGGGCTCAGTTTAGCATTAAATCATTTCAGTTTAGCATCCCAACAAATGGAAAAAAAAAGAAATAAAAATAAAATAAAAATTGTAACAATAATCAATGTTATTCATGTCACCTGTCACTGGTTTTAATGTTATTTCTGATCAGTGTATGTACAGTACCACATAAAAAATGTTATATATATATGAGTCATGACAACTCATCACTGGTCATGCGCTTCTCATGCTATACATTGTTGTTAGCATTATATTTATCTGTTTGCATCTGAATACGGATAAGCCACTGGCCTACAGTGTGGAAGTTGGGGGTGAGTGTTCCTGGCCCCTTACCTTAGTCAAATGACTCAGTATGTTGGACTAAGGAAAAACCAGTTGATGTTAGCTAACTTGCTAAAATTAACTAGCTATATTTAATTAAACTAGCCTGTTTTCTTTGCTAATGCCAGTTTAGATTAGCATTGATTTCAATAAGAAACTTAATTGGCTAGTCAATTGTAAATACTGCACAAACAGAAAAATGGTGTATCTTCTAACAATTTTGGATAAGTAAAAGTTACTTTTCACAGGAAATTCTGACATTAGCTGAATTTCATCAGTTCAAACCATTTACCTTTTAATGCTTGTGTACATTTAAAAGTAGCAAGTTTTTACTTTTACTTAAGTACTTTTGTTTGTCTGGATGTGTCCAAACACCTAAATTTTTTACAACATATCTATACTGTCATGCAAGTATAACTTCTCAGTACTTTGGGCACCCCTACATGTGCATCCTCTTAAGAATGTCATGTAGTTGCATATGTGTATGTGAAGCATAAACACTACACAAACTCATACAACACTATGTGCATACTTTGAACTTAACTTCCTCCACTTTTATTTTAGTTATGTAGTTAAAATTTACTGTAATTGATTGTCACTGGACATTGGCACTACCAGAAGACTATGGAAAAAGAATAACGGAAATGCAGTTACTATGTACCACTTCAAGCACTGAAATATAAGCTGTTATATAGTTGTTAATCAAATATAATTGATGTTTACCTTATTATGCTGAGAAACATGAGCAGGTGCGTGAGCCATTGGCATGGCTGTTATTCCTTGCTGCCTTTGATTATACCGAAGATGGCTGACGTCTGCATAGTGTAACTCCTATAACAAAAAGAGGGACTGTGTAAAACAGCTAGTGGTACTAAATACATTCATTATGCTATACCATTAGTCAGAATTTTGGTTAACTAACTTTGTGGATTGTGCAATATAAACCAGTGCATGACAGTTTATTTATCTATTTACATTAGACGTGTAATGCAATGCCAGTATCTGTATATATTTAGTGCTCAAAATATTCATATCTGTTTTCATATTTTTGTATCAGCAAAACAGGGCTGTTGGAAAAATTTAATTTTTCAAAAATCACAATATGCGAAGAACGTACTGTAAGTTCAGTTCTTCAATAACTATTCAATTCTCCAAACAAGTGTCCTGGGGAAGTTTTGAAAAAGCTTTCTTTTATCTAATGTGAAAGACTAAGCAAGCTAAATGTATTTCACAGCTGCCTGGATGTTTAGGCTACATTTGACAATAACCATCTAATAATATTTAATTTACATTTTCATTTACATAATAATATTACAAACCTTTTGTTTTTGTTACATTCCAGAAAGACCAGAAAAGTTTGCTGCACCAGAATCTACTTTAAACCTGAGATGCACTCTGCAAGTCAAAATGGTATGAATTCCTGAGAGCATTTTTTTTTTTTTTTCTTTTTTTTATTAATATTTTTATCGGAAGACATTGCACATAGGAAAAAAACAACAACAAAAACTTCAGTACACTGAGACCCAGATGTATAAAAGGAGAAAAAAAGTTACAGAAATTATTTTGTCTATCAACAATGTGAACAACAGTGAATCAACAAATCGGGAGCCAAACTTGTTTCCCTTTCAAAAGGAACCGACGTTGCATTTAGCAGTATGGGAACGCTGGCGTGACCGTATCTACTTGTGTAAATCATGCCTCTACTTGTAGGCCTGCCATGATCAGGTG
Organism: Ameiurus melas; assembly: GCA_012411365.1. Lineage (NCBI taxonomy): Eukaryota > Metazoa > Chordata > Actinopteri > Siluriformes > Ictaluridae > Ameiurus > Ameiurus melas. The sequence continues at coordinate 34,201,287 of CM022757.1, forward strand.
ACGTGGCAATTAACGCTGATATATATATGGCACCTGTAACCCCGCCGCCAGCCTTATTATCTTCAGCGAGACTGCATGTTGTTGTTTGTGTGACAAAAACGCTTCATTTTACTCATATTTTCTCAAAATTCTTAACTTTTTATTTTTAAAGAAAAGGAGGAAGTAATGAGAGAGAAAGATTTAAAGATGTGGTAAAGCGTGCTCCGTTTCTCACGGGGAAAAGTGCACACTTTCTTGGTGAAGTGTTAGTGGTGTAGTATGGATGGCAACCTCGAGAGGCTGCGCATGGTAACGCTACATTAAGCCTGACTCGCTTTTCTCAAAAAACGGAAGCGAGGTGAGTCGAGTCTCAAAGCCTCGGGATCTGGCCCTCAGCCAACCGTCTCGGTTCGGGGTTCTTTGAGGCGGCTCTCTCTCTCTGTCTTCGGGTTCAGCTCTCTGTTTTGGAGTTTGCTCTCCTCCTATGGAGCCAGGGGTAATAACTGACTCCGAGGAGTAGAGATGTTGAAATCGTATAAAGAGATGCTTGAAGTGATTACCCAGTGAAAGTAAATACTTCACACTGCAGAAACTCCCTGTCTCCAGAAGTTATGACAAAATCACTTCTGAAACCATGCTAAGCCATAGTCTAACTCCACATGTTGGATTATTTGGCCATTGTGGGATGAGGCATGTCTAGCTATGCGAGGGGTCTTGTAGCTACCTCTCTCCACCGATGGCAGGTAATTACAGGGGCTGGCTTGCATCCAAGATGGGCAAGCCTATGCAGTAGTAGTTTGCTTGTGGGTCACTGCAGACAATGACAGTGTTGCCTACCAAGCAGACCTGCTGAGTGAGCTCAACTTACGGCAAAAAGTTGTCTCAAGCTCATCCGGTCCACGAGTGGAGCCTGGGCCAGCACTAGTATGGGAAGCGAGTATGGCAGCCGCCATCCCCCGAACAGCCAGGGGAACGGGGCCCTGCTGCTGTTGGGCTGATCTGAGGGATGGTCATAAGGCCAAGCAGGCAAAAACGGGTTGAGGGGTGTGGAGGGTGTATCCGGGACTGAGGTTGTTAGGAGGTGCCCAGTGCTACTGTAGGGCCTCCCCTAGCCAAAGTGGTCCCCAAGTTTTGTGTTCCCCTGGTCAGCAAGCTGTCACAGACGAAATCTGATGCTTCTCTCCAATAGAATGTGGAATAGCTCGTACTAGAGACCATCGGGAGCGTGAAGCTAGCAATGGGTCTCCATGGGTTCTGTTACCATAGAAAGGTTACGGTCAGTTATAGCTCGACCCCCGTCACAGTGTGCTCACCACAGGTCAGCAGCCGTTAGCGCAGAAGTAGCTCCTTTTGGACAGGGGGTCTATTCCCTTCCTCAGGGAGAGAGGTTTACAGCCTTTTTTCTGTTAAGTGGGAATATGCAGCCAATTTTAATCTGCATTCTAACCATACTCGTATAGTTGAGGTTGTTAATTGTGCACAGATCAGATGTGTGGCGATAGGTCTAAAGGTGCATGTTTCGCATAGATTATTTCTAGCTTTATCCCCTCGCTTCGCAAAGTCATGGATGTACCTGGCTCCATTGGGTAGATTGTGTACTATACTGGTTAATTCTACACGTAGGGATGAACATTGAGATGTTGCTCCACTGGGGGCTCAGGTTGAATGAAAGTTGGTTTCTCAGTGAGTGGACACTTTTTAGGTTAGGATTCTACTATGGGGTTTCTATCCAATGTGTAATGGTAAAGTGTGTGGATACATGTGGTCTATCCCACCTCTCACTAGTTGAAGTTCAAGATAAAGTGTAATCACTTTTTGGCACTTCGAACTGGTTCTGAGAGATAATACTCGAGATGCACCTTGGAGATTCCGTCGAGGGTCACTGTGCAGAAGCAATAGCTACAGTGGGGCGCCCGTGAGGAGCCTGTGCGTAACCGAGGTCATGGTTGCTCATGTCATTGGCTCTCCGCCTTCTATGGGGCTGCGGCTCCATTCGGTCAGTTACTGTCTCAGCTTATCACTGGCCGTTGGGTGCTGGGGATGTGGGCTAATTGCACCAAGTGTCATTTTGTTGTGGGGTACCAGTATTGCTACAGGGTATTTTGCCTCTACCCTTTGCACCTGTGTTTGGTGTACACCTTACCTTTGGCATGCGTGGGTAGACTGTTCATCTTTCGGCCTATGTTGCCTGTGATCATCCAGGATATAGTGTCATTTGTTTGGTGGAGTGTAATTGTAATGTAACTTTTGTTTTCTAATCGTGCCATTTGGTTGTGGATGTAACTTCTCTTGGTTAGTGTGTAAGTGATTGCGCCCTGCTCCTGTGGAGCTGCAGGCATTTGAGTTAGGGACCACGCCTCAAAGCGCAGGGTTGATTTATCATCCTTGGCAAGATTGGGTCTGGCCGAGCCGCTAGTTCTACACTGAGGTGGTAGTGACCATGTTCTAAATAACTTTTCACGTTCCTTCACATCATGGCGCCATTCGCCAGCCACGCCCTGTGTGGGAGCCTTGTAAGCATCCTCTAACTGCAAGGTTCATGCGTGGTCAGATGGCTGGTCTGCAGCTGTGCATACCTTCCTGGACATTCTGTGGTGGAAGGTTGTCAACTGCCCCTTCGAGCCCCTAGAGTGGATCCCATCTACAAGGAAATTGTATGCGCTCAAGTGCACCTTTTTGTCTGGTGGTGTGAGGAACGTCAGTTACCCAGTGAACTTCGAATTGTACAGTGTTCTGAAGAGTTTTCAGAGTGGTTTCTACTATGGGTACGTGGCCGTCTCGCCGCCGCCCTGTGATGGAGCTCTGTGCACCGCACCGGCATGTGTGGTGTCAGACTGCCCATCTGCATGTATTCCTGGGTTGTGTGGTTTGGGTTGTCAGGGCCCCATTTGAGTTAGAGAGCTTGGGTTTTTTAAAGTATCTTTACACTACATCTCTCGTGGGAGTCTAACTCTCCCTGTTGCCCCCCTGTTGACTTTCCAGATAAGCCAGTTTCTGTACCTCGCGGATTATATTCTAAGTGCCTACATTGCTCACCCTGTGGTGTTGCAGGCTTTCCCCTCTCTGTTCTTGAGGATGCACCTGCTGTGTAGTGTTCTGTACTTCCCCGTCCAGTGTAAGGGCAGTACTAGTTGCTTTGGTGGGACAAGGATGTGTGTAAGCTCTCTCTACTGGTTGTCGGCTTTGTCAAAGGTTCTTGCAGGTGTGTGTGCGGGTGGTTTGCTCCAGGTATTTGTTCTATTCTCAGGCGGTTCCGGGGGTTGACGTCTCGTAGGTATTCCCGTTCCCATACTGTATGCAGTGAGTTTTTGGGCCCTGCGGGAAAGCGTTACAGCTTTCCGGCTGGTTCTTCGCTTCAGTTAGAGTGGGGGGTTACAGGTCCATATATTTTGCGGCCTTTGCCCGTCACCTTCATGGCAGCATAGTAGAGGATATTTTACACCGCTTCAGATACGGTCCACGCGCATGCGTCCCATACTGCTAATGCAAGTCTGCTCTTCTCAGGGACAGGGTTCATGCGTAACCCACGTTTTTTACAGGTTAGAACACACATTCATACGTTCATACATACCCAATAAAAACAAAAAGAAAAATAATCATAAAAATAAATGATTAAAAATAATAATAAATAAATAAATAAAATAAATGAATAAACTAAATCAAATTCAAATAAATAAAATGGGGGGTGGGGGTATTCCCTCAGTCAGAAAGCAAAGATGGCAGAGATTTGAAGAAGGTTAAGTCTGCCACTTCCTGTGAAACTTGTCAGAGTTGGCACGCAGAGAGTACCTAATCTTTTCTAATTTTAGAAGAAACATTACATCCCTAAGCCACTGAGTGCTGGAGGGAGGCTTTGTGGATTTCCAGTGGAAAAGAAGGCGCCGTCTTGCTAACAAGGAAGTGAACGCCAATTGGTTCGAGTTGTACCTGTTATAATCCTCCGGATACCCAAATATGGCAATATGGGGAGAGGGTTTAACAGTAATGGACAGTATTTCTGAGATGCTATCGAAATACTTCTGCCAGAAGGAGAATAACAATGGGCAGGAGTAGAACATGTGAGTGAGGTTGCAGGGAGAGGCATGACATTTATCACATCTGTCAATGATAGTGAGATAAATCTGTGACAGACGTGTTTTGGAGAAATTAATCCTGTACAATACCTTGAACTGTATTAAAGAGAGACGAGCACAAGATGCGCTTGTGTGGATCTTGCTAAGGGCACCGTCCCACCAGGCTTCATGTAGGGTCAACCCCAATTCGCCCTCCCAAGCAAACTTGATTTTAGTGATAGGTGAGCTGTCATAGGATAAAAGTTTATTATAAATTCTTGAAATACGAGATTTGTGAAGAGGGTCAGATGAGAGAAAATCATCCCATAGTTGATTTGGGGGTGAGGAGGGAAAAGTAGGAAACAGTGATTTTGCGCAGTGTCTAACATGGAAATAGTGAAAAAGATGCGACGGTGGAAGCTGAAATTTACTCGACAGATCTGCAAAACTGCGAAAAGCCCCGTCCTTATAGAAATCTTTGAAGGTTTTTAGACCTTTGTCATGCCAGACAGCAAATGTGGGGTCAGATGATGTAGGTTGAAATGAGTGATTTTTCAGTAATAGAGCTAAGGCAGACGCGGAGACGAATTTAAAATTCTTCCTGAACTGGTACCAGATTTTTACAGTTGAGCTAACCACAGGGTTGTCTGTAAATCCAGAAAAGTTGGTAGAAGTAGATGAGGTAAGTAGAGCCATTAGAGAGGACGAGCCACATGAATGTACCTCTAATGTACACCATGGGGAATGTGCTGGTCTCAACCAAAATAAGATTTTATGAATATGTGATGCCCAGTAATACAGTTGGAAATTTGGAAGAGAGAGGCCAGCATTGAGCTTACATCTCTGAAGCATTGACTTACTTATTCTGGGTGTCTTACCACACCATAAAAAGCTAGTAATGTCCTGATCAATAGTCTTAAAAAATCGCTTTGATAAGAATAGAGGGAGATATTGGAATAAAAAGAGGAACTTAGGCAAGATATTCATTTTTACTGTGTTAATCCTTCCTATAAGCGACAGAGGTAAAGACCTCCAACGTTGAAGGTCGGTTTTGATTTCAGACATCAACGGGGAGAAGTAAGCAGGGAAAAGTGAAGTCAGAGTTCGGGTTATATTAATTCCTAAATACTTAAAGCCAGAGGGGCTCATTCTGAAGGGGATATCAGATTGATTCATTTGTAATGCCAAGGTATTAACTGGGTAGCACTCACTCTTGGAAATGTTAACTTTATAACCTGAACATGAACCAAATCTCTGGAGAAAGGAGAGAATTCCAGGTAAAGAGTGACTTGGGTTGGAAACATACAGTAATAAATCATCCGCATAAATTCCATGCCCAAACGTGATATCCCAGTGAAAGAGAGGGAGGACAGTGTGGGCGGCTGTGGTGCAGTTGGTAGAGCGGGTTGTCCACTAATCGTAGGGTTGGCAGTTTGATTCCCGGCACAGGTGGCTCTACATGCCGAAGTGTCCTTGGGCAAGACACTGAACCCCAAGTTGCTCTCGATGGCAAGCTAGCGCCTTGCATGGCAGCTCTGTTACCATTGGTGTGTGAATGTGTGTGAATGGGTGAATGAGACACAGTGTAAAACGCTTTGGATAAAAGCGCTATATAAGTGCACATTTACCATTTACATTTACCTCAGATAAACTGACAAGGGCCCTATAGCTAATGCAAACCGTAAAGGGGACAAGGGACAACCCTGTCGAGTGCCACGGGATAAAGTAAAATAAGTTGATTGAATACCATTGGTGGAGATACTAGCTTGCGGGGATGTATACAGAAGGGGTATCCAAGAAATAAATGTATCACCCATTCCAAATTTATGTAATTCCTGTTGAATGCTTTTTCAGCATCGACTGAGATTACTAGATTTGTAGTAGAGCATTTGGAGTAGATAATGTTCAAAAGGGAGTGCAGACGATGTAAAATAGCTGACGTCTTATAATATTCTGAAAGTCTTAGCAAGAATCTTAGCATCCACATTTAACAAAGGGTTCTGTAAGAGCTGCAGAGATTCGGATCTTTGTCTTTCTTTAAAAGCAGATTTATAGAGACTTGTCGCAAAGTAGGAGGAAGAGAGTCATTCTGCAGAGATTGCCTATATACAGAGTACAATAAAGGGGACAGTTTAGATTTAAATCTTTTGAAAAATTCTACTGAGAATCCATCAGGGCAAGGAGATTTATTGTTTTGCATACTATTTATGGGTAGGTTGATTTCCTCTAAGGTTAATGGAGAATCAAGATCTTTAGCAACATCTGGGTTACTGGTAGGGAAGTTGAGACTGCCTAAATGCATTCATATCAGAAGTCCCAGATGTATAAGTAGTGGTGATATCAGATATTTATTTGAGATTATGCGTGAAACTGTTTGATTCTCAATTGGTGGGCCAAGTGCTCGTTTATCACTGTTATTTTGTTTTATTGGAGGAGGGGGGTCACTTAGGTGTAAAATAAAAAAAAGAGAAATTACGGGAGGAATACATATAAACAACACAATTCATACAAAAAATTAGCACCCTGGTATAATGATCTAACGCGATCCTTAAAACAGAAATCTAGACAATTAGAACGTAAATGGCGCCAAACCAAGCTGGAGATATTTCAGACAGCATGGAAGGAGAGCCTACTGCAATATAGGAAATCTCTTGTAGATGCTAAAAAGATCTACTTCTCCACCTTAATAGGAGACAACCAAAACAATTCCAGATTCCTCTTCAACACGGTAGCACAACTAACTAGGAATAAAACCACTTCAGAGGAAAACACTCAATAATTTCATAGCAGTGAGGATTTTATGAAATTTTTCATTTATAAAATTGAAAATATTAGAGATGAAATACAGGCCATTAAATTACAACCGGTCAGTAATATAACAAACCCATTAGATGACAATGTGGCAATACCGGATCAATGTTTGGAGTGTTTTGCTCCGCTTATAGAGACCGACCTAGCTACACTAATCTCATCAGCTAATTCATCAACCTGCATACTAGATCCTATACCCACATGTTTGTTTAAACAGATTTGTCCAGGTACGTATATTAAGTCACTTTTAAATATAGTAAATTCTTCCCTAACCACTGGCTATGTCCCTAAATCTCTAAAATTAGCAGTTATTAAACCATTGATAAAAAAACCTGACCTTGACCCATCTCAATTATCCAATTATAGACCAATATCGAATCTCCCCTTTATCTCTAAGATTCTAGAAAAGGTAGTAGCAAAGCAGTTATGCTCATACTTAGAAAGGAACAACATTCATGAAATATATCAGTCAGGATTTAGACCTCATCACAGCACAGAGACAGCGCTAGTTAAAGTAGTAAATGACCTTCTTCTGACCTCTGATCAGGGTTGTGTCTCGCTGCTTGTGTTACTAGACCTTAGTGCAGCTTTCGATACCATAGATCACACTATTCTCCTTGATAGATTAGAAAATGTTGTTGGTATTAAGGGAACAGTCCTCTCCTGGCTCAGGTCTTATCTGACCGATCGTTATCAGTTCGTAGATATAAATGGTGATTTCTCCATGCGTACTGAGGTTACTTTTGGAGTTCCCCAGGGTTCTGTTTTTGGGCCCACTGCTTTTTACTTTTATATATGTTACCCATAGGACAAATTATTCGTAAACATGGAATTAGCTTCCACTGTTATGCTGATGATACACAGCTGTATGTGTCAGCGAAGCGAGAGAGGACAGACAGAAGCTTAGTAAAGTTGAGGATTGTGTACAAGGACATTAGATGTTGGATGTTAACTAACTTCCTTTTACTTATTTCTGATAAAACACAAATACTTTTATTAGGCCCCCGCGTGTAGCTAGAAATAATCTTTCTGATCACATGGTTACTCTGGATGGACTTTCTGTTTCATCATGTACAGCAGTTAAAGACCCGGGTGATTATTGACTCCAGTCTATCATTTGATGCTCATGTAGATAATATTACTAGGATAGCTTTCTTTCATCTCAGAAATATTTCTAAGATAAGAAACATATTGTCACTACATGATGCAGAAATACTGGTTCATGCATTCGTCACCTCTAGATTAGATTACTGTAATGCCTTACTGTCTGGATGTTCCAGTAAGAATATAAATAAACTCCAGTTAGTCCAGAATGCAGCTGCTAGAGTCCTGACTAGAACTAGAAGATACGACCACATCACCCTGATCTTATCCACACTGCATTGGCTCCCGGTAAAATTTCGCATTAAGTTTAAAATACTTTTATTAAGCTATAAAGCACTACACGGTCTTGCACCACAATATCTAAGCGACCTTCTGGTTTTATATGATCCTCCACGCCTACTCAGATCAAAAGATGCAGGCTATTTGATATTACCTAGAATAGTGAAGTCTACAGCAGGGGGAAGAGCGCCCGCTTACTAGAGCCCCACAGTTATGGAACAGTCTTCCTATTAGTGTTCGGGACTCAGACACAGTCTCAGTGTTTAAATCTAGGCTTAAAACATATTTGTTTACTCAAGCTTACCCTGACTAGATTAATACACATACTTCACAATCCTAAACGTTTTCTCCTCTCTCTCTCTCTTTTTGCCGAGCCCCACGAATTTATGGAGATATTGGAGATCCAGATCCCCTCTGCCTCTGGATGAGCCCAAATCTTCTGCTGGGACTACGGCTGCTCCTAAGGCCATACTTCTCATTTTTCACATTATCTGTGTTACATTCACATTCTGTGTTACCCAGATGAGGATGGGTTTCCCTTCTGAGTCGGGTTCCTCTCAAGGTTTCTTCCTCAAAAAACATCTTAAGGAGTTTTTCCTTGCCACCGTCGCCACTCAGTGGCTTGCTCAGTTGGGATAAATTCCATTTGTTTTCTACCTGTTTGTCTCTGTTTATCTGTTCCTGTTTGTCTCTCTTGTGTTTCTGACTGTTTATACCTGTTTTTTATTTCTGTAAAGCTGCTTTGAGACAATGACTATTGTAAAAAGTGCTATACAAATAAAATTGAATTGAATTGAATTGAATAAAAAAAAAAAAAAAAAAAAAAAAAAAAAAAAAAAAAAAAAAAAAAAAAAAAAGTAAAAGGATGGGGGGAATTTTTAGGGAAAAAAATTAAGGGGAGAAGAGAAAAAAAAAAAAAAATTAAAAAAAAAAAAAAAAAAAAAAAAAAAAAAAAAAAAAAAAATAAAATTTAAAAAAAAAAAAAAAAAAAAATAATATTGTAAAAAAAAAGGGGAAAAAAAAAAAAAAAAAAAAAAAAAAGGGGGGAAAAAAAAAAAAAAAAAAAAAAAAAAAAAATTTGGTTTTAAAAAAAAAAAAAAAAAAAAAAAAAAAATAAAAAAAAAAAAAAGGTAAAAAAATTTTTTAAAAAAAAAAAAAAAGAAATTTAATTTTAAAAAAAAAAATCAAAACTGGGATAAAACAAATTTATCTCCTTTAAATATAAGGACAGTATTATAAAATGAAGGGAGGCGCTCAAAGAGCTTATTCATGAAGTGTGGGTCATCAAAATTTGGGGCATAAATATTAACTAATAACTAATAATACAGGGACATGCAACAATTTACCTGAAATTATTAAGTATCTGCCATTTTCATCTGATATTACTTTGGAAGATGAAAAGTGAATTGACACCAATTTAAATAGCAACTCCCCTGGCCTTATAGTTGAAATTAGAGTGAAACACCTCAGAAATCCATGGACATTTAAGCCGAACCTGGTCTGTGGTGCACATGATTTTCTTGTAGAAACACTATGTCTGCATTGAGCCATTTCAGATGAGCAAATACCCTAGATCTCTTTATAGGGCTCCACATACCTTTAATGTTCCAGCTCACAAAGTTCACATGTGAGCCAGAATTTCCGGTATTAGTGGACATCTATCAAGTTTTTACGGCAAGAAGAGGATGAAAATGAAGCATCGCCTCAGAGAGAAGGAAAAGGAGAGAGGAAACAGGAGGGGGAGGAAAAAATACAAAAACAAAGATAAATGAAGAAAAAGTAAAAAGTGAATAAATAAATAAATAAATAAATACAATAAAAATAAATAATAAAAAATTTAAATACAAGAGAAAACACTCACACACTCCAAACAAACACAGTGAACAGCCCCACCCCCCTCCCCATTCCATTTACATCGTCCCCATCCCCAAAGGATGGAGATCCCAGTGCAGTCTCCACAAGGAGTCAAATCCCAAAACAGAAAAGCTAACAGCTGTTGACCCGATAGTAATAGTCAACCAGGGTCGGGCTCCTGCAAACTAAACAATGATAAATATCAAGGCCCATAAACATAGTCACTGCTCCATCATGTGTTGTAGAGTCAGTAGTGGTCCATTTCACTTCTGGAGACGGATAGTCAGCCTGTTATATTATCAGTGTTCTTACTTGATCAGTGTCGTAATGAACGCTCTGGCGTCCTCCGCGGATTTAAACTCCCTTTCGGTTCCGTCGTGTGTAACATGGAGGTGTGCCGGATAAAGCAGACCATTCCCGGTATCTCACGGAGCTGGCGGTGACAGTCATTGAAGGCAGCACTGTATACCTTCGCGGTATGATCGGGAAACCTTCACCCGTCGTTGGGCTCTGGCCCGTCGAAGGATGTCTACACAGTCCGCATGATAATGGAGTCGGGTGATTATTGGACAGGAGCGCTCGCCGGGTTTGGGCCTCGGCTGCAGAGTGCGATGAGAGCGGTCCAGAAGTGGCTCTTACTCCAGCTTAAAAGCCTCTTTAAGCAGAGTGGAAACAGCTTCCAGTGTGGACACGCAGGTCAAGTCTTCAGGGACACCTACGATTCTCAGATTGTTGCGCTGTTATCTAGCCACGAGATCCTCGCACTTATTTTCCACCCTCCCCAGCTCAGCTGTCATCGCAACAGGTGGTGAGCGAAGTTTCTATTTCACCCACGGTATTCTTCAAGGTGCTCACCTCTGACTGGATAACCGTAATACTGACTGTTAATTCAAAGAGCCAGTTGAGTTGATGCCAAAGAGCTCCATTTTGGTCTCATCTGACCACTCATCTGACCACTTTCACTGGGTGAAAGTATTGTGGTCAGATGAGACCAAAATGGAGCTCTTTGGCATCAACTGAACTCGCCGTGTTTGGAGGAGGAGGAGGAATGCTGCCTATGACCCCAAGAACACCATCCCCACCGTCAAACATGGAGGTGGAAACATTATGCTTTGGGGGTGTTTTTCTGCTAAGGGGACAGGACAACTTCACTGCATCAAAGGGACGATGGACGGGGCCATGTACCATCAAATCTTGGGTGAGAACCTCCTTCCCTCAGCCAGGGCATTGAAAATGAAAAGTAATTACTAAATCGTTACCAAGTACTAAGTCATGTTTTGCAGAGGCGTCAAATACATATTTCCCTCATTAAAATGCAAATCAATTCATAACATTTTTGACATGCGTTTTTCGCTATTTTCTTGCTGTTATTCTGTCTCTCAATGTTCAAATAAATCTACCATTAAAATTATAGACTGATCATTTCTTTGTTAGTGGGAAAACGTACAAAATCAGCAGGGGATCAAATACTTTTTTCCCCACTGTAATAAATCATTTAAAATAAAAAATAGATATTATAATAACTTCATAAAATATAAAAAAAAATTTGAAATTTAATGATGTTTAATTACTATGGGTTGCACGTAATATCAATTTGACATTAAGCTTAGTTCGCTATTTCTTTAGAAGGCTATTAGCCTTTTTCCTAATATGAATCATGCTTGTGCAAGTCTACTTTTAATTAGGACTCTTTATTGTTTAAAATATTTAAAATATTTTATGCTTGTTTATCAATTAACCAACAGTATTTCTCATTGCTATTATTTTAATTCAATTAACAGTGACCATGAACAGAGAGCTTACATTTAACTGTTAATGCCAGAACTCCTGATTAAAGCTTTAACAAAAAAAGATTGGTATTTGGATCGGTTTCGGTCTTATAAATCCTGATTGGTGCATCCCTAATGAACACCATTAAACTAAAGTGCTTTGCATCTGACGGGTAAATTAAATCACCCAATCACATCCTATGTGAGATTATTCAGATATATACACAATATACCCAGAGCGGTTTGAGAACTGACTCCAGCCCAGAACCATGACAGTGGGAAATGTCTAATAATGTAGTTTTAAATATATTTAAGAGGAGCAGACTTCAAACACTGAGAATTGAGGTTTATAATATTTGTTTACAAGGTGGAACAGGTTAATGGTTGTTTTTTGCATACAGTCTGTAAAATTAACTGAAAATATTAAATTTAGTTTATCAGAAGGTAAATTAATCTGTCATGGCTCACACTATGTTCCTAAATTCTGTCATAATTGACAAGCTGGCAACCCTGCCCATGAGCTAGGACAAGCTATTCTTTAAAACGCCACATTAAAGTAAAAACCTTGAGCTTGAGCTTTTGACGTTGTTTTGACTTTTGTTGATTTTGTATTGTCTAGGATTCCAGGTTACTAAGCCCCTAAAGGGTCACAATGAAATTGTTTTTAAAAATTTATTTAATTACTTTTGAGTAAATACGCAATAATCTTTTCATTCCCTTGCAATATATTTGTAAAGCTTATAAAAAAGAAGATTCCACCTATTGTTCATATCTGTATTTGTTTAGGATGCTTTATCTGTTCAAGCCAAATAAAGTATTTCAATTTGGTTACATCCCTAATTTGCAAGCTTTGGGAAGAATTCTGAATTTTCCAGAAGCTATTGCTGAATTAGCTGACTGTCATTTTAACATTATTATAAGTCTGAGATTTGATAAGAGTTATATCTGTTAATTTATCGATATATGATTATATGAGCTGAATCGTATTACTACTGCATGACCAAGGACATAATTTAAACTGCTAGTTACGCATGTAACTGTGGTTCTGTGAGTTCTGGATGACTGCCAGAGGCAGTGTAACACTATTGGATTATTGCAGCGTCAGCCAGATAGGTTGAGAGAATATACCAACAAAGCCACATAGTTATTTATGCTGAGCCCTGGGGGTTATAAGCCACAGTAGCTCAGCACTCTGCCTTGGTATGCCTTTCTCAGCGCATTCCGAGTGACTAAGAACTCTGGCGGTCATCCGGAATTCAATGAACTGCACTATGGCCGCTGTCGCATCATCCAGGTGTATGCTACACACTTGTGGTGTTTGAGGAGATCCCCCCCCCCTTATATGTAAAGTACCTTGAGTGTCTAGAAGAGCATTATATAAATGTAACTGTTAACTAACTAACTAACTAACTAACTGTAACAAATAGTGGAAAATGAATCCATAAATCTTGGTTAATTTTTAACAAGGTATATTTAATGGATGTGATAACATTGACTCTTGATCATAGTTTCTTTATATATGCAATATTTTTCCTCACACAATTCTCTTTAAATCTTTGAATCTTATAATTAATCACTACTCCCATGTCTGGCAGAGTTTATTAGTATAAATGTATTAAAATCTCTGTTAACGTGGTTTTAAATGTCTAAAAATTCTTTGTAAGAATTAAGATCTGGCACTTTACTAAAAATAGAAATACATCGTATATATGCCTAGCCACAATTTAATTACAGTTTATTAAAACTGCAGTATTCTTCTGGATCAGAGCTATCCGTTGTGCAGCCACTATTCTCTGATTGCTTTGGTTCAATCAATAAAGTAACTGAAATCACATAAAGGTGTTATAGCTTGGTTAAAGAACTATTATATTAACTATTAACTAGCATTGGCACACTGAAGGCTCTGTATGGGTTTCTGCTCATGAAAATGCAGTTTGTATATTATTTACTAGAAAATATCACTGTGTCAATAACTACCAGAGTGGGAAGTGAAATTGCTCTGCCTCTGTGGTGTATGAGGTCAAAGTCCTCAGTGGCTTACGGTAAGAGTTAGTCTATCTGCAGTATCTGGAAGAGTCTTTGCCACTTTAATTACTCCTGTATTATAAACACTATCAAGAGTCATTTGATGGTAAAGTAATAAAGGCAAAGCAACTGTCAGCTACATGCTCTGAATAAACTCTCATTGCACGGTGTATGGACTGTAAAACTGGAAATTTAAAAAAGCGACTCACATGCTGTGCTTCACTTGGTGTTGCTGTGGGAACAAAGCATCATTATCATTATGCAATAGAATATTAGGTATAGGTATTGAGGCCAATAATAAAGTGAATTATTTGTGCTCTCAGCGATAACATTAAAACACTTGTGCCACCAAAACAGCTCTGACCGAACAAGGAATGGACTCCATAAGAACTCTGACGGTGTGATGTGGTATCTGGCATCAAGATGTTAGCAGCAGATCCTTTAAGTCCTGTAAGTTGCGAGGTGGGGCCTCTAGGGATCGGACTTGTTTGTCCAGCACATCCCACAGATGCTTGATCAGATTGAGATCTGGGGAATTTGGAGGCCAAATCAACACCTTGAACTCTTTGTCATGTTCCTCAAATCATTCATGAACAATTTTTGCAGTGTGACAGGGTGCATTATCCTGCTGAAAAAGGCCACTGCCATTAGGGAATACTTTTGACATGAAAAGGAGTACTTGGTCTGCAACAGTGTTTAGGTAGGTAGTACGTGTCAAAGTAACTTCCACATAAAAGCCAGGACCCAAGATTTCACAATAGAACATTACATAGTACATCCTGGTGCCATCACTTCCGGGTGGGGGAAGGATTGGGGCTTCCACATGATGTAAAAGAAATGTGATTCATTAGACTAGGCCACCTTCTTCCATCGCTCCATGGTCCAGTTCTGATGCTCACAAGCCCATTGTAAGCATTTTTGGTGGTGGACAGGGGTCAGCAAGGGCACTCTGCATCTACACAGTCCCATAAGCGGCAAGCTGTGATGCACTTTGTGTTCTGACACCTTTCTATCATAGCCAGCATTAACGTGTTCAGCAATTTGTGCTACAGTAGCCTTTCTGTGCGATCGGACCAGACGGGCTTTCACTCCTCACGTCGCCCATGAC
>CM022757.1:34221267-34328950 GCA_012411365.1 Ameiurus melas
ACTGTTTTAGAAATCCCAAGAATCTTTTCTGTTTTGAATTTCCCAGATATAGCTTGATTTCCTAATCAATTACCTATTTTCAGACCTCTTGTAGATAAATTATATTTATACCACAGCACTGTTGAATTCTGAAATCTGATTTGTCATTAGGTGTTGATAAATTTTTTATAGCAACAGCTCTGACAGTGGTGCCGAATACAAATCAAATAACAGGTTTACATCAATGCTCTCATTCTAAAACTTTAGCATTTCTATAGTAACATCTCATTCACAGGGTGTGTATGGTGGACACTCACAGCGTGTATGGTGGACACTCAACATAATCTAAGCCTAATAATAAACAAAAGATGATATTTGATAATGAAAAATATCTTGAAATCTGTAAAATCTTCTGAAAGGAGACATTTACTTAACATTTATTAAAAGATTCTCAGGTGTTAGTGTTTTGTGTAGCAATCACCACAGGACACTCAGTACGCGAAACAATACCAACAATCCACTCTTAATCTAATTAAGACCATACTTTGATTAAGAAACTACCATGTAAACACCAACCTTAATCTAATTAAGGTCATAATCTAAGTAAGCTTTAATTTTGCTTAAGAAAGCTTAAGTCACACAGGTGGAGTACTCCTGTTTTAGTGCGTACGTACTGGGTGCGTGTTACAGCACATGTAAACACCGTAATCACATTATGAATGTCACGCTGAGAGTTTTCACCGCATTTTGCGACAGGACACGTACACACATGGTAGTTTTACGTTTTACTGCAAACAAGAGAGTTCGGCTGCGTCCCAAACTGCATACTTGCCTACTATAGGCCTGTAGTGGGGAAAATGACATGTATCTCAGCTACTATACAGTAGGTAAGTATGTGATTTGAGACGCAGCCCACGGCTTCAAGCAGTCGTCTATTTGTACGTACAGCATGACAAATAATTAACTGCACTTAAAGCATTCGTAAAAAAATTAAACAAAAACACCCAAAACTGTATATGGTCCCATAACGAAGACAAACTGTATGTTGATACGTGAAATTTTGGAGTGACGTCAAACGGCATGACGCGGTGACGTAATGACGTGTGCCGTTAATCTAATTATGATCTATAACATGTAAAACGGGAACATGACAGGAGTATTCTAAAAGCGACTCATGTAAACACCTTAATCACATTATTATCTTACTTAGATTAAGGTCAATAATTAGATTATTGCTGTCCATGTAAACGTAGTCACTGCTTCACACTGTAGTACATAATTTAGTATTTCCCTATAACAGCATGCCCTGTTTTATTTGTGTTGTATCCTTACACAGTATGTACACAAATTATTCAACTGCTATTTAAATACAGCAGCTCTTCTTTTATTTTATGATTTCCTCAATTTATCTGAGTTATATAATTTTAATTCACTGTAAGATATATGCTGCCTTAAAAATGTAAGTAAACTCAACTTGAAGATAAACTTTATTTCAACAAAAAAGTAATGTTTTACAAGTTTTGCAAGTCAAGGCAAAGGATTGCTTTAAGTTTATTTGTTGATTTTTTTATTATAAACTTGAATTCAACATCCAAAACTTATGATAATTGGAGTTAAAGAGAAGAAATGAGTTCACATAATTTAATGGAGTAATCATGTTTTACAGTGTCGAATTAAAAGACTCAGTATGCCATTGTCCATTCTTTTGTAGTTGGCTAATGTTTGCGAAAGGCAAAAAATCAAACAGTGAAAAATCTGTACATTTCTGGGACAGCCGCTTTAGCTTAATTTAGTGGCTTGCTGTTTTTTTCTTTGTTGTTGTTGCACATTAATTCAATAACTAAACTATAACCTACCTAGTACAGTGATGCTGATGGGTTCAGACACAGAGTAGTTCAGGCTCTGCTTGTTATAGGCGATGCAGGTGTAATTGCCACTCTGACTGCTCTGAATGTTGCTTAGTCGGAGCTCTTGGCCCTTTATCACCAAGCTCTGTTCCATTCACAGCCCACTGAAACTCAGCAGCAGGGTTGGACTCAGCTGAGCATTTCAGTATGAGGTTAGACCCAGAGCTGTAGAAGGATCCCACTGGATCTGCTTCAACAACAACATTTTCTGGACCATCTGCAATGGAACAGTCCATATTTAGTCAGCTTTAGAGCCATCATGGTCTTGTGGAGACCAGGTATATCATGCATGTTTGTTGGATAAACCTCATGACTGTTAACAAGTTGCATGATATGAAATAACTCACAGTAAATGGTGAGGTTCAATGGAGGACTCATTGCTTTGCTGATGATGTTGGATGCTTCACATTGGTATGGGCCCGTGTCATATCTGATCACACTAGTAATGGTCAGTCTGCTGTTGTTGTCTGTTAGCTGAACTCGCTCCCCTGCTCTTACCTCAGAGCTGCCATTCAGCCAAATAAATGTAAGTGAGGAGCCAGACGCAGAGCAGACGAGACTCACGGTGCTGCTGAATTCAACCAGCTCTGTTTTACTTGGTACTATGGTAACAGTGGAGACTGGCACTGGGGGGTTAAAAGTAATACAGGGCTCAGATGGACACCAGTATACAGAAGATTTGAATGTTCATTTATCATTGAAACATAAGCGCAATCACTGTATCAACACTATTAGCTCTCATGATCTTAGATATTAATCACTGTTTCACTGTTTTAGCCATACTGACCAACATAACAATGCAGAGCAAAAATTTATCTATGAGTAAAAATGAATAAAGTACTCCTTGACAACTTATTTTTAGTCTAAAAATCTGCTATTAAAGAACTACAGATTTTTTTATGTGGGCGCCTGTCACCGATCTTCAGTCACCAGTTATGGAGCTTTCAAAGGAGGAGATTTTGCTGCAATATGGCAGCAGAAGTCAAAATGACACAAGTGGAGTGGAAAATGAAACAACTGTCCTACAGAACAGTAGTGTAGCATATTATTTATAGGATCATTACAGAAATCTGTTACCAAAACTGTTTCTAAACGCTACAGTTCCTGTATTTTTTATAGTTCAATAATTTACTATAAAATTAATTATCTGAATTTGAGACATTAGAGGCAGACATGACAATATTCTGTCTCTAATTCAAATACATGTTTTATTAACTGAAACAACTGAACTCTTTTTGTGTTAGTTTTGCATCAGCAATAACATCCAATGCATGTTCATAGTCATTTAACGCAAGAATAATCTGATAAAGAAAATGGTCTACGATTTGAAAGATGTGTATTCCAATTCAGCTGTGAAGATGTAATGCAGTAAAAATCTGTGTATTTTTAATCCTTACACACCTGTATCAAAACTGATTATAGTCACCTATAAGAATTAAAGACTCTTCCTTGTATTTACAAAATGAGGACTGTACAAGATTAAATAAAAAAAAAATCTTACTGTAGTTGTGTTAAAAAGAAAAGTTTTGTTTACTCACCAAACACCTGCAGTGAGGTTTCATCTGTGAAAGGATTTGTAGGAGTGTCTACAGTCAGAGAATATGCTCCAGTATCATTCTCAGTCAGGTTCCTGAGCTCCAGAGCTAAAGTGGTGGGGTTCAGACTGACTCTGTCAGTACGGTGTCTATTAAATTCCACTTGGAGGTCCAGAAAGAATGGTGATCTCATTAAACTTCCATCTGATGATCAAATGTGGGGGATCAGGAATACGGATTGGGGTAATCACCACATTCTCCCCAACTGCTTTATTTATTCTCTCAGGTAATAACAGCTCTTGGCCAAAACATACTCCTGTGTGAAGAAATAAATAATCCAAGCACAAAAACAAATTAAAACAAAACACTCTGTAATAAAAACACTCTTCAATAATAATAATAATAATAATAATAATAATAATAATAATAATAATAATAATAAGTAAGAGAGCATGTAATATACACCTGAGAGAGAGAAGAGAGAGAGAGAGAGAGAGAGAGAGAGAGAGAGAGAGAGAGAGAGAGAGAGAGAGAGAGAGAAAAAATAAAAAACGCAAAGGAGGGGGGTTTATTCCTTTTGTTAGGAAGGAAAACTGTGTAAACTGCACTGCGCTGTAATGTTTATTTCTTCTATCATGCTGCAGGAAGCCACGCTGCAGTTACTCACTGTATTCATCTTCACAGATATATGAAGAATATAGTGTTCACCTGTACATGACAGCAGAAGCAGAGAGCAGCACACAGCGTGGAAATCCATCAGGAGAGATCCGGAGCTCCACCACTGCTTCTCAATAAGCGTCTCTACAGAAAGATCTGTGCTGATTAATCACCCGATGTGAAACCGAATAGTGCCGATTAGACTCGAGTTAGAAAGAAATGACGGAAAAGCAAAAGTTAACTAAGTAAGCAGACGAGACAGCAGGTCTGTAAACAGTGTCATTAAAGCACACATGCAGGAGTGAACAGACTACAGGGGAAACTATCAGAGAAATCCTGCACCGGTTTATCTCAGATCGTCACAGTCAAGTTCCGCCTTTAACCTTATAGTCAGGTGATGATTTAAGAGGTTTAAAATATCGCTTATTCTAAATGTATCGAATATCATATACAGTAGAAAAAAAGACTTCAACCGCAAAAAAATAAATAAAAATAAAATAAAGGAATGAAATATAATAATGATAATAATAATAATAATAATAATAATAATAATAATAATAATAATAATAATAATAATAATAATAATAATAATAATAATAATCTCCACAAGCAATACCATGTGCAACTTCATGTTAGCATCTTATTTTAGAAAATTTGTAGATTTGTTTAAAGAGCAACATTAACTGACTTTGAGCTGCTGTGCTATTATTAATATTATTAATAATGTATTATTATTATTAATGTGAGCGTTTGGTTGAAGTGATGTATAAATCAACATGTTTTCTCATGTTATAAAAGCAAAAATCTAATTATGGCCACAGTTGCCTGTTCTTGCCAAGTAACATAGAACTAAAGAGATCATAGATAAATATACTAAATGTGGCAGGGTAAGTGATTGGGCTATCCTATTGGGTCTGCTTGGGATATGGTTTCAGCAGACCAATAGGATGAGAACTACTCAATTATTTAAGGACCCTTATTTTGGTAAGCAGATAGGTGTTTTGGTGATTCCGAGTATCTCACGCCCTTGGCACTTCCGGTCAGGTATGTTCAGGTATGTTCAGGTATGTTCAGGTATGTTCAGGTATGTTCAGGTATGTTCAGGTTTTCTCACGGCGTAATGAGGTGAACACCTGAAGGCAAATTTTGTTGTTATTTTATTTATTTATTTATTTTATGAATAGTTTTCGAGCGGCGCTGGTGGCGCGTGCTTTGTGGCCAACTGGCGCCGGAGATCGCGTAAAGTGACCACAACATTTTTCGTGTGTGTATGTATGTCGAGCCGCGGTACCTGTGAGTAATCATACAACTTCGGGTCTGGTGTTTGTTCAATCTGATAGTAAATACACCTCTCCCTTTTTCACACTGGGACTGGTAGATTTAGGTTGATACTCTGATCTGTGTTAAGGTGAGAGTGGGGA
This sequence comes from Ameiurus melas, assembly GCA_012411365.1. Classification (NCBI taxonomy): domain Eukaryota; kingdom Metazoa; phylum Chordata; class Actinopteri; order Siluriformes; family Ictaluridae; genus Ameiurus; species Ameiurus melas. The sequence continues at coordinate 34,226,767 of CM022757.1, forward strand.
GTTGAGCTCAGTCTTCTATTATAAACCCCTAGTGAAGACGCTACATGTGACGCTGCTGCTGTTTTGACTCAATAATTGTTTTGCTTTATGTACTGTTCTGCTTCATGGTTTTGTGTTTTTGTTTTTCTTTAGATTTGGATGTATATCTGGTTTGTTTTGTGGAGAAAGTAGTCTGAGTGGTCAAATGAGTGTCAACCTCAATCTCAGGTTTGTTCCTCCTAACCTCATTACCTCAGCTCATGAAACAATTTCAGACTTCTAGTCCTCTCTCTGGACATAAATGAAATTTGATAATATAAATAATTTCATATAAATATATTCCCCCTGAAAACATTAAAAATACATTTGTTAAAATGGCATACAGAATCATTTACATACTTAGGGGTCCGTTTGACAAAAGACATTGAAACTTTACTCCCTGTTTTAGTTTTAGTTTGAGGATTGAAGCAATTAAATTAATGTCCATCCATCTTCTACCACTTACTCCTTTTCAGGGCCACGAGGAACCTGGAGTCTATCCCAGGGAACATGGGGCACAAGGCGGGGTATTAAATTAATGTATTACCAAAATTTCTATACCCATTCCAATGCTCTTCCACTTCTTGTATATGGCCTTAAACATCCTTCCAAATTTGACCCAGTGGTGGTGCTAGAGTGTTGCTAGAACTTGGCCTAAATCTGTTAGACAACACCCATGGAGTTTGGCCCCCTAATAATCATGTCATTTTTAGTTGAAAATTATGTAAATAAATATTTACCAAGTACCACTTATGAAGTATACTGAAGCTAAATCATTCGAGCTTCAAATGCTAAAAACACCACTTTCTAGTCAACGCAAAACTTAAATCAGCCAGTGTAGCAGATGTTCACTGCTGACACTTGCTTAAAAGAAGTAGCAGGGCAGCCAGCCAGCAACAAGTTAGTATTCGTTTTAACTTTTGTATGTGTGTATATGTGTATAACAGCCTTTGTCACAAATCAGCTATCTAAATGGATATAGATTTAGATTCCTAAAGAGAAAGCCAGAAGGGACAATGGCAAGTAATAACTCCCTGTGATGACCTCAGGAAGAAACCCTGAGAAAACCAGACTCAAAAACTAATCCATCCTCTCCTGGGTCACCTCAGTGGTCTTCTGGAAGTTTGATCCAGTTGTGTGCAGCATTTTGAGCTCTACCAGCTCACCTGTACTCATGGATGTAAAATACTAAATTGGTTTATAATCTTTAAGCAGACCAGAAATGTATTTGGGCTTAGGCCATTCAGTGCTTTATAGACCAGTAGAAGCACTTTAAAATCTATTCTGTAATGAAGAGGAAACCAGTGTAGATCTTTTAAAACTGGGGTAATGTATTCTGTCTTCCTTGTCCTTGTTAAAAACTCTTGTGGCAGAATTCTGAATGAGCTGTAGCTGTTTAATGGCCTTTTGGGGGAATTCCAGTTAAGAGACCATTACAATAATCTATCCTTCTGGAGTTAATAGCATAAATGCTCTAGATCTTGCTGGGACAATAAACCTTTGATTCTGGATCAATTCTTAAGATTGTAGAAGACTGTTTTAGTGAATGTTCTGATTTGTTTAGTAAAGGGTCATAACACCAAATAAGATTTCTTTTTTGGTCTTTAATCTTTAAGGACCGTAGACTCGAGGTACTAATTGTATTAGTTTTATAATGCTTTTATGTTGCCAAGTACATCAACCCTTTGTTTGTTGGATAATTCTGTCTCATCCAGTTATTTGTTTACTCCAGATATTTACACAGAGCGTACAGTTACTACTGTGCTGTATTCTGCATAACGGTTGTAAGAAGTGGAATTCCACAGGTCAGAGCCACCCTTTCAGATTCATAAAAGGAATAGGAGTCATTTGAGGATTGTGCTAGATAGTCCTACCCAAGTTTCCAATCTGCATATAAGTATCCTAGGATTTATAGTGTCAAATGCAGCACTAAGAGCTAATATACCATATTGATATCAGAGTCAGTATTCAGACATGTCATTCAGTATATTTATAAGATAATTGTCAGTACTATGCTTTGAACAAAAACCTGATTGGAATTTATGAAGGTGTTTTATAACAAGGTCCAGATTGTGTCCCTGACTCAAATAAAGCTGAAAGCTCCCTGGCACTAGTCTTTGATATTGTCTGCATGGGATGAAGTCCCCATCTATAATAACAGTCATGATCAATGACAATAACTGATAGTAGTTCTGAAAAGTCATTAATAAAGCTAGCACAATACAATGAAGGTCTGTATATGATTAAGAATGGGATTCTGAGACCATCTTTTAATATATGAAGGTATTCAAAAGAGAGAAAATTACCAAGCAGAATCTCTTTTGAAAGTACCTTGAACATGAGCATCTTGTGCAAGAGTCCTGAGATAAGCGTATATAATGTAGCACATATAATCTTTATATTTACAACAGCAGTGTTTTTTAAGGGTCAAATCTACAGTCCAAATCAGGTGAGATTATCTACTGAAGCAAGTATTAGTCTTGGTCATAAACTGATTTTGGGGAAGTGTAAATCCTTATCTGCATGGGACCATTTACAGCAACAGAAAATGAGTCACAAGGGCAGAAAGCACCAAGCAGAAGTAGATAATCAGGAAGATCCAGAGGGTGAAAAAGCCACAGCAGTAGCAAATAGTGCGTCAGCTTATAAAATGTATTACTTTGCTAGCACTCGCTACAAATTAATTAAAAGTCTAATCTAAAGTTTATGAAAGCATGTGCTAGTCTCTCAGCATTGTGTAGGGTACTGTTAATTTTGACAGCATTTTTTAATTAAGTCTTAGTCTTATTCCTTTGTAAAAATGTCCTTGATACGTTTTATCATACGTAGTCAAACTTATCCTGTTTTTTTAAGTCAAGTTTTAGGTGACTAAAAGTCTGGGCATTTTAGTCTTATCTTAGTCAAAGAAAAATAAATACCTCTATAATATATAATAACATTACATATTTTATGAACATTCATGAATGATGTGTGGCACAAAAAGCACTGATCATAAATCCTTATCTTCCATGATCCAAAGTAATTTAAGATCATTTTGACCAACTGACTCTCTCTCTCTCTCCCCCCTATTTAAACTCTTCCTCTCTTTCAGCACAATAAAAAAGTGGTACAGTAAAAGCTTGAGAATCTGCATAAATAACAGCTAAACACTTTACAAACATTACATCTCTCTATGTAACTATTGACCAAGTTTCTGTTTGTAATAAACATAGGCTAACATAACTGTGGACATAATACTTAGCATGCTATGATAGTGAAAATAAATTAAGATGATTACAGGCATTCAAAATAGATTAAACCTGGATCATTTCAGGTACATGCACACAGCATTATACATATCAGAGTTTCTACTATCACATCTGTTAAAGTACTCTAACTGTTTCTGTTTTTGGCTCCGCTACGACTCTGTTAACTTGCGAAAAACTAATGTAGTCTCTAAAAATCACTTACTAACCTAATTTATTAAGCTTTTACTTTAATTTTGAATTTGTCTAAGCTTTCTCGCCATTAAAAACATCCAACACGATGCATTTCTAAAATTCTCAAGATATTGATTAATTGCATATTAAATAAATATGTCATTAAATAATATTATATATTGAGGAAGCATGGCTTTGTCAAGACTTATTTAGGTAATATTTTATTGACATGTTTAGTAAATTCTTTCAATTGGTTTAGGCTTTTACAAGTTTCCCCTGCCTCATACCCTGAGTCCCCTGGGTAGGCTCCAGGCTCCCTGTGACCCTGTTCAGGACTATTTTTTTATTTTTTATTTTTTTAAAACCTTACAATACAAAACAAAAAACATGTCACATAAAATAAGTCAACCTATTTTTATCAGACACTTTAACTGCAAGGGCTTATACTAACATAGATTCTGACTTTCACTTATAAGAACAGAAAATAAATACCATTCCAATTAGCAGACTAGCCCTGACCCAGAGAGTGAGAGAGAATAACAGACTCCCCTGTACATGTCAGCAGAAGCAGAGAGCAGCACACAGCGTGTAAATCCATCAGGAGAGATCCGGAGCTCCACCACTGCTTCTCAATAAGCGTCTCTACAGAACGGTCTGTACTGATTAATCATTCGATGTGACCCAAAATGAACTGAATAAGGCCGATTAGTTACAATATAACACAAACCTGGACAAGTGAGAAGAGTAAGCAGAAGTGACAGCAGGTCAACAGACTTCAGGGAGAAAAAAATCCTGGCTATGGAATAACATTTAAAGATGTGATTTCAGCTCTGCAAAGTTTATGATAACATATTAAACAAGTCTCTGTATAATCACTCCAATATCATGAGACAATGTACATTATATCAACACCACAAACCAATTTCAGCTCTGAAATTTAAAACCAAGCTGACATACACCATTAATTTTTTTTATATTCTTCTCTCTACAGAAGCACACACAAATCATTTCACAAACTGTAGTATGTTCATCAAAAACCCCAAAGATAAACACACACTGCTGTATGAATGAAAATTCTCTTGTTGTATGTGTTCTTGTAGGCATGTGAAGGATGGAGCGAGGACAGTGATGACTCATGATGTATTGTGAACATGAACACTAAATCACACTAAATAAATTGGTGATGCTTGTCTATGGCACCAAATGTGGTTGTTCTCTGAGAATAAGCTTTGTTTAGTAATTAATTGGCGAATCAGTGAGGTTTTTCCAGTCACTGACATAACTTTAGTTGGAGAGAAAGATAATGATACATTATTGCATTGCGGAGCATTATTTGCATATAGTTGCCTTTTATGAGTCTTTTTATGACAGAAACTTCTTCCAGTCTTTCTGTAAGTGAAACTGTAATGATTTGAATTGCAAAATGAATTGAATTGCAGAAGTACACATGTGGATAATGTACACATGTTATATATAGAATAGTCTGTATGGTATGTAACCATAAAATTTGACAGGTCTAGGTCAAAGGTCAAAAAGATACATATTCTATATCTCTATATCTAGGTCAAAGGTCATGGTCATAAAATTAGATACGACACCTGTTGCGGCCATGTAGGTCCCCATCCGTTACGGATAAACATAGACACACTATTAACACGTAGGACATAAAATTAGATATAGCTATGTTAAATCAGGATCAAATACAATTCTGACACACACATTACGACACCTGTTGCGGCCATCCCCATCTGTTACGGATAAACATAGACACAATGTAGATATAGCTATGTTAAATCTGGATCACATACATTTCTGACACACACACACACACATTACCACACCTGTTGCGGCCATCCCCATCTGTTAAATCAGTATCAATTACAATTCTGACACACACGCACATATGTTCTCCACACACGTTGCACTTTCTAACACTCTGAGGTAGTTCATAAATATATATATATATATATAGTTATGTTAAATCTGGACCACATACATTCCTGACACAAACGTTACCATACCTGGAACGGCCATGTGTATAACGCATCCAACCAGAAATATGACACACACACACACACACACACCGTGCACGTACATACAAACGCATACATACGAACCTGTTTATAAAAAGTCGAGCATCTCCTCTAGGTTTCCTAATACTCTGTACTTAGATCGACGTGTGCGAGCTTACAACATGGCTGATGCCTGTCCTAACGCGCCGAAAAAAGCTCACCCTTTTTTGGCAAGAATAGAAAAAATGTTAGAACATTAAAAGATTCAATATTGGGTAATGTCAAACGGATGTACAGCCGGGTTTTTTTTCCATGCAGAAAAAGTAACCGTTTTGCTTTTCAAGTTCTCGGTACCGGGACACATACACTGGAGCCGTGCTACAGAGAGCGTAACTTTTAACGAAGGTGACTGGAAAAAGTTCAGAAAATGGTGCAAGGATTTTGACTACATCGTTAGAATGGACGTCTTTTCCCCAGATGCGTACAGACGTAAATGGAACAGTACATCTCTGCAATGCAAATACCATATCAGAGCAACGAATTTCTCCAAGAACCAGGTTTCACTGCACTGTGCTGCTGTATTAACCGGTGACAACGACCCTGATAACAAGGAGAATTGTGAAGTGAGGTATGACCGAACCAGCTGGCACGATCTGCAACGCTACTTCCGTCAAATCGATGAATTATTCCAAAGAAATGCAAATAAAAGTAAAGCTAGAAGATCTCTTATTCTGAGATCGTCAATATGCTAATCTTGGAGCCCTGTATATATCTAATCGATGTAGAAAAGGAACCGTTTTGCTTTTCAAGTTCTCTGTCCCTTCACATAGAATATGAAGCACTCCGAGTCAGGCCTAAGTCAAAGGTCAACACCATAAAACTCCCATTCTGATGCATTACACACACACTTTCACATTATTTAAAAGGAATTTAAGTGTTATGTACTAAATTCCCATAATTATGAACACATGTTGTTAAGTTGACAATCATTGTTAAAATTACGTCGCTCCATTTAGATTGTCTGCAGTAGAATGCAGTCTTTTAAACCAGGAAAAGTGACTGCCTTTAAGTTGTATAACAATAGTATGTAAAATCCAGTGTGATTTACATTATAAATCTCATACGTAACATCTCTGTAGGATTTATAAACGTTAAAGCACTGAATGAAATGAGCAATATAGACAAAAAAAAAACACTCTTGTGTCTTCTACTTTTATCTCTCTCATAGAACTATCCACAATCCAAAGGCTGTGGAACTAGAACGCTACATGTGCGAATGACAAAAGATTTAAAAAATAAAATAAAAAATGTATCAATACATGAAATTAGATGACACAATGTAGTTGAGGTTTACATGAATAAGCAGAAATGTAATCATGCTTATCTTTCCTATAGCACAAATGAAAAGCCCTCTCTAGCTGAGCGTATTTGTCAAATGAAACTTTTTCGTCCTTATCCACTGCTACGGTAAACTAAGGAGTAGATATTCAAATTACACTGCTAAATATGACTAGCATTAGCTACGTGTAGTGGTGCAAACTAGTCCATCAAATGTATTAGCAGGTGTAGCCTATACACGAGATCCACTATTGGTCATAGTAGACTGGTGAACTGATCTATATTATATACATGTACTTTAGATAATGCCTCACTGAACACCATAGTGGGACGTTCCCGAGTTGAAGTACAAGTCCTAAGCATTAGATCACTCCAATTACTCCAAGTATACTCCTTCTATACCATCGTGATCTTTGCCTGACGAAGCCATACACAAAACATAATTGACAGTTGGGCCTAATTTTAAAATCACCAGATACCAAATGCACAACCGTTTTCTCTTGCTGGCATCACAAAATAAAAATGTTTAAACCTTAAGTAACGTAGTCACGGAGGGTGTATATATTTTTCACACTACATGAAGTTTGGGGATCCTTATAGACTGTGGAGCAGAAATGTGTTCAATGTATCTCCACCGATTTATTTCATATTTAGTACAACCACTTTTCTTTTTTTACCATTATGGATGAAACACTCGTTTCTTTTAAAACACCATCTTTAAATATTTTTCTACCTCCTAACTAAACCCTCGGACTTAAGACACGATTTTTATAGTTGTGTACGCCCTGCTCAGGGATAAACAACATCGTCTTTACATTACCTTCATGAATAAATTGTCAAACTAACCTCTTGGTTCTTTGTGTGATTTATTTATTTTTTTTTTGGAGCAGAAGTCAGGTCCTCTCTCGTTTCAACAGGTCCACTTGTTTGTGAATACACAGCAATCTTCTAAGGGTATTAGGATTTCTCGGAGCAGACCTTGTAACAGATAGTTGCAGAGTTTCTTCTGTGTTTTAACTACAACCATTATTTAAACACTGAGACACACGACTCCCTTTAATTCGTTAACAAACACATTTGTAAGAATCCCGGTGAGCAAAAACCCCCAAAGAACACCTGTCTCTCTCTCTCTCTCTCTCTCTCTCTCTCTCTCTCTCTCTCTCTCTCTCTCTCTCTCTCCACACCCACCCCCACACACCCACATGGTCACCGGAGGTCATAAACGTACTGCTGGGACATGTGATGTCAAAGCATAGACAAAAGCTTATGTATTTAGTGACAGTTCCGTGTAAGTATCCTCGTTGCGAACCATTTTCTGAAATCTTGTTTATAGTTTAAATGCATGACTCTTTTAAAACAACGTCTTTTAAAAGGGGTTTTCTTCCCTTAAAATAACCTGGTTAGAAGGTAGGATATGTAATGCATATTTTAATTTTCTTCAGACATATTGTCACTTCAGTCTCCACAACGAATAACACCGATGGTTTTGACTTTCTTTCAGTAAAAGAGAACAACGACATCATACAGCCTTGAAGGACTGTAGAAATGTTTTACACATCAGTGTTTTTCTCAACAACGTAGCCAATAAATAGTTCAATTATCTCACAAACCTAAGTCTGCTCATTTCTTGACAGAAGGATTACACATAGATCATACACATAGGGAGCTACACATGCATAACATGTCCACAATTCTGATACAGAATTGTCACATTCAGACACCAGGTCTAGTCTTTTCTGATAGATTAGTTACACAAACTGATCATTACCACAGAAGTGATTTCAGAAACAAAGATTCACTCAAACCACAAATGTTCACATTGGTATGGATCGTAAAACCCTGAAACACACGACTCATCCCTTAATTCATTAAACACACTGTAAGCATTCTGGTCAGCAAACCCCCAGGAAAACACATGTCACTTTCTCTGTCTCTCTCTCTCTCACCCACACACTTCAGAACGGAAAACACATGTGTAGGACGGTGTGTGTATAGGCCTACAGGACATCGCCCGAAAAACGTGTCTTCTAGTTTAAACAAAACTATCGATTCTTTTAAGCAACACTTTAAACATTTTACATCCTAAAGGGTTATGTTGAGAAGGCATGTAATACGCGCGTTTCTTAAAAAACACCGTCTTTAAACGTTTACCTCCTAAAGGGACCTATTTAGAAGGTATGTAAAAACTTTTTTTTTCCTTTTTACATTTCAACGGGTATATCATTGTTGTAGAGTATTTATTTCAGTAAATTTTTATTCAAAGTCATGCCATTTTTCAAAATGTCATCAATAAAGTTTCATTTATTTCACAAGCTTACATTCTGCTCTTTTATGTTCACATTCAACCATCATGTATTTTCTAACAGCGGAGCTTTTACAAAACGATCCCCCACAATCTAAATTTAATGTGTGGTTGCAAGATAAAAATTCTAATTTATTGAATTAATTAAATATTTAAAGTTCTACAAATTATTTTGATGAGTTGTGTTCACAATGTTGATAATTACATCAACTTAATATTGTGTGTAATTTCTGCATTAATTGATTTAAAACAAAATTTACGTTGTAGTACATTTGCATTTATTCATTTAACAGAGTGTTAGAGGACCTGTAGACTGAACAAATACTAAGGACATTACAATGTGTGTCTCATTTCCCTTACAATTAAATTCTACTAAAGCGATGCATTTGGGGCACATTCTCAATTGTGATATGACCAATAGTGGACTCGTGTATAGGCTACACCTGCTAATACATTTGATGGACTAGTTTGCACCACTACACGTAGCTAATGCTAGTCATATTTAGCAGTGTAATTTGAATATCTACTCCTTAGTTTACCGTAGCAGTGGATAAGGACGAAAAAGTTTCATTTGACGAATACGCTCAGCTAGAGAGGGCTTTTCATTTGTGCTATAGGAAAGATAAGCATGATTACATTTCTGCTTATTCATGTAAACCTCAACTACATTGTGTCATCTAATTTCATGTATTGATACATTTTTTATTTTATTTTTTAAATCTTTTGTCATTCACACATGTAGCGTTCTAGTTCCACAGCCTTTGGATTGTGGATAGTTCTATGAGAGAGATAAAAGTAGAAGACACAAGAGTGTTTCTTTTTTGTCTATATTGCTCATTTCATTCAGTGCTTTAACGTTTATAAATCCTACAGAGATGTTACGTATGAGATTTATAATGTAAATCACACTGGATTTTACATACTATTGTTATACAACTTAAAGGCAGTCACTTTTCCTGGTTTAAAAGACTGCATTCTACTGCAGACAATCTAAATGGAGCAACGTAATTTTAACAATGATTGTCAACTTAACAACTTGTGTTCATAATTATGGGAATTTAGTACATAACACTTAAATTCCTTTTAAATAATGTGAAAGTGTGTGTGTAATGCATCAGAATGGGAGTTTTATGGTGTTGACCTTTGACTTAGTCCTGACTCGGAGTGCTTCATATTCTATGTGAAGGGACAGAGAACTTGAAAAGCAAAACGATTCCTTTTTCTGCATCGAAAAAAACCCGGCTGTACATCCGTTTGACATTACCCAATATTGAATCTTTTAATGTTCTAACATTTTTTCTATTCTTGCCAAAAAAGGGTGAGCTTTTTTGCGCGCTAGGACAAACATCAGCCATGTTGTAAGCTCCACACGTCGATCTAAGTACAGAGTATTTAGGAAACCTAGAGGAGATGTTCGACTTTTATAAACAGGTTCGTATGTATGCGTTTGCAAATATTTATGAACTACCTCAGAGTGTTAGAAAGTGCAACGTGGTGTGAGAACATAGTGCGTGTGTCAGAATTGTAATTGATCCTGATTTAACAGATGGGGATGGCCGCAACAGGTGTGGTAATGTGTATGTGTGTGTGTGTGTGTCAGAAATGTATGTGATCCAGATTTAACATAACTATATCTAATTTTATGACCTACGTGTGAACATTGTGTCTATGTTTATCCGTAACAGATGGGGATGGCCGCAACAGGTGTCGTAATGTGTGTGTCAGAATTGTATTTGATCCTGATTCAACATAGCTATATCTAATTTTATGTCCTACGTGTTAATAGTGTGTCTATGTTTATCCGTAACGGATGGGGACCTACATGGCCGCAACAGGTGTCGTATCTAATTTTATGACCATGACCTTTGACCTAGAGATATAGAATATGTATCTTTTTGACCTTTGACCTAGACCTGTCAAATTTTATGGTTACATACCATACAGACTATTCTATATATCATGTTTTTATTTTATACAATATAGTTATATAATTGTTACTTGAAACGAAGTGCCAGTTGTCTGGATTAAGTAAATAAATAAAAACAGCTAAATGGACAGCAGATCAAAACAGATCAGTCTTTGAACTTCCTATTCATGCGTTATTCATTCATATGAGAAATATTTAAGAAATCCATATCAGTGTTTTTCTCTTCTTCACATCTGGCAGTCAGAAATGTTGAATTGAATTGAACAGTCTTTTCTATAATGTGGCCTAAACAGTGTACTTTAGTCCATGTTGAGTCAATGAATATCATGATAACTTCCTCTTCCTCGTCTCAGAGCAGGTGACGTCTGTCCTCTGGAAATCTTTAATCCCTATAACAGTTGAAGTGCAGTTTGTTGGTCACACAATCATGTCTTTCTTCTTAAACTGGGTTTACATAAACATATCCACATAATCATTACAGAAAATGTGTTAAACAGAATAATATTTATATGACTCAAAATAAATATAAAATATAAATCATATGTATGATTGGTGGTGTATACTAAATGCTGCTGAACTACTGCATTTATATGAAGTTAGTTGAAGAGGCTCACTGTTTTGCAATTCACAATCCAAATAAATCCTCTCCATGTTCACAAAACACACACATGTACATAGATTAGACTAGAAGAGATAAATGCTGGTGCAGGAGGAAAGAGATTTTTCTGAAAAGGCCATAAACATCAATGACAACTAAGCAGAGAAGACCAAAGAGCACTGAACAGTAAACATAGAGACGGGTGTTGACCTGCACAGCTTTACGGATATAAAAATCCATCAATTATTAAACACTATTAACTGCCAGGAAGAGGACACATAAGCATACTGCCTCCTGAGGATGATGAAGGCGCCAAAGAAGAACTCAAAGACAAACAGTTTCAGAACTGTACAGTTTAGCTGAGTTTTGTGGTTGCCATGTTTTAAGCGCTTTGGAAGGGCTGCATGAAAACAGCTCATAAAATGCCACACCTACATCTCCAAGCATCATTGACTCTACAAACAGAACTGTGTGTTGTCCTCAAATGAGTCCAAACGAGTCCAAATAAGTCTTTGTGAATAGTGAAAAATGATTGTTGAATTTTGTTTAGTATCAATATAATTTAGTTCAAAACCTGGTCTTCTCTGCCAGGAGGCTAAGAGTTAGCCATAGAGCACTCAATAATATAATAATCCTAAATGTATACACCCAAATCAACACAGAACTGGCTGCAGGAAAACAAAAGCATTACAAGATTTCTTGAAATGTTGTGCATGTAGGAGGGCTCCAGGATCCAGATGTCTCTAACCTTCTTACAAGAGGAAGCGTTATCTTCATTAAATACAGTATTAATTATAGGAATAACAGAAATGTTTAACCAGACTTCTTAAGAAAATATTAAGTTTTATAAATATGATGTTACACTACATAGTGTTCCTAAATGGTTAAACTAAATGTAACAGTTAATTCTAGTCTCCTATAATTCTACTGTACAAGCGGTATTCCAAGAGTGCCGATATTTAATATATCAGCACTGGAAGATTTTACTGTTCGTATCACTCCACTTGTCTTTGTTCAGTACCATTACTACACCGTTACTACATGTATTACAGGCTGTCAGTCAGTCGGTGTAAGCTACATATTAACAAGCAAAGCTCCATCCAGCTGTGGATACTACCTTTTTAGGAATTATTTTAATTAATGGAGCAAAAATTAACAAAAGCATTGGGCCATATGGTGTCAGTAATGTCAGTTATAAATCAATTCCATGTTTATTGAACTGTTGTATAAAAGCGCTATATCACACAAACAGCTGTAATTACCTGCAGCTCTCAGCGCCCTGCAACGCGCCACCTACGGGCACATGACACAACAGCCGTGCTGATATTCAGTATAACAGCACTCTTGCTCTACATACTCATGCTCATGTGATATTGCGTAAATAATATTCATTGCATGGTGTTTTCTGGAGTTTAATCTATATCAGCCTTATTTCTGTATTTCTCCATTCAGCTACTTTAATTAAACTAATTCTAGTCTGAAATTAATTGAAGTACTGCAAAGCTGCTTACCTCATTATCCACAAAGAGCTGAGTGAGTCCTAACTACAGACAGATTCCTCCATGTTTTCATATATTGCTTCCTAGATTGTCGATAATAAATAAATACATTTAATAGCCTATACTTGAAATCACAAAATATCAGTATATCAATAGGTAATTTCATCAACATTGGGGCTGGCATTAAATTAATAATGTAATACAAATAAATTAAATAGACTGCTTACATTATCAAGTTGAGGTGTACATATAGTGATGAAGCAGCCTATTATTTTTATACAACAAATATCTGGAACACATTACCATTTATTTTAAAATAAATAAATAAAAGAGTTAAATACATATTGCTTCACTATAGTATTATTTCCTTATCTTTTATGAGTAACTTCTATTTCACTTTTATATTACTTTTTGTTAACTATTGTACTGTTATTCCATTGAATGAATAACATATTAAGGGTTTATTACATAGCCCACTGCTATAACCAAAGACAAAGTAGGTAGAGCTGAAGGTTGCGAAGGTTGCATGTTTTAATTCATGATTTAAATATCTGACTCTGTTAAATGAATTATCTGACTCCAAAAGATAATCTTCTAGTTAGTGCTGGAAGCATAATATCTCAGTGTCATGTTGCAGAGTTCTGTATCTGCATGTGAGGGTTTATTTTAAATTGAGGCACAGTGCCTAGGGAATTTATCATCAATTTCTTCTGAAGACATCTGTGGATGAAATAGCCTTAACATGAGCTTTATTTCTTAAGTCACTAACCAAAGTAAGTACAAAAACTGAAGCTATGATAAAAGATCAAAAACAATTAACCTTTCTTAAAGAAATTCCTAAATCCTCTGACCACGTATATGGCTATGCCATCTGTCTATTAAATAAATGCCAGTCCTTCAGGCTGAAAAATAAGAATGAAATATTCTGCTAGTAGTTTGGCACTGTGAGTCAAAAAGTTGTTTTTCATCTGACATCTGAAAGCTAGCTACTGTCCCAACTGCCGTACAATACTGATAATGCTCTTTTACTTAAGAGGGCTGAATGGCAGACCTTGTTAAATAATATTATGTTATTTCCTTATGATGTGTTATATTGTATTAAATATATTCTTATATAATTTTTGCCTTTTCTTATACCTTGACACGGGAGAAGAGGGGACAATGTGACAATGCTGGTGCAAAGATAAGCCTGTACAAGTATATATCTTTGTAACTGTAAGTGACTAGTCAGCTTAATCCTTCACATGATATACATCAGGTGCAATAAGTTTCTGCTACTCTATGGATCATGCTGAAGTTTGAACAAAATGGTTTGACTTAATATCCGCAGCATTTTATGGCATGCAATAAAAGTTTATTAACTTATTAACTTATTAAAAAAGTTTATTAACTTTTATGGCATGCAATAAAAGTTATTTGCCAGATTCAGATGCTCCTAAACAAATTATTATAAAGTGTGAGTTTGTAACAATTTTTTTTTTACATTAGTTTTTTTACATACACTAAATGTCTAATTTTCTGTTCTGTTGGAAATATTCCTTAACTGTTAAATTATTTTGGAACCTTTAATAATAATTTGCCTGCTTCTACACCTTTGGCTTGTAGTGTATATGTCTGCCCACTGTCATAAACCCATACAAAGAAATAAAAAGTAATAATTTTCCTCCAGATCAAGAGTGGGTAAAGTCAGTGTCTGAGATAGATATATATAATGCCTCTCTGAGGGCCAAGTTGGAATGTTCCCAAGTTGAAGTACTATAGAACTCCTAAGCATTAGATCTCCCAATTACTCTTGTATATAGACATATATGCATATATATATATATATATATATATACACACAGTGGTGTGAAAAAGTGTTTGCCCCCTTCCTCATTTCCTGTTCCTTTGCATGTTTGTCACACTTAAGTGTTTCCGAACATCAAACCAATTTAAACAATAGTCAAGGACAACACAAGTAAACACAAAATGCAATTTGTAAATGAAGGTGTTTATTATTAAAGGTGAAAAAATCCAAACTATCATGGCCCGTGTGTGAAAAGTGATTGCCCCCCTTGTTAAAACATACTATAACTGTGGTTGTCCACATCTGAGTTCAATTTCTCTAGCCACACCCAGGCCTGATTATTGCCACACCTGTTCACGATCAAGGCATCACTTAAATAGGAGCTGCTTGACACAGTAAGGTCCACCAGAAGATCCTTAAAAGCTACACATCATGCCGAGGACCCAAAGAAATAAAGGAACAATTGAGAAAGAAATGGTGAGATCTATCAGTCTGGAAAGGGTTATAAAGCCATTTCCAAAGCTTTGGGAATCCAGCGAACCACAGTGAGAGCCATTATCCACAAATGGCGAAGACATGGAACAGTGGTGAACCTTTCCAGGAGTGGCCGGCCGCCCAAAATTACCCCAAGAGCGCAGCGACGACTCATCCAAGAGGTCACAAAGACCCCACAACAACGTCCAAAGAACTGCAGGCCTCACTTGCCTCAGTTAAGGTCAGCGTTCATGCCTCCACCATCAGGAAAAGACTGGGCAAAAATGGCCTGCATAGCAGAGTTCCAAGGAGAAAACCACTGCTGAGCAAAAGAGAACATCAAAGCTCGTCTCAATTTCTCCACAACACATCTTGATGATCCCCAAGACTTTTGGGACAACATTCTGTGGACCGATGAGACAAAGTGGAACACTTTGGAAGGTGTGTGTCCAAGTATATCTGGCGTAGAAGGAACACTGCATTTCATAAAAAAACATTATACCAACAGTAAAATATGGTGGTGGTAGTGTGATGGTCTGGGGCTGTTTTGCTGCTGCAGGACCTGGAAGACTTGCCGTGATAAAAGGAACTATGAATTCTGCTGTCTACCAAGAGATCCTGAAGGAGAATGTCCGACCATCTGTTCGTGTACTCAAGCTGAAACGAACTTGGGTTCTGCAGCAGGACAATGATCCTAAACACACCAGCAAGTCCACCACCAAATGGCTGAAGAAAAACAAAATGAAGACTTTGGAGTGGCCTAGCCAAAGTCCTGACCTGAATCCTATTGAGATGTTGTGGTATGACCTTTAAAAGGCCGTTCATGCTCGGAAAACCCTCTAATGTAACTGAATTAGGACAATTTTGCAAAGATGAGTGGGCCAAAATTCCTCCAGGACGCTGTAAAAGCCTCATTGCACGCGTTATCGCAAACGCTTGGTTGCAGTTGTTGCTGCTAAGGGTGGATCAACCAGTTATTAGGTTTAGGGGGCAATCACTTTTTCACACAGGGCCATGATGGTTTGGATTTTTTTTCACTTTTAATAATAAACACCTTCATTTACAAATTGCATTTTGTGTATACTTGTGTTGTCCTTGACTATTGTTTAAATTGGTTTGATGTTCCAAAACACTTAAGTGCGACAAACATGCAAAGGAACAGGAAATGAGGAAGGGGGCAAACACTTTTTCACACCACTGTATATAATATAATATATATACACACACACACACACACCCACCCACACACAGCAATATACTTTTTCCATGCCATCGTGCTCTTTGCCTGACAAAGCCATTCACAAAACATTTCACAGTTGAGGTCCGATTCTAAAATCACCAGATACCAAAATGCACAACAGTTTTTCTGCTTGCGCCATCACAGATAAACATTTAAACCTTAAGTAATGTAGTCACGGAGGGTATGTATTTACATTTGTCACACTACATGAAGGGTGGGGATCCTTATAGACTGTGGAACAGAAATGTACTCAGTGTCTCCACCGATTTATTTCACATTGGAGTACAAGCATATTTTCTTTTTACCATTATGGACGAAACACACGTTTCTTTTAAAACATCATCTTTAAATGCTTTTCTACCTCCTAAAGAACCATCTGACTTAAGAGACGATCTTCGGAGTTGTTGAGGCCCTGCTCAGGCTTAAACAACAACGTCTTTACTATATCTTCATGAAGAAATTGTCAGACTAACATCTGTTTTTTTTCTTGGAGCAAAAGTCAGGTCTCATTTCAGCATATCCTCTTGCACAGCATTCTTCTAGGGGTATTAGTATTTAAGGGGTATTAGTAGCATACTGGTCAGCAACACCCACCGAAATCACACGACTCTCTCTCACACGGAAAGACAGCTTCCAGGAAAGATCATACATTGAGATCAAACTGTGTTACTAGAGGTCATAAATGTACACGACTTGATTGTCAGCCACGGGGACATGGGATGTCAAAGCACAGACAAAAGCTTATGTATTTACCAACTGTTCTCGTATCCTCGTTGCTGTACCATTTCCCGTAAACTTGTTTATAGTTGAAACAAAAACGCACGATTCTTTTAAACAACACTTTATATGTTTTACCTCCTAAAGGGTTATGTTTAGAAGGTATGTAAAAAAAAAAACATTCTTTTTAATTTCTTTGGCCATATCAATGTTTTATCTGTTTTAGGGGTTTTATTTCAGTAAATGTTTATTCAAAGACACACACACACACTGTCATGAGAGCTCATAAATTTTCACGACCTACAAAACTATTGGTCAGGAAAACAGAGTCATATATTAGATGCACATACAGAACAGTCTGCTAGAGTCATACATTTACGCGATCTTCTAGTTTAAACAATACATGTGATTATTTTAGTCAGCACTTTAACATTTTACCTCTTAAGGGTTATGTTTAGAAGTAATGTAATATCCGTAATTCTTTTAAACAGCACTTTTAAACATTTTTACCTCCTAAAGGGTTATGTTTGGAAGACATCTAATACAAGCGATTCTTTTAAATAGCTTTATTACATTTTACCTCTTAAAATTTATATTCAAAGTCAACCCATTCTCCCAAAAAACATAATCACCATTTGTTTTCATTTATTTCACAAACAAATATTCTGCTTATATATGTACACGTTCAACTATCGTGCTTTTTCTAACAATGTAGTTACACAAATCGAAATCCCTCACACAGTAACACACACATACACAGTGAGGGGGAAAAGTATGTATTGATCCTCTGCTGATTTTGTACGTTTGCCCACTAACAAAGAAATGATCAGTCTATAATGAGGGAAATAAGTATTTGACCCCTCTGCAAAACATGACTTAGTACTTGGTGGCAAAACCCTTGAAGACAATCACAGAGGTGAGATGTTTCTTGTAGTTGGCCACCAGGTTTCGCACACATCTCAGGAGGGATTTTGCCCCACTTCTCTTTGCAGATCTTCTCCAAGTCATTAAGGTTTCGAGGCTGACGTTTGGCAACTCGAACCTTCAGCTTCCTCCACAGATTTTCTATGGGATTAAGGTCTGGAGACTGGCTAGGTCTCTACAGAACCTTAATGTGTTTCTTCTTGCTACTCCTTTGATGCCTTGGCCGTGTATTTTGGGTCATTGTCATGTTGGAATACCCATCCATGACCCAATTTCAATGCCCTGGCTGAGGGAAGGAGGTTCTCACCCACGATTTGACGGTACATGGCCCCGTCCATCGTCCTGTACCCTTAGCAGAAAAACACCCCCAAAGCATAATGTTCCCACTTCCATGTTTGACGGTGGGGATGGTGTTCTTGGGGTCATAGGCAGAATTCTTCCTCCTCCAAACACGGCGAGTTGAGTTGATGATAAAGAGCTCCATTTTGGTCTCATCTGGCCACAACACTTTCACCCAGTTGTCCTCTGAATCATTCAGATGTTCACTGGCAAACTTCAGACGGGCATGTATATGTGCTTTCTTGAGCAGGGGGACCTTGCTGGTGCTGCAGGATTTCAGTCTTTCATGGCGTAGTGTGTTATCAATTGTTTTCTTGGTGACTATGGTCCCAGCTGCCTTGAGATCATTGACAAGATCCTCCCGTGTAGTTCTAGGCTGATTCCTCACTGTTCTCATGATCACTGCAACTCCACGAGGTGAGATCTTGCATGGAGCCCCAGGCCGAGGGAGATTGACAGTTCTTTTGTGTTTCTTCCATTTGCGAATAATCACACCAGCAGTTGTCACCTTCTCACCAAGCTCACCAATGGTCTTGTAGCCCATTCCAGACTTGTGTATGTCTACAATCTTGTCCCTGACATCCTTGGAGAGCTCTTTGGTCTTGGCCATGCTGGAGAGTTTGGAATCTGATTGATTGATTGCTTCTGTGGACAGGTGTCTTTTATACAGGTAACAAGCTGAGATTAGGAGTACTCCCTTTAAGAGTATGCTCCTAATTTCAGCTTGTTACCTGTATAAAAGACACCTGGGAGCCAGAAATCTTTCTGATTGAGAGGGGGTCAAATACTTATTTCCCTCATTGAAATGCAAATCAACTTATAACATTTTTGCTGACGTTTTTCTGGATTTTCTTATTGTTATTCTGTCTTTCACTGTTCAAATAAACGTACCATTAAAATTATACACTGATCATTTCTTTGTCAGTGGGCAAACGTACAAAATCAGCAGGGGATCAAATACTTCTTTCCCTCACTGTACCCAATATTAACCATTTGATACAATTTTTCTTACATCAGACACAGGCTATTTCACCTAAACCAGGGATGCCCACACTTTTTGACTTGGCGAAGCTACTTTTAACATGACCCATCAAAGAGATCTACCTACACTAAAAATGCAAAACATATATATAAACTGCATATACTTCAAATATATGTATACACACACACACAATATATAGTCCATGTTCCTTGTATAACTGCATGAACCCTTATGGCACACTACAATTCAGTACATTTTGGTCAATACCTTACTCTGATGACTTGCACTGAATAGAATCAGCCAGGGTTGCACAGTCCAGACAGTAGCTGCTGGTAGGCAGCCTCAAGCAGGCCTCCAAATGATGACCAGTCATTGTGGAACGGTATTTGGACTTAATAAACTTCATGTGGTTTACTTTATTTAAATGGTTAGTAATATGGATCCCAGTACAGATGGGACAGGCATGCCTTTAAGATTTATTAGTTGGAATGTCAGAGGTATGGGTAATCCGGTTAAGAGATCTAAGGTTTTTAACACATTTGAAACGCTTGCACTCCAATATAGTATTTTTATAGGAGACGCACCCCGCATATTAAAGATCATCAAAGGTTACACTGCCCTTGGGTGAGTCAAGGCTTCCACTCGAATTTTAATTCAAAAGCAAGAGGGGTCGCTATTTTTAATTGACAAAAGGTTACAGTTTTATTCCACTAATGTTATTGCTGATGTGAACGGTAGATATATTATAGTTGCTGGTACTCTAATGCAAAGACAGGTATTGTTGGTTAATGTGTATGCTCCAAACTTTGACGATGTAGAATTTGCTAATAGATTGTTGAGCAATCTCCCTTTCCTAAATTCTCACCTGTTGATTTTCGGGGAGATTTAAATTGTGTATTTGACCCAAACTTGGATCGATCTAATCCCGTGCACTCTGAATCAATCTGCAATGTCCAAAACATTTTCCTAATTTATGTGCAGAACGGTCTCGTTGATCCCTGGAGATCCCGTAATCCCTCTCTTAAAAAGTTTTCTTCTCCCAAGAATCATTCTTATTCGAGGATTGATTATTGATTTTTATAGACAGCACTCTAGATTTTGCGGGTAGTTTCTTCTGACTATTTGGGTATTGTAATTTCTGACCATGCGCTTTACAATTAGATATTAATCGTTCTACTTATAAATGTAGCCGACCGCCTTGGAGATTTAATTCTCTTCTTTTAGCAGACAGTGAATTCTGTGAGTTCATTTCTAGTTCTATTGATGACTTTCTTTTCTTCAATCAGAATGACTCCACCTCTTATTCACTGTTATGGGAGACACTTAAATACTATATCAGAGGGCAGATTATTTCTTATTCTGCTCGCTGTAATAAAAAAACCCACTGCTAGGGTTAATGAACTTACATCTGCAAATCAGTAGTCTCGATCAAAGATGTGCATTGAACCCCTCCCCAGAACTTCTTAAACAGCGGCTTGACTTACAGGCAGAATTTAATCTTATTTCGACTAAAGAGGCCGAACGCTTATTGTTATGTACTCGTGGTTCATATTATGAACATGGCGATGTCGATGGCGAGTCGCTCTACTGGCACATCAGCTACAGCGACAGGCCACTTCCGGCTCATACCTAGTATTAAAAACACTTATAATATTGTCATTACAGATCCCATGGAAATTAATGCTACTTTTAAATCTTTTTACTCTTCACTTTATAAGTCCGAATCTCCAACAGATAATACTAAAGTGAACACATTTCTTCAAAACTTCTGTAACCCTGTTATTGATTCGAATACTGCTATGCAATTAGATTCCCCAATCTCTTTTGAAGAAATTTTAATTTCAGTTAAATCTATGCAATCTAACAAAGCTCCTGGCCGGATGGGTTTCCAATTGAATTTTTTAAAACGTTTATTGGAAAATTAGCTCCATTGCTTTTGGCTATGTTCAATGAATCTTTGGAACGTGGGTCTTTGCCTCCAACCCTGACACAATACACGATAGCTCTGCTCCTAAAGGAGGGTAAGGATCCATCCTCCTGTGGTTCTTACAGACCGCTATCACTGCTGAATGCAGATGTAAAGGTGTTGGCGAGATTAATGGCATCTCGGTTAGAGAATGTACTTCCTTATATTATATCTGAAGATCAGAACGGTTTTATAAAGGTACGTCAATTGTTTTTCAATACCCGTACACTCTTTAATATAATTTATTCAAAGCATTCAGCTGTTCACCCTGAGATTGTGATTTCATTAGATGCTGAAAAAGCATTCGACAGGGTCAGGGTCGAATGGGAGTATTTGTTTGGAAGTTTGGATTTGGGGACAAGTTTATTTCTTGGATTAGCCTCCTTTACTCAACCCCTAATTGTTCAGACAAATGATATTTATTCGGATTATTTTGCGCTCGGACGAGGGTGTCGCCATGGTTGTCCTTTATCCCCTCTTTTTGCTGTTGCCATCGAGCTGCTCTCTATTGCACTAAAATCTTCCTCCTTGTTTAAAGGAATAGTTCGATATGGTGTAGAATACAAGTTGTCGGTATATGCTGATGATCTGTTGTAACTTTATATGTAACTGACCCTATCGCATCTATGCCTTCTGTCTTGGATGTTCTGGAGTCTTTTGGTGTTGTCTCTGGTTATAAATTTAGATAGAAGCGACTGTTTTCCTGTCAATACTCCAGCTCTGTCTCTCCAACAGTCAGATCTACCATTTCGATTTAGTCAGTCAGGTTTTAAATACCTAGGTATCAACGTGACGCGTTCTCTATCTAATCTTCTATCAGCTAACTTTACTCCTCTTATCTCAAAGGTTAAATCTAACATTCAGAGTTGGGGTAACTTACCCCTTTCCCTAATTGGCAAGATCAATGTTGTCAAAATGAATATATTACCAAAGTTTCTTTTCTTGTTCCAACACGCCTCTTTCTCTCCCAAAATCATTCTTTGATTAATTGGATAAGATAATTAGTACATTTATTTGGGGAGGGAAGCCACCAAGGGTTAATAAATTTTTATTGTAAAAATGTAAACTTAGTGGAGGACTTGCATTACCCAATTTCCAATTCTATTACTGGGCGCCGCACATCCATAAACTTTGTTACTGGCTTCAATCTCCTGGATCTTCTTGGTCTAAATTGGAATTATCTTCTTGTAGTGAATCCTCTTTACCTGCTCTGCTTTACTCCCCTTTTACCTACAAAACTTTCCCCTATATACTGATAACCCTGTTGTTCTAAACACACTTATGACTTGGTATCAATTTAGACGACATTTTAAATTTGGAGGTGCATCCACTTTGTGTCCTTTAGTGAACAACCATCTATTTCCCCCATCGTGTTTGGACTCCTCATTTTCAGTGTGGTATGACAAGGGTATTAAACAAGTTAGAAATTTGTATTCTGATGGTGTGTTTGATAGCTTTTGCCAATTTGGCATCCACTTATGATCTTCCCTTGATGCATTTCTTTCAATACTTTCAAATACGGAACTCGTTTCTAGATGTTTTCCTGATTTCCCTTCTACATCTCCTGAAAAGGCCTGGGAAGACCTGTTTTCAAATAACCTGCATCAGAAAGGAATGATTTCTAAGATTTATGATTTTATTCTGACGCTAGGTAGAGGGTCGAGTAACAAAATTAGGAATGATAACTTCTGCCCTGAACTCCTTGGTTTTTGGTCTGGCTTTTTTACCATCATGTCCACTATTCTCAGGGTAGATTTAAAGCCTTGTCCAATGATTGCTGTATTTGGGATTCCTGAAGCTTCAATTCCTTTGAGCTCGATACAAAAGGATGTTATTGCTTTCACATCCCTTATAGCAAGACATTCCCTACTGTTACATTGGAAGTCTGCTAAATACCCATCTATCTCCCAGTGGATAAAGGACGTGATGTTTTTTCTGAAACTCGAGAAAATAAGATATACGATGAATGGTTGTACAGATAAGTTTTTTCATAAATGGCATCCCTTTATTGCATACTTTATGGAGTTATAGACACTTCCCACTTAAAGGTTAGTGCCTGTTGTTGAATTTTATAATATCTTTATAACCAGTGACAGTTAATGGGTAACCATGATGAGCCGGAGGGGTGGGTTGTGGGTTTAATTTTGTTTTCCTTTGTATAAAAAGAAAAAAAAAAAACTGTGAATATTTACTGCTGTTGCTCAATTTCTTTATATTTTTGGGAAAGGATGGGGAGGACAGAACAGAAAAGGCGATTTAGAAAGGCTTAGCAGAAAAGTGCAGTAGAAATGTTTAGCAGAAAGGTGCAGTAGAAATGTTTAGCAGAAATGTGTAGCAGTAATGGTCATTAGAAATGTATAGCAGAAACATTTAGCAGAAATTGTCATTAGAAATGTTTATTAGAAATGTTTATTAGAAATGCTCAGCAGAAATGTTCTGTAGAAATGTTCAATAAAAATGAAACTTGAAATATTCTTCATGTGGGAAAAGGCTGACTCACATAAATAAGTAGAGCCAAATAATGCAGTCAAGGAGGTTGTACATTTACTCATGTTTGGTACTTTACCCCTGTGAGTAAGTTCCAAAATGTCCATGAGCCCTGGACTTCAGCTGAAGGTCAGTCTGTAGTTTCAAAATCTCATCCTCCACTTAAGACGAGTTCAGGTGAAACAGTGTTGCAATTTTCGATGCGAGTGAATCAACCACAACATTGTCCCTAAATGGGTAGCACATGAATGTGGCGAATGCCTCCAATAAAGCAAAGTCTTGAAAGCGGCTGAGAAACTCTGAGCGACAGCTGTCAATCTGCTCCGTGTATCGTGCAATGTTCAATTGCGCACAAGCCTTCCGCTGCGTCTCCAGATCTGGCACAAGGTTTTGGAAGTTCCCAAAATCATAATAATAAATAATAATAAACTTTATTTTATAAAGCGCCTTTAAAGTGGCTTCTCAAAGCGCTGTACATTAAAAGACAAATCACATAATAAATAAAACTTAAATAACATGAATAAAACTAATAAAAAACAAATATAAAACAGTCAAAAGATATTAAGAATCAAAAGCGAGTTTAAAAAGTGTGTCTTTAAAAGAGCTTTAAAAATTCCAAAGGACTGAGCTTCCCTGAGTTCAGGGGAAGAGAGTTCCAAAGAGATGGAGCGTAGACAGAAAAAGCCCTGTCACCCATAGACTTATGGTGGGTAAGTGGAACCGTCAGTAGATTCCCCTGTGAGGAGCGTAGTCGTGTGTGGGGTGTATGGGATTAATAAGTGAGTCAAATATTGTGGAGCCAATCCATGCAATGCCTTGTATGTTAGCATTAAGATCTTAAAATCAACCCGGAACCTGACCGGGAGCCAGTGTTAGGATTTCAGAACAGGAGTGATATGGTCATATCTCCTGCTTCCGTCAGGATCCGGGCGGCAGAGTTCTGAACATACTGCAATTTGCTAATTGCAGTTTTAGAAACTCTCAGCTATATTTCTTTTTGCCCCATAGATATAGTTTAGCATTGGTCTTAATCTGGCAATATTTCTGAGATGAAAAAAGGAAGCTTTCACAGTGCTCTGAACAAAAGAATCAAAAGTGAGGTTAGTGTCAAAATTATGGCGCTGCAGCTTTGAGATCGAAGTTGCATTTTCTATTTAAAGGCGTTGACTGCCTTTAATTTTTGTCTTTTCCTTGCAGCTCCAAATTAAGTTGGTCAGATCGGTTAAAAATGCTAGGATAAAAAAAGTCCAGCAGCCATTGATCATCATTGAGTTGGGTGTATTCTGCATGTTTAACAGCAAAAAGAAACTCCCTTATCTCTGGACAGAGCTCTGGAAATCTCTGCAGGAATTTACCCCTACTAAGCCATCTCACGTCAGTGTGTAGCAGGAGATGAGTGGTCGTAGTCTGCCTTCTCCAGATGCATACGGAACAGCTGCCACTGAAGTGATCTAGCAGGTATAGAACAGGCGATCTTTGTTGCCACATCCATGATCTCTTTCATGTTTAGCATTTTTAAGAATAAGGCTTATGGTGTATTATGCAGTGGTAGTTAAGGAAGTCAGGGAAAGCATCGTCTTCCCTGCACTTGGAAATGAATCCATTTGCACTGCCAACCACTGACTGATATCAATTTGCACACTGGGAGTTTTGTCAATGAAGTTTTTAAAAGACTGAAAAATGTCCTCTCCCCGCGATTTTGCTCTGCTAGCCTTTAGCACTGGCGCACTTGATCGCACCCGCGTGGTGAGAGAAAAGAGAAGATCTCAGACTGGCTGGCCTGTACATCAACTAACATCTTTTTTTTTTTTTAATGGCGATCTCCCCACATTTCCTTTGCGATCGAATCGGCCATCACGATCGACATATTGGACACCCTCACCTAAACCAAACTAACTTCTTAAACTTATACAACAATATACCCAAAAACTTATTTCAGGAAACAAACTTTCTCTTATACCACAAAAATTATACATTTGTGAGTGATTAATACTGGGAGAAACACGTTTCACAACAGTCTCATTAACAAACACATTTATTGGGGGATATCCCCCACACCCCTGGAAAGGAAGGACACAACCAGACATACAAGTGCCAGAATGACCCACTGACACAGTCGATAGGGTCACCCCCAACCCTGGTTATAAATTAGGTGTACCTACAGAAATCTCGTTCAGGGAAGCACAAGGGGTGATAAATCAGCACACACTACTTTGATTGACAGTTTGACTGAAAGTATATGATATAACTACTAAGGTCCAATTAGAATATACAAAGACAATTGTGAATGTTGAACGACATGGCCTGGTGGTCAAGCAATGTTCAGCAGCTATTAGACAAGCATAATGAAGGCTAATTTTTCCTAAGATTATATTGTTTTTCCATTTATTTAGGTGCTTATAGGATTGCACAAAATTATGAAATATCTTTTAACGTCTTTAAGGGCCCGAAATGGCTTGAACACCAATAATTGCTGCATGCAGCTATATTATGATTAGTTAATGCAATAACTAATAATACTACTACTATTATATGATTAGTAAATGCAAATAATCTTTTAGATGTTTAAGCTCAGAATAGACTTATTAATCTTGATTTTGCGTTTTAATTCCAATATCTGATATCACATTTATTTGATGAGGGGAAACTCTAAAGTTTTAGAGTTTTAGAGTTTGAGTATTAAAGGGTAATGTTTTACCTTTAACTACCAAAACATGGGATCCAGAGGCATCACGTCCAGTTACATGATTGGAGGCCATGCAGGTGTAATTTCCAGTGTGCATTAAGGTAGCCTGCTCCACAGGAAATACAGCTGTATTCACTTCAGATAAAGTCCCATTAAACATCCATTTGTACGAGGCATTTGGTGTAGATTCAGTACGACAAGACAGTGTCAATTTATTTCCTTCCTCCACTGCAAATGGTCCATCAATTATCACATTATCTGGTCCAACTGTAACACACAGTACAGAGTCATTGTCTGTTAAATTAAACTTAGATGTTTCTTCAGTTTAAAACAAATCAGCACCAGAAATATTTTTGTACCTACAATTAACAATCATTCTGTATGTTGCAGTGTCAGAGCTGATGGGGTTGCTGAGTGTACACTTATATTCACCACTGTCTCTTCTCCTCACCAGACTGATCACCACTGATCGGTTATCATTCGAGAATGTGATGCTGTCGCTAGCTGACAGTTTCTGATTATCTTTCATCCATTCAGCACTGTAGATGGTTCCACTTGCATTACAGGATAATGTAGCTGAGGAAACATCTTCTATTAGATCATTTGTCGGTTCAGTAAGTGCTGCTCCAGATATTTTTTCTGTAAAATTCACAGAGGAAACAAATAAACAGTCAGTTTTACACTATTACACAATTAACTCTCATTATCTTAGATAGTAATCACTGTTTCACTGTTTTAGCCATACTGACCAACATAATAAAAATGCAGTGTAAAAATTATCTATGAGTAAAAATGAGTAAAGTACTCCTTGCCAACTTATTTTTAGTCTAATAAATCTGCTATTATAGAACTACAGATTTTTTTTTATGTGGGCACCAGTTATGGAGCTTTCAAAAGAGGGGATTTTACTGGAATATGGCAGCAGAAGTCAAAATGGCACAAGTGGTAGTGTAGCATATTATTTTTTTTGATTTATTAGATCATTACAGAAATCTGTTGATAAAAATGTTCCTTAACTCTACAGTTCTTGTATTTTTATAGTTCAATATTTTACTATAAAATTAATTATCTGAACTTGAGAAATTCATGATAATATTCTGTCTCTAATTCAAATACATGTTCTATTAACTGAAACAACTGAACT
The DNA here is from genome assembly GCA_012411365.1 of Ameiurus melas. NCBI lineage: Eukaryota > Metazoa > Chordata > Actinopteri > Siluriformes > Ictaluridae > Ameiurus > Ameiurus melas. The sequence continues at coordinate 34,254,625 of CM022757.1, forward strand.
ATTTTTGTGTTAGTTTTACATCAGCAATAACATCCAATGCATGTTCATAGTCATCTAACGCAAGAATAATGTGATAAAGAAAATGGTCTACGATTTGAAAGATGTGTATTCCAATTCAGCTGTGAAGATGTAATGCAATAAAAATCTGTGTAATGTGTCTTTTAATCCTTACACACCTGTATACACACTGATTATAGTTACCTACAAGCATCAAAGACTTCCTTCCTTGCATTTACAAACTGAGGACTGTACAAGATTAAAGAAAAATCTTCCTGGAGTTGTGTTGAAAAGAAAAGTTTTATTTACTCACCAAACACCTGCAGTGAGGTTTCACCTGTGATAGAATTTGTAGGAGTGTCTACAGTCAGAGAATATGTTCCAGTATCACTCTCAGTCAGGCTCCTGAGCTCCAGAGCATAAGTGGTGGTGTCCAGACTGACTCTGTCAGTGTACGGTGGCAGTATTATAATTCCACTTGGAGGTCCATTAAGAATGCTGATCTCATTAAACTTCCATCTGATGTACTCATGTGGGGGATCAGGAAGACGGATTGGGGTAATCACCACATTCTCCCCAACTGCTTTATTTATTCTCTCAGGTAATAACAGCTCTTGGCCAAAACATACTCCTGTGTGAAGAAATAAATAAACCAAGCACAAAAACAAATTAAAACAAAACTCTCTGTAATAAAAACACTCTTCAATAATAATAATAATAATAAAGAAAGCATGTAATATACATGAGAGAGAGAGAGAGAATAAAAAAACGCAAAGTTCCCAGAGATACAGGACGTTTCAGACCAAGTCCCTTTGTGGCTATAGGAAGGAAAACTGTGTAAACTGCACTGCGCTGTAATGTTTATTTCTTCTATCATGCTGCAGGAAGCCACGCTGCAGTTACTCACTGTATTCATCTTCACAGATATACGAAGAATATAGTGTTCACCTGTACATGACAGCAGAAGCAGAGAGCAGCACACAGCGTGGAAATCCATCAGGAGAGATCCGGAGCTCCACCACTGCTTCTCAATAAGCGTCTCTACAGAAAGATCTGTGCTGATTAATCACCCGATGTGAAACCGAATAGTGCCGATTAGACTCGAGTTAGAAAGAAAACGACTGAAAAAGCAAAAGTGAACTAAGTAAGCAGACGAGACAGCAGGTCTGTAAACAGTGTCATTAAAGCACACATGCAGGAGTGAACAGACTACAGGGGAAACTATCAGAGAAATCCTGCACCGGTTTATCTCAGATCGTCACAGTCAAGTTCCGCCTTTAACCTTATAGTCAGGTGATGATTTAAGAGGTTTAAAATATCGCTTATTCTAAATGTATCGAATATCATATACAGTAGAAAAAAAGACTTCGACCGCAAAATAAATAAATAAAGGAATAAATAAAATAATAATAATAATAGGAATACATATTAATAATAATATTAATAATAATAATAATCTCCACAAGCAATACAATGTGAAACTTCATGTTAGCGTCTTATTTTAGAAAACATTAGTTTATAGAGCAACATTAACTGACTTTGAGCTGCTGTGTTATTATTAATAGGAGAAGTGTTCTAATATGTGAGTGTTTGGTTGAAGTGATGTATAAATCAACGTTTTCTCATTTTATAACAGTAAAAATCTAATTATGGCCACAGTTGCCTGTTCTTGCTAAGTAACATAGAACTAAAGAGATCATAGATAAATATACTAAATTTGGCAGGGTAAGTGATTGGGCTATTCTATTGGGTCTGCTTGGGATATGGTTTCAGCAGACCAATAGGATGAGAGCTACCCAATTAATGAAGGACCCTTATTGAGGTAAGCAAGATAGGTGTCTTGGTGATAGCTATCTGCGAATTGGCGCCAGAGATTGTGTAAAGTGATGGCAACATTTATCCAGTGGATGGATGGATGGATGGATGAATGTCGAGCCGCGGTACCTGTGAGTAATCATACAACTTCGGGTCTGGTGTTTGTTCAATCTGATAGTAAATACACCTCTCCCCTTTTCACACTGGGACTTGTAGATTTAGGTTTATAGTCTGATCTGTGTTAAGGTGAGAGTGGGGAGTTGAGCTCAGTCTTCTATTATAAACCCCTAGTGAAGACGCTACATGTGACGCCGCTGCTGTTTTGATTCAATCACTGTTTTGCTTTATGTACTGTTCTGCTTCATGGTTTTGTGTTTTGTTTTTCTTTAGTTTTGGGTGTATGTCTGCTTTGTTTTGTAACCACACATTGTAAGAGAGAGTAGTCTGAGTGGTAAAATTAGTGTTAACCTCAACCCTGTTTCAGGTTTGTTCCTCCTAACCACTTTACTATTGAGAGGGTGTATGTTGAGCTTTACTGTCTCCATGCTATAGTGGCCATATTCTTTGGGTGTTTATGTAATTTTGGGTTAATCAGGGGTTTCTTTCTCTCCAGGAATCGGTGAGTCTTGGTGGGACAGGGGAGACCAGCTGCATTTATTCTGTGGTGTGTGTGTGCTTCACAGCATGCTCAGTGTACCAACACAACAACTTGCTTATGGTGTAGGTAGTGTTAGATGAACGACACATAAAGATACATACACCTTAAAATTTTGTATTTCTGAGTGATGAGTATTTGGACACCAGTTTTATGTCCTAAATGAAAATCTAAGGAGTATGGATTTTTCCCCCTCCATTTTTAATTAAGTTTCATGTAATATGAACTTAAATTTGAGTAGGTGGAGCCAAATGTCCAAAAGGGGAATGCTTATTGCTTGAGCCAGTTTTAGACTGGAAATGAGTATGTGAAGTTAGTTTACGAGATGTACATGTCGTTCAAGTTTCATGAAAATAATTAAATGTTAAAACATGTTCATGATCAGCTTTCAGAAGGTATGACAGGGTTAATAAATAATGATTAAAAATCCATTTACAGATTAGGACAAATATGCAGTATACCACATTTCAAACTTGCAGTACTTACACTTCCTATCGACATGCACACCACAAACTTTAGAGACTTCTTCAGAAAATTTCCTGAACAAAGCTGCATTAAAAATAAAACCAAAAATAGGTTTCACATTGTGCTCAAAATATAATTGGATGGACCTAAGTGGCGGTGTTGCCTCATTTTCTTTTTTTTTCAAAAAGTCAATGGAAGTATCTAGATGAATTTATAAACTAATTTGCATATAAATTATTCATCATGATCATTGGCATATCCAATTCCAAACTAGGATAGATGAAGAAGGAATATTTCCGATTAGAATATATTATATGGTGAATATAGAATACAACACTATAGCACCACCATCAGTCCGATCAAGCTCATATCTCTGCCTGAGCGGACAGGAGTACTGCTTATTGAACAAATATCATGTCTCTATGGCTTTCAGTCTTTTATCCCCATTGTGTTTTGTTGCTGAAGAAGGTGTGAGCTAAAGTTGTCACTCAAGATTTACATTTATTCACTTGGCAGACGCTTTTATCCAAAGCGACTTACAAATAAGCAAAGTGATATATCAAGCAGAGAACAATACAAGTAGTGCTACTATACAAGATCCATTAATTGAGTTCCAGAGGAAGCAAAGTGCACAGAGTAGAGGTGTAAGTGTGTTTTTTTGTTGTTGTTGTTGTGGTGTGTGCGTTTGTTTGTTTGTTTTTTTTAATGAGTTGGTTAGGTGTTCACGGAAGAGGTGGGTCTTTAGCTGTTTTTTGCCCCTCGGATTAGCCATCCCCTTAAAGGTGTATGAGGTAAGATTAGTCTTTTCCCCTCTCAAAATTAGCTCTGTCAATTAAGTAGGTGAGATTTGAATGATCAGGCTAGCGCAGCCCACACTGGGCCACTGGTGATTGGTGTGATATTGACCCCATGACACTGGCATGGTTTGGGCTGCCCAGTCAACCAATGTCACACCAATATTCAAATCCCAAGACAGTTGCCCACATTTGGCCCTTAATGGTCTGATGAGGGTAACATTGAATGGAAAGCATTGTTCCAGGAAGCCCATATTTGGCTGTCCAATTGGATGACCATGCATAACATTTAAGCAGTTGTTTGATACACTGGCCATGTTATCTGCTTTGTAAAAATAAGTCAGATTTTCCTCATGTCCAATCTCTTCTTTTGAAGCATGTGTTCAGATAACATTCCAATAGATTTGATCTAAAAGGAATCAAAAGATTTTACACAAGCTTGTGTAGTCCAGGGCAGCTCAAGAATGCTTTCAAAATCTTATGATCCATTTTAGATCAAGCTTATGCATCGTTCTAATATATAATATAAATCTTATAAGTAAAAAAAAAAAAATAAAAAGCATATTTCGGGGCGCAAGGTGGCTTAGTGGTTAGCACGTTCACCTCACACCTCCAGGGTCCGGGGTTCGAGTCCTGCCGGGGCCAAGTGTGTGTGGAGTTTACATGTTCTCCCCGTGCTGCGGGGGTTTCCTCCGGGTACTCTGGTTTGCTCCCCCAGTCAAAATACATGCATAGTAGGCTGATTGGCATTGACATTCATACACTATTGACAGTCTAAACTGTCCATAGTGTATGAATGGGTGTGTATATGTGATTGTGCCCTGCGATTGCACCCTGTCCAGGGTGTACCCTGCCTTGTGCCCAGTGTTCCCTGGGACAGGCTCCAGGTTCCCCTGTGACTCTGAATAAGGAGTAAGCGATAGAAGATGGATGGATGAAAAAGCATATTTTATCTATATATTTTCTAAACCCATTTTTTTTTAATTGGGTTAAATAATTTAAGAAAATATGCTATCATTTAATTTTCAAATTAAATAATAAAGTGGGAGAGTATCTCCATGTATGGTAGAAAAAAAATATTTCTGAAAAAAATGTAAATAAGAAAATAAATGGTAATCTTGTTATTATGAATTTCATTAACTTTTGGTTTTTAAACCGTATACACACACTCTCTCTCTCACACACACACACACATTAGATTTTTATATATATATATATATATATATATATATATATATATATATATATATATATAATATATAAATTATAATAACTTTTATTTATGAAATATATACTATAAAGCACATCTTAATGTGATAGTTTTGTTTATTCACCAAACACCTACAGTGAGGTGACATTTGTAAAAGTATTTGTCGCAGTGTCTACAGTCAGATTATATCATTCTCAGTCAGGCTCCTGAGCTCCAGAGCATAATGTATTATAATTTCACCAGGAGGTCCAGAAAGATTGATACTTCTATTAAACAGCTGTTCATCTGTCTTTTTTATTTTAATGATCTAATAATTTGCATATATAAAATTAAAGTAATAGTAATAGTAAGACTAGATAATAACCTAAGCAAAGCTTGTTTAAATTGAATATATATATATATATATATATATATGTATATATATATATATATATATATATATGAGAGAATGTGTGTGTGTTTTCCATGCAAAAATATTATGAAAACGGATTTCATTTTTTTTTTTTGTGCTGAATTTAAGAAAACAAGTAAAGCAAACAATATATATAAAATTAGGGATGCTGCGACCAAAATAACACAAAACAAAGAAGAGAATAGTCAAGAGGTTTTTGAAAGGTTTTATAGAAAATTATATTCTAAAATGCCAGAAGACAAGGGATTGACAGTTTTTTTATTTATTATTATTTTTTAGATACCCTTGAATTACCTACATTATTCTCACTGATGAGCAAAAAAAAAAACATTGATAACTGAAATAACAGCAGATGAATTGAAAGGGCTTATTACTAAATTAAAATACAATAAATCCCCAGGACTGGATGTATTTACTGGGGAGTGTTATAGAGCATTTCAAAAGAAACTAATGCCTATCTCAGTCCATACTTTCAATTGGGTTTTAAAGAATGCGGCAACTCCTCCGTCCTGGAAAGATTCAAAATTACACTGACTAGACTGTTCACATCAATTATTGCTAAAAGAATGGAAGAATTCCTGCCTAGCTTAAATCAAGATCAGGCAGGTTTTATTTGTCAGCGTCAGACACAGGATAATATTAGGTGCACATTGCATGCTATGAACCATATCAGGAGAAATAAACCAAAAGCAGTGATGCTAAGTTTAGATGCTGAAAAAGCCTTTGATTCCGTTAGCTGTACCTCTCTCTATAAGGTTCTACACAAATTTGGCCTCTACAAAATTATAATCTGAAGTATACAGGCACTTTATGATACACTGACTATAAAGATTAATGGTTATTTATCAAAATCATTTCCTTTGGAAAGAGGAAGCAGGTAAGGATGCCAATGGTCCCCTCAGCTATTTGCACTCTTTGGAACCTTTAGTATAAAGCATCAGACAAGATAAAACAATTCAAAATTTTAGTGGAACACAAAATAGCCTGCTAAGCAGATGATATATTGCTTTATCTTGGAGACCCAATCAAGTCATTACCTCAGGTCATGAAACAATTTCAGACTTCTAGTCCTCTCTCTGGACAAATTAAATATTGATAAAAACAGAAATAATTTCATATAAATGTATTCCCCCTGAAAACATCAAAAATACATATTGGCATACAGAATCATGTACATACTTAGGGGTCCGTTTGACAAAAGACAGAGAAAAAAATACATAGAAAGAATTTAACCAGATGGAACTTTACTCCCTTTTTTAGTTTTAATTTGAGGATTGAAGCAATTAACTTAATGTCCATCCATCTTCTACCGCTTATTATTAAATTAATGTATTAACAAAATTTCTATACCCATTCCAATGCTATTCCAACCTGTACTTCTTGTATATGGCCATAAACATCAGTGTAGATGTTCACGGCTGTATTCTGAAGAAGCTGAAGCTTGCTTAAAAGAAGTAGCAGGGCAGCCAGCCAGCAACAAGTAACAATTCATTTTAATTTTATTTGTATAGTATCTTTTTTTTTTAACAACAGTCTTTGTCATAAATCGGCTATCTATATGGATATAGATTTAGATTCCTAAAGAGCAAACCACAATGGACAATGGCAAGTAATAACTCCCTGTGATGACCTCAGGAAGAAACCTTGAGAAAACCAGACTAAAAAATTAATCCATTCTCTCCTGGGTCACAATACTGGTATAGTGGGATTTTGTACATTACAGTACAGAGGTATAAAAGACTTAAAAGCAAACATTAATAAATGTTTTAACATGTATTTAAAAATGGTCACATTTTGGGCACATCAGTGGTTTTCTGGAAGTTAGATCCAGTTGTGTGCAGCATTTTGAGCTCTACTAGCTCACCTGTACTCATGGATGTAAAATACTAAATAGGTTTATAATCTTTAAGCAGACCAGAAATGTATTTGGGCTTAGGCCATTCAGTGCTTTATAGACTAGTAGAAGCACTTTAAAATCTATTCTGTAATGAAGAGGAAACCAGTGTAGATCTTTTAAAACTGGGGTAATGTACTCTGTCTTCCTTGTCCTTGTTAAAACTCTTGTGGCAGAATTCTGAATGAGCTGTAGCTGTTTAATGGCCTATTGGGTAATTCCAGTTAAGAGACCATTACAATAGTCTATCCTTCTGGAGTTACAGTATCTCACAAAAGTGAGTACACCCCTCACATTTTTGTAAATATTTGATTATATCTTTTCACGTGACAAAACTGAACTAATGACACTTTGCTACAATGTAAAGTAGTGAGTGTACAGCTTGTGCAACAGTGTAAATTTGCTGTCCCCTCAAAATAACTCAACACACAGCCATTGGTGTCTAAACCGCTGGCAACAAAAGTGAGTAAACCCCTAAGTGAAAATGTCCAAATTGGGCCCAATTAGCCATTTTCCCTCCCCAGTGTCATGTGAGTTGTTAGGGTTACAAAGTCTCAGGTGTAAATATGGAGCAGGTGTGTTAAATTTGGTGTCATCGCTCTCACACTCCCTCATACTGGTCACTGGAAGTTCAACATGGCACCTCATGGCAAAAAACTCTCTGAGGATCTGAAAAAAAGAATTGTTGCTCTATATAAAGATGGCCTAGGCTATAAGAAGACTGCCAAAACCCTGACACTGAGCTACAGCATGGTGGCCAAGACCATACAGCGGTTTAACAAGACAGGTTCCACTCAGAACAGACCTAGCCATGGTCGATCAAAGAAGTTCAGTGCACTTGCTCAGTGTCATATCCAGTGGTTGTCTTTGGGAAATAGACATATGAGTGCTGCCATGTCCTGTGGTCTGATGAGACCAAAATAAACTTATTTGGTTCAGATGGTGTCAAGCATGTGTGGTGGCAACCAGGTGAGGGGTACAAAGACAAGCGTGTCTTGCCTACAGTCAAGCATGGTGTTGGGAGTGTCATGGTCTGGGGCTGCATGAGTGCTGCCGGCACTAGGGAGTTACAGTTCATTGAGGGAACCAAGAATGCCACTATGTACTGTAACATACTGAAGCAGAGCATGATTCCCTCCCTTCAGAGACTGGGCCACAGGGCAGTATTCCAGCATGATAATGACCCCAGACACAACTCCAAGACCACCACTGCCTTGCTCAAGAAGCTGAGTGTGAAGGTAAACTGTGGGGCATCCTCAAATGGAAGGTGGAGGAGCACAAGGTCTCTAACATCCACCAGCTCCGTGATGTCGTCATGGAGGAGTGGAAGAGGACTCCAGTGGCAACCTGTGAAGCTCTGGTGAACTCCATGCCCAAGAGGGTTAAGGCCGTGCTGGAAAATAATGGTGGCCACACAAAATATTGACACTTTGGGCCCAATTTGGACATTTTCACTTAGGGGTGTACTCACTTTTGTTGCCAGCGGTTTAGACATTAATGTCTGTGTGTTGAGTTATTTTGAGGGGACAGCAAATTTACACTGTTACACAAGCTGTACACTCACTACTTTACATTGTAGCAAAGTGTCATTTATTTAGTGTTGTCGCATGAAAAGATATAATCAAATATTTACAAAAATGTGAGGGGTGTACTCACTTTTATGAGATACTGTAATTGCATAAATGCTCTAGATCTTGCAGAGACAATAAACCTTTGACTCTGGATCAATTCTTAAGATTGTAGAAGACTGTTTTAGTGAATGTTCTGATTTGTTTAGTAAAGGGTCATAACACCAAATAAGATTTCTTATTTGGTCTTTAATCTTTAAGGACCGTAGACTCAAGGTACTAATTGTATTAGTTTTATAATGGTTTTATGTTGCCAAGTACATCAACCTTTGTTTGTTGGATAATTCTGTTTCATCCAGTTATTTGTTTGCTCCAGATATTTACACAGAGCGTACAGTTACTACTGTGCTGTATTCTGCATAATGGTTGTAAGAAGTGGAATTCCACAGGTCAGAGCCACCCTTTCAGATTCATAATAGGAATAGGAGTCATTTGAGGATTGTGCCAGATAGTCCTACCCAAGTTTCCAATCTGCATATAAGTATCCTAGGATTTATACTGTCAAATGCGGCACTGAGATCTAGTAATAACATAACTGATATTTTACCAGAGTCAGTATTCAGACATATGTCATTCAGTACATGTACAAGATAATTCTCAGTACTATGCTTTGAACAAAACCCGGATTGGAATTTATGAAGGTTTTATAACCAGGTCCAGCGTGTGTCTCTGACTCAAAGCAGAAAGCTCCCTGGCACTAGTCTTTGATATTGTCTACATGGATGATAAAGTCCCCATCTTATAATAAAACAGTCATGATCAATGGCAATAACTGATAGTAGTTCTGAAAAGTCATTAATAAAGCTAGCACAATACAATGAATGTGTGTATATGATTAAGAATGGGATTCTGAGACCACCTTTAAGTATAAAAAGGTATCAAAAAGAAAGAAAATTACCAAGTAGAATCTCTTTGAAAGTATCTTGAACATGAGCATCTTGAGCAAGAGTCCTGAGATAAGCACATATAATGTAACAAATATAATCTTTATATTTACAACAGCAGTTTTTTTTTATCTACAGTCCAAATCAGGTGAGATTATCTACTGAAGCAAGTATTAGTCTTGGTCATAAACTGATTTTGGGAAGTGTAAATCCTTATCTGCATGGGACCATTTACAGCAACAGAAAATGAGTCACAAGGGCAGAAAGCACCAAGCAGAAGTAGATAATTAGGAAGATCCAGAGGGTGAAAAAGCCACAGCAGTAGCAAATAGTAGTGCGTCAGATTATAAAATATGGTACTTTGCCAGCACTTGCTACAACAACTTAATTAAAAGTCTTATCTAAAGTTTATGAAAGCATGTGCTAGTCTCTCAGCATCGTGTAGGGTACTGTTAATTTTGACAGCATTTTTTTTTATTATTAAGTCTTATTCCTTTGTAAAATGTCCTTGATACGTTTTATCATATGTAGTCAAACTTATCCTGTTTTTTTTTTAAGTCAAGTTTTAGGTGACTAAAAGTCTGGGCATTTTAGTCTTATCTTAGTCAAAGAAAAAGAAAAACCTTTTTAATATAAAATAACATTACATATTTTATGAACATTCATGAATGATGTGTGGCACAAAAAAGCACTGATCATAAATCCTTATCTTCCATGATCCAAAGTAATTTAAGATCATTTTGATCAACTGACTCTCTCTCTCTCTCTCTCTCTCTCTCTCTCTCTCTCTCTCTCTCTCTCCCTCCTTATTCAAACTCTTCTTACTCTTTCAGCAAGATTCTTACTCTTTTTATATATATATAAAAAAGTGGCACAGTAAAAGCTTGAGAATATGTATAGATAACAGTTAAACACTTTACAAACATTACATATCTCTCTATGTAACTATTGACCAAGTTTCTATTTGTAATAGACGTAGGCTAACATAACTGTGGGCATAACACTTAGCATGCTATGATAGTGAAAATAAATTAAGATGAATAAGGGTGTTCAAAATAGATTAAACCTGGATCATTACAGGTACATGCACACAGCTTTATTCATATCAGAATTTCTACTATCACATCTGTTAAAGTACTCTAACTGTTTCTGTTTTTGTCTCCGTTACGACTCCATTAACTTCCCTGAGGTGGTCTGATCTGTCCTGTGTGGGCATGCACTGATAGAGAAGCATTCCTATTGGTAGGCTGTAGGTAGTATTATGGCGTGCAAAAAACTTTATTTTTTAAATATATATAAACCTGCTTTGTGTTTGCAATTGTTTCATATCCATGAGAGCAGAGTATTTTTGTATTTTGTTTTTTAAACAAAAGATCAAAAGGTTAAAAAATAAAGCCTTTTTGCTCATATTTACCAAGGGTGCCAATATTAGTGGAGGGCACTGTAGTTTTATAATGTAGTCTCTAGAAATCACTTACTAACCAAATTTGTCTAAGCTTTATTGCCATTAAAAACATCCAACACATGATGCATTTCTAAAATTCTCAAGATGTTGACTAATTGCAAATTAAATAAAAATGTTATTAAAGAATATTATATATTGAGGAAGCATGGCTTTTGTCAAGACTTAAAGTAATATTTTATTGACATGTTTAGTAAATTCTTTCAATTGGTTTTGCTTTTACAAGTTTCCCCTGCCTCATGCCCAGAGTCCCCTGCGTAGGCTCCAGGCTCCCTGTGACCCTGTGCAGGACAATTTTTTTAACCATACAAAAAAAAAAAAACAGCCAAAGCATGACATTTTGATTGAAGTCAACTTCCTGTTTTATGCTGGTCACACCCCATTATATGATGTCATATAAATTAAGTCAACCTATTTTTATCAGACACTTCCACTGCAAGGGCTTATAGTAGCATAGATTCTGAGTTTCACTTATAAGAACAGAAAATAAATACCAAGTTACAATTAGCAGACTAACCCTAACCCTACACTGTATCCACATAAACACACAGAGAGAGCGAGAATAGAACAGACTCCCCTGTACATGACGGCAGAAGCAGAGAGCAGCACACAACGTGGAAATCCATCAGGAGAGATCCAGAGCTCCACCACTGCTTCTCAATAAGAAAGATCTGTGCTGATTAATCACCCGATGTGATCCAAAATGAACTGAATAATGCCGATTAGTTACAGTATAACACAAACCTGGAGTGAGCAGAGCAAGCAGATGAGACAGCAGGTGTTCAGACTTCAGGGAGAAAAAAATCCTGGCTATGGAATAACATTTAAAGATGTGATTTCAGCTCTGCAAAGTTTATGATAACATATTAAACAAGTCTCTTTATAATCACTCCAATATCATGAGACAGTACAGTATATCACACCACATCACCCCGATCTTATCCACACTGCATTGGCTCCCAGTAAAATTTTGCATTAAGTTTAAAATACTTTTATTAACCTATAAAGCACTACACGGTCTTGCACCACAATATCTAAGCGACCTTTTGGTTTTATATGATCCGCCATGCCTACTCAGATCAAAAGGTGCAGGCTATTTGATATTACCTAGAATAGTGAAGGCTACAGCAGGGGGAAGAGCCTTCGCTTATAGAGCCCCACAGTTATGGAACAGTCTTCCTATTAGTGTTCGGGACTCAGACACAGTCTCAGTGTTTAAGTCCAGGCTTAAAACATATTTGTTTACACAAGCCTACCCTGACTAGATTATATCTCACTACTTCACAGTCCTAAAAATCTATTTTCTCCCTCTCTCTCTTTTTGCCGAGCCCAACACGAATTTATGGAGATATTGGAGATCCAGATCCCTTCTGCCTCTGGATGAGCCCAAATCTTCTGCTGGGACTACGGCTGCTCCTAAGGCCATACAGACTTCTCATTTTCACATTATCTGTGTTACTTTCACATTATCTGTGTTACCCAGATGAGGATGGGTTTCCCTTCTGAGTCGGGTTCCTCTCAAGGTTTCTTCCTCAAAAAACATCTTAGGGAGTTTTTCCTTGCCACCGTCGCCACTCAGTGGCTTGCTCATTTGGGATAAATTCCATTTATGTTTTTCTCTGTTTTATATCTGTTTGTCTCTGTTTATCTGTTTCTCACTGTTTATATCTGTTTCTATTTCTGTAAAGCTTACAAATAAAATTGAATTGAACTGAATATCAACACCACAAACAAATTTAAGCTCTGAAATTTAAAACCAAGCTGACATACTCCATTATTAATATTTTATCTATTTTTCTGTCTACAGAAGCACACACAAATCATTTCACAAACTGTAGTATGTTCAGCAAAAACCCCAAAGATAAACACACACTGCTGTATGAATGAAAATTCTCTTGTTGTATGTATGCTTGTAGGCATGTGAAGGATGGAGTGAGGACAGTGATGACTCATGATGTATTGTGAACATAAATAAATTGGTGATGCTTGTCTATGGCACCAAATGTGGTTGTTCTCTGAGAATAAGTGTTGGTTAGCAATTAGCTAACCAGTGATGTTTTTCCAGTCACTGACATAACTTTATTTAGACTAGTTTCTGTTACCTGTTTTAGTTAGTAAGCATGTAATATATTTCTGCCATATACAGTACTTAGTAGGTGCTGTGGCTTACACTGCATTCACACTGAACGGAGTGGAGTCACTGATGTCACCCTCAGGTTTTCTTGTGTAGAAGGATCACAGCTTCTATTGTTGCTTGTGGACATTTCCTTCCAGCAGGTTTCAATAAGAATAAATATATAGAAAATTAAGGATAATATAGAGAAAGTTAATTATTGATTATTGCATTGCGGAACATTATTTGCATGTACTTGCCTTTATGAGCGTTTGTATGACCGAAACTCTTCCAGTCTTTGCGCAAGTGAAACTGAAATTATTTGAATTGCAAAATGAATTGAATTGCAGAAGTACAAATGGATAATAAATGTTTTTACTTGAAACATCTATAATTGTTACTTGAAACGAAGTGCCAGTTTTCTGGATTAAGTAAATAAATAAAAACAGCAAAATCGACAGCAGATCAAAACAGATCAGTCTTTGAACTTCCTATTCATGCGTTATTCATTCATATGAGAAATATTTAAGAAATCCATATCAATGTTTTTCTCTTCTTCACAGCTGGCAGTCAGAAATGATGAATTGAATTGCACAGTCTTTTCTATCATGTGGCTTAAACAGTGTACTTTAGTCCATGTTTAGTCAATGATTCTCAGTATAACTTCCTCTTCCTTGTCTCAGAGCAGATGACGTCTGTCCTCTGGAAATCTTTAATCCCTATATCAGATGAAGTGCAGTGAGTTGGTCACACAATCATGTCTTTCTTCTTTTTTTTAATGTTTCATTTCTACAGAACATTTCTACATTTCTACTGAACGTTTCATTTTTATTGAATATTTTTGCTGACCTTCTGATGAACCATTTCTGCTAACATTTCTAATAACCTTTCTACTAAACATTTCTGAACATTTCTGCTAAGCCTATCTAAATCGCCTTTTTTGTTCTGTCCTCCCCACCCTTTCCCAAAAATAAAAACAAATTGAGCAACAGCAGTAAATAGTCACAGTTTGTTTTCTTTTTATACAAAGGAAAACAAAATTGAACCCACAACCAACCCCTCCGGCTCATCATGGCTACCCATTAACTGTCACTGGTTATAAAGATATTGTAAAATTCAATAACAGGCACTAACCTTTAAGTGGGTAGTGTCTGTAACTCCATAAAGTATGCAATAAAGGGATGCCATTTATGAAAAAAACTTGTCTGTACAACCATTCATCGTATATCTTATTTTCTCGAGTTTCAGAAAAAACATCACCATCACGTCCTTTATCCACTGGGCGATAGATGGGTATTTAGCAGACTTCCAGTGTAACAGTAAGGAACGTCTTGCTATAAGGGATGTGAAAGCAATAACATCCTTTTGTATCAAGCTGAAAGGAATTGAAGCTTCAGGAATCCCAAATATCACAATCAATGGACAAGGCTTTAAATCTGCCCTGAGAATAGTGGACATGATGGTAAAAAACCCGACCAAAAACCATAGAGTTCAGGGCAGAAGAAAAACATATGGCCAAGATGACAGGGAGAGCCATGGCATTTATCACACTTGTCCTCTACATTCGGATACATCACAGACAATCTCGACTTGGACAGATGGACTCTATTTAAAACTTTGAACTGTATAAGTCCAAGACGAGCACAAGAAGTGGAAGTCTGTACCCTCCCTACAGCATGTTGCCAACACTCCAAAGCGAAGTGAAAAACGATTTAAAAGTAGCATTAATTTCCATGGGATCTGCAGTGACAATATTATAAGTGTTTTTAATACTAGGTATGAGACGAGAAGTGGCCTGTCGCTGTAGCTGATGTGCCAGTAGATGACTCGGCTTATCGCCATGTTCATAATTTGAACCACGAGTACGTAACAGTGAGTGTTCCGCTTCTTTAGTCGAAATAAGATAAAATTCTGCCTGTAAGTCAAGACGCTGTTTAAGAAGTTCTGGGGAGGGGTTTAATGCACATCTTTGATCGAGACTACTGATTGCTTATTCATCATGTCTTTGTTCTTAAGCTGGGTTTACATAAACATATCCACATAATTCTTACAGCAAATTTGTTCATCTTCAACCGCTTATTCCTTCTTCAGGGTCGCGGGGACAAGGCATACACACAATCCCACATGCACATGCAATACACATGCACAATCACATATACACTCACACCCATTCATACACTACAGACTGTATTTGTACTGTCTTTGGACTGGGGGAGGAAACCGGAGTGCCTGGAAGAAACCCCCGCAGCACGGGGAGAACATGCAAACTCCACACACACATGGCCCCGGCGGGAATCGAACCCCGGACCCTGGAGGTGTGAGGCAAACGTGCTAACTAAGCCACCATGCGCCCTTCTAATGTGTTCAAAACGGAATAATAATTACATGACTCAAAATAAATATAAAATATAATATGTATGATTGGTGGTGTATACTAAATGCTGCTGAACTACTGCATTTATATGAAGTTAGTTGACGAGGCTCACTGTTTTGCAATTCAGAATCCAAAAAAATCCTCGCAATGTTCACAAAACACACACATGTACATAGATTAGACTAGAAGAGATAAATGCTGGTGCAGGAGGAAAGAGATTTTTCTGAAAAGGCCATAAACATCACTGACAACAAAGCAGAGAAGACCAAAGAGCACTGAACAGTAAACATAGAGATGGGTGTGGACCTGCACAGCTTTACGGATATAAAAATACATCAATTATTAAACACTATTAACTGCCAGGAAGAGGACACATAAGCATACTGCCTCCTGAGGATGATGAAGGTGCCAAAGAAGAACTCAAAGACAAACAGTTTCAGAACTGTACAGTTTAGCTGAGTTTTGTGGTTGCCATGTTTTAAGCACTTTGGAAGGGATACATGAAAACAGCGCATAAAATGCTACACCTACATCCCCAAGCATCATTGACTCTACAAACAGAACTGTGTGTTGTCCTCAAATGAGTCCAAACGAGTCCAAACAAGTCTTTGTGAATAGTGAAAAATTATTGTTGAATTTTGTTTAGTATCAATATAATTTAGTTCAAAACCTGGTCTTCTCTGCCAGGAGGCTAAGAGTTAGCCATAGAGCACTCAATAAATAATAATCCTAAATGTATACACCCAAATCAACACAGAACTGGCTGCAGGAAAACAAAAGCATTTCAAGATTTCTTGAAATGTTGTGCATGTAGGAGTAATATAGTATTAATTATAGGAATAACACTAATTTTTAACCGGACTTCTTTAGAAAATATTAAGTTTTATAAATATGATGTTACTCTACATAGTGTTCCTAAATGGTTAAACTAAATGTAACAGTTAGGTCTAGTCTCCTATAATTCTACTGTACAAGCGGTATTCCAAGAGTGCCGATATTTAATATATCAGCACTGGAAGATTTTGGAAGACTGTTCGTATCACTCCACTTGTCTTTGTTCAGTACCATTACTACACTGTTACTACATGTATTACAGGCTGTCAGTCAGTCGGTGTGTTACATATTAACAAGCAAAGATCCATCCAGCTGTGGATACCACCTTCTTTAGGAATTATTTTAATTAATGGAGCAAAAATTAACAAAACATTGGGCCATATGGTGTCAGTAATGTCAGTTATAAATCAATTCCATGTTTATTGTATAAAAACTGTTGTATAAAAGCTATATCACACACACAGCTGTAATTACCTGCAGCTCCTCGGGCCTACAGGCACATAACAGCCGTGCTGATATACAGTATAACAGCACTTTTGCTCTACATACTCATGCTCATGTGATATTGCTTAAATATAATTAATTGCATGTGTTTTTCTGGAGTTGAATCTATATCAGTCTTATTTCTGTATTTCTCCATTCAGCTACTTTAATTAAACTAATTCTAGTCTGATATGAATTGAAGTACTGTAAAGCTGCTTACCTCATTATCCACAAAGAGCTGAGTGAGTCCTAACTACAGACAGATTCCTCCATGTTTTCATATATTACTTCCTAGATTGTCAATAATAAATAAATACATTTAATAGCCTGTACTTGAAATCACAAAATATCAGTATATCAATAGGTAATTTCATCAACATTGGGGCTGTGATTAAATTAATAATGTAATACAAATAAATTAAATAGACTGCTTACATTATCAAGTTGAGGTGTGTGCATCTGAGTGTCAGATCCACTCATAGTCACTCCAGTCTTTTTATTTTGGAAACAGTCAACATTTTCATAATTTGAATCCTAATAATTAAAATAGAACACTGTAAAATGGTTAGTGATAAATATACAGGACATACATTCAGTAAAGTGTACTTGAAATTATGAACAATATCATTATAACGGATCAGCTGACTATCAGTAAACATTCGAGTACATATAACTTCATAAATTTCAGCAGCACAACACAGACTAGTCTACGACTTCTGCAGGCTGTGGAAGGAAGTTTAAATTTAATGAAGAGCATCTAAATTAAATTTCTTTCAGTGAAGCATTAGTATAGAATAGATTTTCTGTGGATAATTAAGGAAATTAACTGCTTCTTCTTATTTCCACATGCCCTTATCTGAGCTTTACTGATGAAAGAAGGACCATGTTATTATCATGAGTTTATTAAAGATTTTATCACAATGCAAAGTGTTGTTCGTGATTTATTTTTTCCATCCATTATGATGGAAATAAACACTAACAGACAAATTTTAGTCACATACTCTTCTTTTTTTATGAATTCATTCATATAATTTAAAAGAAACTGACTTACATTTTCATCTGCATTATTTTTTGCATAAATAAACCACTAGATTGCAATAAAATATGGTGTATGAGCTCCATATTATGTAAATACTATATAGCCTAAACAAACACAAAATATCATAGTGTCATAAAATTACAGTGTGTGTCATATTATTGAAGTTTATGATACTTTGTTATCCTCAACGAGTCAATATCATAACAATGCTCAGCACATATTTATCAGTGACTGAAGATCTTCACACATACCTCCATTCTGCTTATTTCCTCTGGAGGAAATTGTTCTTGGCCTGCATGACAGTTAAGTGTAGACCAAATAATACACACAGTTTACACAGATTTCAATGTATTTCCTTCACATGATTGTTAGCAGTCACATGACATAAATCGTGATGAATTATGTTCGACAATGCTAAAATTATTTTGATTCAGACTTCTTGTTTCTTTGAGTGACTTTTAGAAAATACTTTATAACTTTATTAAAAAAGTGCTATTAAAAACTACATATATAAAATACCAAGCACATTAAAAACTGAATAATTTACTTACATTTCTTTTGCTTTCATAAAGTAGAAAATCAAACCAGCAATTCCAGCAACACCCAATAAAACCCCAATAACAATCCCAGCTGTAGCTCCTGCAGACAGTGACTCTCCATCTCCACCTGCAGTCCCTTTTTCTATTAGAAAATAAAAACAGAAAGAAACCAATAATCACTGAAATCATTGACATGAAAACCTGTGAGGCAGAATTTTTAACGAAGAAACCTCCCTTTTCTCGCAAGCTCATTTTCCAAAAGTAGCTAAATAACTGTAACAATGTGAAATGAATGATGAGCAAAATATGTTTTATTATATCCGGTTACATGAAGCCTAATTGATTCATGAATTGTTTTTTGTCTATCTCACGTGGATGTAATGTAGATGAATTACAAGTACAGCAAACAAATTCTGTAAAATTCAGTAGCAAGGATATTAACATAATAGAAAATGAAATCTTATTGGACCAGTTTTAAATCAGTCTACAGAATGCCTACAGAGTCCCTTTAGAATTGACTGTAAAATGTTTAGTACTTTATAAATCTTTTCAGCAGCGTCATACATCATTGAATGTCTGACAGACATTGTTCCATGTTGTGTCTTAATCATTTAATGCCAGTCTTCTCCATATTCCACCTGTAGAACTAATATAGTGATGAAGCAGCCTTTTATTTTTATACAACAAATATCTGGAACACATTACCATTTATTTTAAAATAAATAAATAAAAGAGTTAAATACATATTGCTTCACTATAGTATTATTTCCTTATCTTTTATTAATAACTTCTATTTCACTTTTATATTACTTTTTGTTAACTATTGTACTATTATTCCATTGAATGAATAACATATTAAGGGTTTAATACATGGCCCACTGCTCTCCTATAACGAAAGACGGAAGAAGGTGGAGCTGAAGGTTGAATGTGTGTTTTAATTTATGATTTAAATATCTGACTCTGTTAAATGAATTATCTGACTTCAAAAGATAATCTTCTAGTTAGTGCTGGAAGCATAATATCTCAGTGTCATGTTACAGAGTTCTGTATCTGCATGTGAGGGTTTATTTTAAATTAAGGCACAGTGCCTAGGGAATTTATCATCAATTTCTTCTGAAGACATCTGTGGATGAAATAGCCTTAACATGAACTTCATTTCTTAATTAAATGTGATCTTAATCATAGATATAATCTAAATAGGTGATGGGCTTTTATTTTCATTACTCCGGCACTGCCTGACTTTTGAAGAATTAACATGTTTGACTTTCTTTTCAACTAGGGTGCAAAATCCATGTTCCTACATTCATACACTATGTTAGATGCCAGCCTCAACTAGGTTAAAGGTACTTCATAAAACATAATAATAAAATGAATGAAAAAAAAACCTGTATAAGAAAATATATCAAGACAGATCCAAATAAACAATAAAGTTCCACTGAACAATAAAGTTACATGTTCTCTTCCTCTAACTTGTTCAGTACCGTATTTTTCGGACCATAAGGCGCACTTAAAATCCTTTAATTTTATCAAAAATCGACAGTTCGCCTTATAATCCGGTGTGCCTTATGTATTAATTCTGGTTGTGCTTCCTGACCTCGAACCGATTTTATGTGGTACACGGTGCTCAAAAATCTGTCAAAATGTTTTAGAATGACTTTGGTAAGCTACGAAGCCGCACCGCTTGATGGATTGTTGGAGCATTATGGCTACCGTAGTCAGGGGCCTTGCGGAGTAATACGTACTGTACTTCAACCTACTGGTAATATTACGGTGTGTTTATTAGGACCCCAAAATGGTAACTGTTCAGAGACATGCTTACAAAGTGGATTTCAAACTCAGAGCAGCTGCGAGAGAATTCAACATTAATGAATCAATGGTGCGGAATAGGAGGAAGCAAGAAGATGACCTGCACCAAGTAAAGAAGACCAAACAGAGTTTCTGGGGAACAAAGCGAGATGGCTAAGGTATCAGTCTCAAGTATCGTCCAAGCTTTCACGAAGGGCGGAATCATCACTAAACAGCTAAGTAACAGCAATGAGACTGACTCGGATAATGATGAGAGAGATCCGGGCATGTTTGATGCTGAAATCGCCCAACTGTTTACCTCAGACACTGAGGATGAAGAAATTGATGGATTTGTGGAAGAGCAATAAACTGAAAAAGTTTCATAAGTTTTGCAAGTCAAGACAAAGGATTGCTTTAAAATATTTTTAATTTTTATTATAAACTTGAATTCAATATCTAAAACTTGTTATGAAAATTGGAATTAAAGAGAAGAAATGAGTTCACATAACTTAATTGGGCTAACATGCTTTACAGTGTTGAATTAAAATGTCTCAGTGTGCCATTGTCCACTTTTTTGTGGCCATATTTTAAATAAGGTTTGTGAAAGGCAAAAAAATCAAATAGTGAAAAATCTGTACATTTCTGGGCGAGCTGCTTTAGCTTAATTTAGTGGCTTGCTATTTTTTTCTTTGTTGTTGTTGCATTGAGTTCAATAACTAAACTATAACCCACCTAGTACAGTGATGTCGATTGGTTCAGACACCGAGTAGTTCAGGCTCTGCTTGTTATAGGCGATGCAGGTGTAATTGCCACTCTGACTGCTCTGAATGTTGCTCAGTCGGAGCTCTTGGCCCATTTCACCAAGCTCTGCTCCATTCACAGCCCACTGAAACTCAGCAGCAGGGCTGGACTCAGCTGAGCATTTCAGTATGAGCTTTGACCCAGAGCTTGTTGTGGATAAAATCAACCTTTCTAGCCCAAGTCAAAAACTTCAAAGACAGAGAGTTTTGTAGATGTCAAACGTAATCAACTTTATTGAAAACCAACAAAGTGTGACTGTCTGCAGAGAGTCCAACTTGTACATACACAAACATGTCTTTATATACTTCCCAAAACAGTAAACCTAATTCCTAGGTGTGGCATTCAACGTTTCTTTTTAGAACTGACCAATCTCCACTGCTTTAACTAATTATTCATATCCATAGGATACCTTATCTTTGTGGCGCATGCGCAGCCAGTTGTATATTCTTTAAAAGTTTTACCAGACACGGGTTTGTTTACCATGACACATATCTCATCCTATAGCCGCATCTTGGTACCTTTCTGTTGATTCTTATCTTTTCTTTTGTCACTGATTTAAAAGCTTAAGAGGCTCTGTTTTAGAAACCCAGCTCTGGAATGTGTCCAAATTACTACCATAAAGTGAAGTTGCATTTAGATAAACACAAGCTCTGGTTTTACTACCATAGAGTAAGTCTGCTTTAGACAAAACCCAAAACCTCTAATTTACACATTTAGAGGTGAAACTGAGTTTAAACAAACACAGGTTCACACTTTACACACTTAGAAGACGACCTGTTGGAAGTATCTTATAGTTTTAGATTAGCCACAGAAAGTAATTAGGCCTACTGTTTAGTAAGACACAGAATTCTTCTAACTCAATCCATACTCAGAATATTACTTGATAAACCATTATTCTATGGAGTTAGATTATGCTTCTAACTATTGATTATACATATAGATTATGCTTTTTAACCGATATAGATTATTTGATTATACTTTAAGGAGTAATTCTAAATGCAGGTTACATATTGAATACACTTCATTAACATATCCAGAAGTGAGTTATACACATTGATTACATGTCCTAGCCATTTTTTATACATATTTTTGATATATTTTCTATAAGCTGTAGAAGGGTCCCACTGGATCTGCTTCAACAGCAACATTTTCTGGACCATCTGCAATGGAACAGTCCACATTTAGTCAGCTATATATCATGCATGTTTGTTAGATAAACCTCATAACTGTTACCAAGTTGCATGATATGAAATAACTCACAGTAAATGGTGAGTTTCAATGGAGGACTCATTGCTTTGCTGATGATGTTGGATGCTTCACATTGGTATGGGCCCGTGTCATATCTGATCAAACTAGTAATGGTCAGTCTGCTGTTGTTGTCTGTTAGCTGAACTCGCTCCCCTGCTGTTACCTCAGAGCTGCCATTCAGCCAAATAAATGTAAGAGAGGAGCCAGACGCAGAGCAGACGAGACTCACGGTGCTGCTGAATTCAACCAGCTCCGTTTTACTTGGTACTATGATAACATTGGAGGCTGGCACTGGGGGTTAAAAAGTAAAACAGGGCTCAGGTGGACACCAGAATACACAAGATTTGAATGTTAATTTATCATCAAAACATAAGCATAATCACTGTACCAACACTATTACGTCTTGTGATCTTAGATAGTAATCATTCTTTCACTGTTTTATCCATACTGACCAACATAACAATGCGGAGTAAAAAGTAGCTCCTTGACAACTTATTTTTAGACTAATATATCTGCTATAATAGAACTACAGATATTTTTTATGTGGGTGCCAGTCACCGATCTTCAGTCACCAGTTATAGAGCTTTCAGAAGAAGAGATTTTACTGAAAAATGGGAGCAGAAGTCAAAATGGCACAAGTGGTAGTGTAGCATATTATTTATAGGATGATCATTACAGAAATCTGTTACCAAAAATGGTTATAAATTCTACAGTTCCTGTATTTTTTATAGTTCAATATTTTACTATAAAATTAATGTTCAGTATTGACAATATTCTGTCTCTAATTCAAATACATGTTCCATTAAATGAAACAAATAAACTATTAAACTATAACATCCAATGCATTTTCATAGTCAATGCTTGTTCATAACGCAAGAATAATCTGATGAAGAAAATGGTCTATGATTTGAAAGATGTGTATTTCAATTCAGCTGTGAATATGTAATGCAGTACAAATCTGTGTACTTTTAATCCTTACACAACTGTTTAAACACTGATTATAGTTACCTATAAGCATCAAAGACTCTTCCTTGCATTTATAAACTGAGGACTGTACAAGATTAAAGAAAAAATCTTACTGCAGTTGTGTTGAAAATAAAAAGTTTTATTTACTCATCAAACACCTGCAGTGAGGTTACACCTGTGATAGAATTTGTAGGAGTGTTTACAGTCAGAGAATATGGTCCAGTATCACTCTCAGTCAGGTTCCTGAGCTCCAGAGCATAAGTGGTGGTGTTCAGACTGACTCTGTCAGTGTACGGTGGCAGTATTATAATTCCACTTGGAGGTCCAGAAAGAATGAGAGTCTCATCAAACCTCCATCTGATGATAAAATGTGGGGGATCAGGAAGACGGATTGGGGTAATCACCACATTCTCCCCAACTGCTTTATTTATTCTCTCAGGTAATAACAGCTCTTGGCCAAAACATACTCCTGTGTGAAGAAATAAATAAACCAAGCACAAAAACAAATTAAAACAAAACACTCTGTAATAAAAACACTGTTCAATAATAATAATATTATTATTATTATTATTATTATTATTATTATTAAGTAAGAAAGCATAAAGCATGTAATATACATGTGAGAGAGAGAGAGAGAGAGAGAGAGAGAGAGAGAGAGAGAGAGAGAGAGAGAGAGAGAGAGAATAAAAAACGAGATACAGGACGTTTCAGACCAAGTTCCTTTGTGGCTATAGGAAGGAAAACTGTGTAAACTGCACTGCGCTGTAATGTTTATTTCTTCTATCATGCTGCAGGAAGCCACGCTGCAGTTACTCACTGTATTCATCTTCACAGATATACGAAGAATATAGTGTTCACCTGTACATGACAGCAGAAGCAGAGAGCAGCACACAGCGTGGAAATCCATCAGGAGAGATCCGGAGCTCCACCACTGCTTCTCAATAAGCGTCTCTACAGAAAGATCTGTGCTGATTAATCACCCGATGTGAAACCGAATAGTGCCGATTAGACTCGAGTTAGAAAGCAAACGACTGAAAAAGCAAAAGTTAACTAAGTAAGCAGACGAGACAGCAGGTCTGTAAACAGTGTCATTAAAGCACACATGCAGGAGTGAACAGACTACAGGGGAAACTATCAGAGAAATCCTGCACCGGTTTATCTCAGATCGTCACAGTCAAGTTCCGCCTTTAACCTTATAGTCAGGTGATGATTTAAGAGGTTTAAAATATCGCTTATTCTAAATGTATCGAATATCATATACAGTAGAAAAAAGACTTTGACCGCAAAAAATAAAAATAAAATAAAATAAAGGAATAAATATAATATAATATTAATAATAATAATAATAATAATAATAATAATAATAATAATAATAATTATTATTATTATTATTATTATTATTATTATTATTATTATCATCATCATCTCCACAAGCAATACAATTTGAAACTTCATGTTAGTGTCTTATTTTAGAAAACATTAGTTTATAGAGCAACATGAACTGACTTTGAGCTGCTGTGTTATTATTAATAGGAGAAGTGTTCTAATATGTGAGTGTTTGGTTGAAGTGATGTATAAATCAACATGTTTTCTCGTGTTTTAAGAGTGAAAATCAAATTATGGCCACAGTTGCCGGTTCTTGCTAAGTACCATAGAACTAAAGAGATCATAGATAAATATACTAAATGTGGCAGGGTAAGTGATTGGGCTATCCTATTGGCTCTGCTTGGAATATGGTTTCAGCAGACCAATAGGATGAGAGCTACCCAATTATTTTAGGGCCCTTATTTTGGTACGCAGATTAGTGTCTTGGTGATTCCGAGTCCCTCACGTCCTTGCAATTTCCGGTTCTCACTGCGAATTGGCGCCGGAGATTGCGTATTTTCACATTGGGACTGGTAGATTTAGGTTGATACTCTGATCTGTGTTAAGGTGAGAGTGGGGAGTTGAGCTCAGTCTTCTCTATTATAAACCCCTAGCTGAAGACGCTACATGTGACGCCGCTGCTGTTTTGATTCAATAATTGTTTTGCTTTATGTACTGTTCTGCTTCATGGTCTTATGTATTTTGTTTTTCTTTAGTTTTGGATGTATGTCTGGTTTGTTTTGTAACCACACATTGTAAGAGAGAGTAGTCTGAGAGTGGTAAAATTTGTGTTAACCTTAACCCTGCCTCAGGTTTGTTCCTCCTAACCACTTTACTATTGAGAGGGTGTATGTTGAGCTTTACTGTCTCCATGCTATAGTGGCCATATTCTTTGGGTATTTAGTGTTTGTAATATTTTGGGTTAATCAGTGTTTCTTTCTCTCCAGGAGTCAGTGAGTCTTGGTGGGGCAGTAGAGGCTAGCTGCATTTATTCGTGTGTGTGTGTGTGTGTGTGTGTGTGTGTGTGCTTTACAGCATGCTCAGTGTACCAGCACAACAACTTCCTTATGGTGTAGGTAGTGTTAGATGATTTTGGTGTGGCTTGAGGTGGGTTTGGATGATCTCCCGATCTGTAGATGGCCTGCCTTGTTCCTGCCAGGCCTGGAGAGGTGGTTAGTTTTAAAACCCTTATTGTGCTTCATATGAAAGCGATTTTTATATTTTAATGTCAAGTTTTAAATGATGAAGTGTCTTTATATACATATATTCATACTATAGAAAATATATTGAACATATGTATAGAAAATATCTATGATGTGTAATCAATGTGTATAACTCACTTCTGGATATGTTAATGTAGTGTATTCAATATGTCACATACATCTAGAAGTACTACTTAAAGCATTATCAAATAATCTGTATGGGTTAAAAATCATAATCTATATGTATAATCAATAGTTGGAAGCATAATCTAAATCCATAGAATAATGGTTGATCAAGTTATATTCTGAGTGTGGATTGAGTTAGAATTCTGTGCCTTACTAAACAGTAGGCCTAATTGCTTTCTGTGGCTAATCTAAAACTATAAAACACTTCCAACATGTGGTCTTCTAAGTGTGTAAAGTAAGAACCTGTTTGTCTAAACTCAGCTTCACTGATAAGTGTGTAAATTAGATGCTTTGGGGTTTGTCTAAAGCAGATTCACTCTACGGCAGTAAATTAGACACATTCCAGAACTGGGTTTCTGAATTGGGGGCCCCCCTTGGACTTGCAAATCAGTAACATAAGAAGAGAAGAGTTCAAGGGAAGGGTACGTAGATGAGACTATTGGACGAATTATGTGACATGATGGAGAACCCAGGTCTGTTAAGACCTTTTGAAGAACATACAACTGGCTGTGTATGCACCACAGAAGTGGGGTATCCTATGGATATGAATAATTAGTTAAGGCAATGGAGATTGGTCGGTTCTAAAAAGAAAAGTTGTACTTCACACCTGGGGATCATTTTACTGCTTTAGGGAGGTATATAAAGACATGTTTGTGTATGTACAATTTGGACTCTGTTGACAGTCACACTTTATTGGTTTTCAGTAAATTTTATTACTTTTGACATTGACTAAACTCTGTCTTTGAAGTTTTTGACTTAGGCTAAAAAGGTTGATTTTATCCACAACAATACTTGTCTCATTCTCATGTTCTTTGCCCTGATTGGTGAAACTTCTGTGTGCTGTTTGTTTGGGAGTATTTCCCTGGTTCTCCCCCAGGGTGGTAGATTTACTGAATTTGGGATAAATGTTTTCCCTCTGGAAATGCCACATAAAGATACATACACCTTAAAGTTTTGTATTTCTGAGTGCTGAGTATTTTGACACCATTTTTATCTTACCTAAATGAAAATCCAAGGAGTATGATTTTTTTTTATTAAGTTTATATTATATGAACTTAAATTTGAGTGGGTGGAGCCAAATGTCCAAAAGGCGAATGCTTATGGCATGGGCTAGTTTTAGGTTGGAAATGAGTATGTGAAGTTAGTCTACGAGAAGGTGCAGAGATGGACATGTTCAAGTTTCATGAAAAAGCTCAATTTTAAAACTTGTTCATGATCAGTTTTCAGTAGTTATTACAGGGTTAACAATGATTAGAAATCCATTTATAGACTAGGAAAAATATGCAGTATACCACATTTCAAACTTGCAGTACTTACACTGCCTATCGACATGCACACCACAAACTTTAGAGACTTCCTCAGAACATTTCCTGAACAAACCTGCATTAAAAATAAAACCAAAAATAGGTTTCACATTGTGCTCAAAATCTAATTGGATGGACCTAAGTGTAACGGAGCGTAGACGGAGATAAGCGCAGGCAGGCAGAGAGATGATGGCCGCGAGAAACTTGTAACAGCAATCAACATTTAAGCTAAGAGCCTGGTGCGTAGGCACAAGCGTAAAGATAGTCTAGCGAGATATCTAGTATCGGGCAAACACTAGTAGCAATGGAGCTTAGTAACACAGAGAACTAAGGCTACTGAACGTATACTCCGCGTCGGGTGAAGCTTGGGCGGTCCTTTATATAACTTAAGGTGTTTACAGATGTTCGCAATTAGAACTCCGGCGAACTCGAGTGCGGCGAGACTGGGAAGTGTAGTCCCTCTCCGCCTTGTCCCTGGGCGGGACTACACGTAGTGCGCTGATCTCGCCAGGTCGTAACACTAAGTGGCAGTGTTGCCTCATTTTCTTTCTTTTTTTTTTTTCAAAAAGTCAATAGCAGTAACTAGATGAAGTTGTAAACTAATTTGCATATAAAATATTCATCATGATCATTGGCATATCAAATTCCAAACTATGATACACGAAGAAGGAAGATTTCTGATTATTATATGACGAATATAGTATACAACACTATAGCACCACCATCAGTCTGATCAGGGTCATATCTCTGCCTGAGCTAACAGATGGGTGTACTGCTTATTGAACAAATTTCATGTCTCTATGGCTTACAGTCTTTTATCAACATTGTGTTTTGGTGCTGAAGAAGGTGTGAGCTAAAGTTGTCACTCAAGACTTCATCTCAGTATCTCATTATGTGACTGGCATTGGCAGATAAGGTAATTGAAAAGACAATTCACCACATATGATCATTTACCCCCCAGATTAGTCATCTATGAGGTAAGATTAAGTCTTTTCCCCCCCTCAAAATTAGATCTCTAACATTTAAGTAGGTGAGATTTGAATGATCAGGCCAGTGCAGCAGACACTCGGCTCACTGATGATTGGTGTGATATTGACCCCATGACACTGGCATGATTTGGGCTGCCCACAGTCGACCAATGTCACACCAATATTCAAATCCCTGTCACCCAAGATAGTTGCCCATATTTGGCCCTTAATGGTCTGATGAGGGTAAAATTGAATGGAAAGCATTTTTCCAGGAAGACCATATTTGGCTGTCCAATTGGATGACCATGCATAACATTTAAGCAATTGTTTGATATTCTGCATTTTCTTACATATTAAAGAAAGTAAATGTTCAATATTTAATATTCAAGATTCTGCACAAATTTTTACCTCCCTATTTAAATGGAAGCAAATTAGTGACACTGACCACGTTAACTGTGTTGTAAAAAAGGTCAGATTTTCCTCATGTCCGATCTCTTCTATTGAATCATGCGTTCAGATGACATTGCAATAGATTTGATCTAAAATGGATCATAAGATTTTGCACAAACTTGTGTAGTCCAGGACAGCTCAAGTACGCTTTCAAAATCTTATGATCCATTTTAGATCAAATCTATTGGAATATAAGTCTTATAAGTAAAAAACAAACAAACCATATTTTAACTTTATATTTTTCTAAACCCATTTTTTACAGTGATTTTTTTACAGTAAAGAATAAAAAATGGTATCATTTAATTTCCAAATTAAAAAATAAAGTGGAACATTATCTCCATGTATGGTAGTAAACTTTTTTTTTTTTTTTTTACTTATTTCTGAAAAAAATGTAAATAAGAATATAAATGGGAATCTGGTTATTATGAATTTCATTAACTTTTGATTTTTAGACCGTATATGTATTTTTCTTTTTCTTTTCTTTTTTTAAGTAAAACCTATGAAATAATATAAAGTAAAAAAAACAACAACAAAAAAAATCTTTTATTTACAAAATAAATACTATAAAGCACATCTTAATATTAAATTTTTGTTTACTGACCAAACACCTGCAGTGAGGTGACATTTATAAAATATTTGTAGCAGTGTGTACAGTCAGATTGTATCATTCTCTGTCAGGCTGCGGAGCCTAAGTGGTACTGTCTAGACTGACTCTGTCTTTGTATGGTGTATGTATTATAATTCCACCAGGAGGTCCAGAAACAATGGTAATCGTATTAAACATCCATCTAATAAAGGTATGTAGGGGATCTAGAATACAGATTGAGTTAATCACCACATTCTCCCCAAACTGCGTTATTTATTCTCTCAGGTAATAACAGCTCTTGGCCAAAACATACTCTGGTGTAAAGAAACAGATGCAAAACCATTAGAGGTTGCTGTATAAAATGTGATATAAACTTGAAAAAGCTTATGCATCGTTCTAATATATAAAACAGCAAAAACACAGCATTCGTTTTTCCCCACAAATGTGTGATCAAGCAAAAGATAATGAGTCCTATTGAGCAACTGATAATTTCTTACTGAACTATTTTCACTGTCCCACCAGTTACAATTGTGACCATTCATTTTTTAAGTTAATGAAAGTACCAATAACATTATAAAAACTGTTTTTTTTTAATTGGTCAATTCAGGTAGTAAATTGCATATGCTCACTTACTGTAGCTTGTATAGCTTATGAGTAGCTTTGGATTCACATGCAAATGTACTGAGTGATTAATAAGCAATTGTCATTCATTCATTTAATTCCAACAAGTATTACAATGTTTTCATTGTTTTGATTCTCCAGTTTAACTTATATTTAACTGTAGAATGAAAAATAAAAGAATGCTTTGTAACATTTTTTGACAATGACATTTTTTTTTAATAAAAGGAATGCAGTTTGCTTAATTCAGCAATGCAGGGTGTTTCACAGGCAAATGTACTGGGCTATACTATAAGTACTATACTATAAGATTACTATAAGTAATCTCATCATCTTTTGGCTCATCAAATTGAAGGGGAGGAGCAGAAGTATTCAACTTGGAGAGTCATACACATTCTGTGGTCAAGTTAGTTGTACATATTTGCAGTCATTTGACTCAAAGAGAAGCGCTGCTGAGAGATGACAATAGCTGGGGTGTAGCTACGAATTGGAATTAAGTAAATTCAATTAGCTTTTTTTCCACGGTGTGGACTTCGTTGTTCACTTTAAACAATTTTTAAACAGTAACACTTTTAATCTAAGAAAAGAACAAAAGTTTCCATTGGCAAGAAAGGAGAAGATGGAATTCATTCAATGTTACCTTGAGGAACTTTCTACAGAGGCTTGACGAACAGTCCAATGTAGTGGGGAGATGATACACTCATAAATTAAGGATTCTGATGGTTTATCGTAAGTGTTAATCGGAAACAGAGTTTAAAGTAAGCAATATTTTTTCTTAAAAATTTTTTCAAAAAACTTTTTTCAGGCTTAACAATGTTTAATGTGCTCTGCTGCTTGTTGCAATACATTTCTGAGAGATGTTCACAGATCCGCAGGCCAAGCACTAGCAGATCATGGGCTTCAGTAAGAAACGGCACCATTTGGTTGGTAAAATAATATATGTGCATACAGTATATGTACAGGCAGAACTACAGTATCTATTAGCAAGCCGCGTTTATTCAAATGAAACACGACTGCTCCCTACTGGTCTTGTGTTTCATGTGCCCACATCATGTGTGGGATTCAACATTATACCACATGAAATTGTAGGATCCCGTTTAATTTGACGCGCATTTCCTTTAGCCACATCTGTAGGAGAGGAGTAATTATCTGCTAATAACGAGGTCCAGTTTATTATTGTTCATGGAATAATGATTGGAACACCAAGATTTTTCAGGTTGCAGCCTCTGAAACACACACATATACGTGTATATGTGTGTGTGTGTGTGTGTGTGTGTGTATATATATATATATATATATATATATAAAAATAAAAAGCCTGCTTTGTGTTTGCAATTGTTTGATATCCATGAGAGCAGAGTATTTTTGTGATTTTTTTTTAAAACAAAAAAATAAAGCCTTTTTGCTCATATTTACCAAGCGTGCCAATATTAGTGGAGGGCACTGTAGTTTTATAATGTAGTCTCTAAAAATCACTTACTAACCTCATTTATTAAGCTTTTACTTTAATTTTGAATTTGTCTAAGCTTTCTCACCAGTAAAAACATCCAACAATTTCTAAAATTCTCAAGATATTGACCAATTGCATATTAAATCAAAATGTTATTAAATAATATTATATATTGAGGAAGCATGGCTTTTGTCAAGACTTATTTAGGTAATATTTTATTGACATGTTTAGTAAATTCTTTCAATTGGTTTAGGCTTTTACAAGTGTTGCCCCCCTCTCTCATACCCTGAGTAGGCTCCAGGCTCCCTGTGACCCTGTTCAGGACCAATTTTTAACCTAACAAAACAAAACAAAACAAAACACACAGCCAAAGGATGAAATTTTTTCATAAGATTGGAGTCAACCTCCTGATTTATGCTGGTCACACACCATTATATGATGTCACATAAATTAAGTCAACCTATTTTTATCAGACACTTCAACTGCAAGGGCTTATAGTAACATAGATTCTGACTTTCACTTATAAAAACAGAAAATAAATACCATTCAATTAGCAGACTAACCCTAACCCAGAGAGAGAGAGAGAGAATAACAGACTCCCCTGTACATGACAGCAGAAGCAGAGAGCAGCACACAGCGTGTAAATCCATCAGGAGAGATCCGGAGCTCCACCACTGCTTCTCAATAAGCGTCTCTACAGAACGGTCTGTACTGATTAATCACCCGATAAGCTCTGAAATTTAAAACCAAGCTGACATACACCATTATTAATTTTTTAACTATTCTTCTCTCTACAGAAGCACACACAAATCATTTCACAAACTGTAGTATGTTCAGCAAAAACCCCAAAGATAAACACACACTGCTGTATGAATGAAAATTCTCTTGTTGTATGTATGCTTGTAGGCATGTGAAGGATGGAGCGAGGACAGTGATGACTCATGATGTATTGTGAACATGAACACTAAATCACACTAAATAAATTGGTGATGCTTGTCTATGGCACCAAATGTGGTTGTTCTCTGAGAATAAGTTTTGGTTAGCAATTAGCTAACCAGTGATGTTTTTCCAGTCACTGACATAACTTTAGTTAGACTAGTTTGTGTTACCTGTTTTAGTTAGTAAGCATGTAATATATTTCTGTCATATACAGTACTTAGTAGGTGCTGTGGCTTACACTGCATTCACACTGAACGGAGTGGAGTCACTGATGTCACCCTCAGGTTTTCTTGTGTAGAAGGATCACAGCTTCTATTGTTGCTTGTGGACATTTCCTTCCAGCAGGTTTCAATAAGAATAAATATATAGAAAATAAAGAATAAGATAGAGAAAGTTAATGATTGATTATTGCATTGCGGAGCATTATTTGCATATTGTTGCCTTTATGAGCGTTTGTATGACCGAAACTCTTCTAGTCTTTGCGTAAGTGAAACTGTAATGATTTGAATTGCAAAATGAATTGAATTGCAGAAGTACAAATGGATAATAAATGTTTTTACGTGAAATGAAGTGCCAGTTTTCTGGATTAAGTAAAGAAATAAAAACAGCTAAATGGACAGCAGATCAAAACAGATAGGCCTTTTAACTTCCTATTCATGCGTTATTCATTCATATGAGAAATATTTAAGAAATCCATATCAGTGTTTTTCTCTGCTTCACAACTGGCAGTCAGAAATGATGAATTGTATTGCACAGTCTTTTCCATCATGTGGCTTAAACAATGTACTTTAGTCCATGTTGAGTCAATGATTCTCAGTATAACTTCCTCTTCCTCGTCTCAGAGCAGGTGACGTCTGTCCTCTGGAAATCTTTAATCCCTATATCAGATGAAGTGCAGTGTGTTGGTCACACAATCATGTATTTCTTTCTAAACTGGGTTTACATAAACATATCCACAAAATCATTACAGCCAATGTGTTCAAAACGGAATAATAATTACATGACTCAAAATAAATATAAAATATAATCATATGTATGATTGGTGGTGTATACTAAGTGCTGCTTAACTACTGCATTTATATGAAGTTAGTTGAAGAGGCTCACTGTTTTGCAATTCACAATCCAAATAAATCCTCTCCATGTTCACAAAACACACACATGTACATAGATTAAACTAGAAGAGATAAATGCTGGTGCAGGAGGAAAGAGATTTTTCTGAAAAGTCCATAAACATCACTGACAACTAAGCAGAGACGAGCAAAGAGCACTGAACAGTAAACCTACAGACGGGTGTTGACCTGCACAGCTTTACGGATATAAAAATACATAATTATTAAACACTATTAACTGCCAGGAAGAGGACACATAAGCATACTGCCTCCTGAGGATGATGAAGGCGCCAAAAGAACTCAAAGACAAACAGTTTCAGAACTGTACAGTTTCGCTGAGTTTTGTGGTTGCCATGTTTTAAGCGCGCTTTGGCAGGGCTGCATGAAAACAGCTCATAAAATGCCGCACCTACATCTCCAAGCATCATTGACGCTTTACAAACAGAACTGTGTGTTGTCCTCAAATGAGTCCAAACGAGTCCAAATAAGTCTTTGTGAATAGTGAAAAATGATTGTTGAATTTTGTTTAGTACCAATATAATTTAGTTCAAAACCAGTTCTCCTCTGCCAGGAGGCTAAGAGTTAGCCATAGAGCACTCAATAAGATAATAATCCTAAATGTATACACCCAAATCAACACAGAACTGGCTGCAGGAAAACAAAAGTATTTCAAGATTTCTTGAAATGTTGTGCATGTAGGAGTGCTCCAGGATCCAAATGTCTCTAACCTTCTTACAAGAGGAAGCGTTATCTTCATTAAATACAGTATTAATTATAGGAATAACAGAAATGTTTAACCGGACTTCTTAAGAAAATATTAAGTTTTAAAAATATGATGTTACTCTAAATAGTGTTCCTAAATGGTTAAACTAAATGTAACAGTTAATTCTAGTCTCCTATAATTCAACTGTACAAGCGGTATTCCAAGAGTGTCGATATTTAATATATCAGCACTGGAAGATTTTACTGTTCGTATCACTCCACTTGTCTTTTTCAGTACCATTACTACACCGTTACTACATGTATTACAGGCTGTCAGTCAGTCGGTGTGTTACATATTAACAAGCAAAGCTCCATCCAGCTGTGGATACTACCTTCTTTAGGAATTATTTTAATTAATGGAGCAAAAATTAACAAAACATTGGCCATATGGTGTCAGTAATGTCAGTTATAAATCAATTCCATGTTTATTAAACTATTGTATAAAAGCTATATCACACACACAGCTGTAATTACCTGCAGCTCTCAGCCTGCAACCTCGGGCCTACAGGCACATAACAGCCGTGCTGATATTCAGTATAACAGCACTCTTGCTCTACATACTCATGCTCATGTGATATTGCTTAAATAATATTCATTGCATGTGTTTTTCTGGAGTTGAATCTATATCCGTCTAATTTCTGTATTTCTCCAATCAGCTACTTTGATGAACCTAATTCTAGTCTGATATGAATTGAAGTACTGTAAAGCTGCTTACCTCATTGTCCACAAAGAGCTGAGTGAGTCCTAACTACGGACAGATTCCTCCATGTTTTCATATATTGCTTCCTAGATTGTCAATAATAAATAATTAAATTTAATAATCTGTACTTGAAATCACAAAATATCAGTATATCAATAGGTAATTTCATCAACATTGGGGCTGGGATTAAATTAATAATGTAATACAAATAAATTAAATAGACTGCTTACATTATCAAGTTGAGGTGTATGCATCTGAGTGTCAGATCCACTCATAGTCACTCCAGTCTTTTTATTTTGGAAACAGTCAACATTTACATAATTTGAATTCTAATAATAAAAATAAGAACACTGTAAAATGGATAGTGATAAATATACAGGATATACATTCAGTAAAGTGTACTTGAAATTATGAACAATATCATCATAACGGATCAGCTGACTATTAGTAAACAATCGAGTACATATAACTTCATAAATTTCAGCAGCACAACACAGACTAGTCTACGACTTCTGCATGCTGTGGGAGGAAGTTTAAATTTAATAAAGAGCATCTAAATTAAATTTCTTTCAGTGAAGCATTAGTATAGAATAGATTTTATGTGGATAATTAAGGAAATGAACTGCTTCTTCATATTTCCACATGCCCTTATCTGAGCTTTACTGATGAAAGAAGGACCATGTTTTTATCATGAGTTTATTAAAGATTATATAAACACTAACGGACAAATTTTAGTCACATTCTCCACTTTTGATATGAATTCATACATATAATTTAAAAGAAACTGACTTACATTTTCATCTGCATTATGTGTTGCTGTATAAGAAAGAAAATATATAAATAAACCACTAGATTGCAATAAAATATGGTGTATGAGCTCCATATTATGTAAATACTATATAGCATGAACAAATACAAAATATCACAGAAGTGTCATAAAATTATAGTGTGTGTCATATTATTGAAGTTTATGATACTTTATTATCCTCAACGAGTCAATATCATAACAATGCCATCAGTATATTTTGCCATCAGCTACATGTCTGGTCTTTAAGACTCAGCACATATTTATCAGTGACTGAAGATCTTCACACATACCTCCATTCTGCTTATTTCCTCTGGAGTTTGTTCTTGGCCTGCATGACAGTAAAATGTAGACCAGATAACACACACAGGTCACACCGATTTCAGTGTATTTCCTTGTTAGTAGTTTTTGTCAGTAGATTGTTAGTAGTCACATGACATAAATCGTGAATAGATAAAGTCAAAACATTTTTAGAGGTGAATTTTTATTTATTTCAAATTTATTTAATTCTCATAAAATCTGATTTTTTATGTTAGTTATAATACATAATTCAAAGCTTTTTAATTCTGTAAAAAAAAGGGTTTTCTAAGGAAAGGAGAAATAGCTGTCAGAACCTGTGTCAATATTTTTCAAATTCTGAACAATGCTATAATTATTTTGATTCAGATTTCTTGTTTCTATGAGCGACTTTTAGAAAATACATGTTTATAACTCCTGTTAAGAAATAAAAGGTGCTATTGAAGACTACATATATGAAATACCAAGCACATTAAAAACTGAATAATTTACTTACATTTCTTTTGCTTTCATAAAGTAGAAAATCAAACCAGCAATTCCAGCAACACCCAATAAAACCCCAATAACAATCCCAGCTATAGCTCCTGCAGACAGTGACTCTCCATCTCCACCTGCAGTCCCTTTTTCTATTAGAAAATAAAAACAGAAGGAAACCAATAATCATTGAAATCATTGACATGAAAACCTGTGAGACAGTGAGGCAGAATTTCTTAACAACACGAAACTTCCATTCTTCAAAAAAATTCTCTTTTTTTTATCAGCTGTGATTTTTGATTCAGGTTCTGATTATAAGTGAAAACTCCTATACTACTGTATGTGTATAGTCTTGTCTCCCTCCCCAAGAGCTTCCTAATGAAGTTCCTTATATTCTCTCTAAATACATACCTCTGTTTTCTAGCAAGCTCATTTTCCAAAAGTAGCTAAATAACGGTAACAATGTGAAATGAATGATGAGCAAAATATTTCCGTTTACATGAAGCCTAACTGATTCATGATTTGTTTTTTTTTCTCACTTGGAGACATGAGCTTCATTTCTTATTTGAATGTGAACTTAATCATAGATATAATATAAATAGGTGATGTGCTTTTATTTTCCTTACTCCAGCACTGCCTGTCTTTTGAAGATTTAACATGTTTGACTTTCATTTCAACTAGGGTGCTGATGGAGCACACAGCACAATGTTCCTACCAGCCACCAGAAAACGAAACACATCTCTCTCTCTCTCTCTCTCTCTCTCTCTCTCTTTTTTCCCCCACACACACACACACACACACACACACACACACACACACACACACACACACACACACACACACACACAGACACTGTCACCAGAGCTCATAAATTTTCATGACCTACAAAACTGTTGGTCAGGAAAACAGAGTCATAAATTAGATGCACATACAGAACAGTCTGCTAGAGTCATAAATTTACGTGATATTCTAGTTTGAACAATACATGTGATTCTTTTAGTCAACACTAACATTTTACCTCTTAAGGGTTATGTTTAGAAGTCATGTAATATTCGTAATTCTTTTAAACAGCTTTTTTTTATTACGTTTTACCTCTTAAAACTTATATAAAACTTCAGTCAACCCGTTCTCCCAAAAAATGTAATCAACATTTGTTTTCATTTATTTCACAAACAAATATTCTGCTCATATATGTACACGTTTAATCATCATGCTTTTTCAACAATGTAGTTCCACAAATCGAAATCCCTCACACGTAACACACACATATACCCAATATTAACCATTTGATACACTTTATCTTACATCAGACTTAAGCTATTTCAACTAAACCAGGGTGCCCACACTTTTTGACTTGCAA
This sequence comes from Ameiurus melas, assembly GCA_012411365.1. NCBI lineage: Eukaryota > Metazoa > Chordata > Actinopteri > Siluriformes > Ictaluridae > Ameiurus > Ameiurus melas. Next base: position 34,292,598 of record CM022757.1, read on the forward strand.
GCTACTTTTAACACCAGTCAAAGAATCTACCTACACTAAAATCAAATGTATATTTATATATTATATATATATATATATATATATTGTATACTAAATATATATTATACACACACACACACACACTACACAATATAGTTCATGTTCCTTGCATAACTGCATGAACCCTTATGCACAACTACAATTCAGTACACATTTTTGGTCATTACCTTACTCTGATGACTTGACACTGAATAGGATAAGCCAGGGCTGCACAGTCTGGACAGTAGCTGCTGGTAGGCAGCCTCAAGCAGGCCTCCAAATGATGATCAGTCATTGTGGAACGGTATTTGGACTTAATAATCTTCATGTGGGAAAAGGCTGAGTCACATAAATAAGTAGAGCCAAATAATGCAGTCGAGGAGGTTGTACATTTCCTCATGTTTGGTACTTTTTCCCTGTGAGTAAAAGTTCCAAAATGTCCATGAGCCCTGGACTTCAGCTGAAGGTCAGTCTGTAGTTTCAAAATCTTCCTCACTCCACCTGAAGACGAGTTCAGGTGAAACAGTGTTGCAATTTTTGATGAGTGAATCAACCTCAACATTGTCCCTAAATGGGTAGCACATGAATGTGGCGAATGCCTCCAATAAAGCAAAGTCTTGAAAGCGTCTGTGAAAATCTGAGCGACTGCTGTCAATCTGCTCCGTGTAGCGTGCAATGTTTAATTGCGCACAAGCCCTCCGCTGCGTCTCCAGATCTGACACGAGGTTTTTGAAGTTCCCAAAATCATGGCACTGCAGCTTTGAGAACAGAAGTTGCATTTTCTGTTTAAAGGCATTAACTGCTGAGTGGTCGTAGTCTGCCTTCTCCAGATGCGTACGGAACAGCTGTCACTGAAGTGATCTAGCACGTATAGAACAGGCGATCTTTGTTGCCACATCCATGACCTCTTTCATGTTTAGTATTTTTAAGCATAAGGCTTATGGTGTATTATGCAGTGGTAGTTAAGGAAGTCAGGGAAAGCATCGTCTTCCCTGCACTTGGCAATGAATCCATTTGCACTGCCAACCACTGACTGATATCAATTTGCACACTGGGAGCTGGGTTTTTCAATTCTCAGTCTTTAAAAGACTGAAAAAGTCCTCTCCCCGCGATTTCGCTTGCGCAGCCTTTAGCACTGGCACGCTTGTTCGCACACGCGTGGTGAGAGAAAAGACGAGATCTCAGACTTGCTGGCCTGTACATCAACTAAATTTATTTTTCTTATATGGCGATCTACCCACACTTCTTTTGCGATCGACCGGTCGATCGCGATCGACATATTGGACACCCCTGACCTAAACCATCCTTAAGCTTCAAATAAAACAATACCCCCAAAAACTTATTTCAGAAACAAACATTCTCTTATACCACAAAAAAGTATACATTTGTGAGTGATCAATACTGGGAGAAACACTTTTCACAACAGTCTCATTAACATAAACACATTTGTTGGGGGATATCCCCCACACCCCTGGAAAGGAAGGACACAACCAGACATACAGGTGCCAGAATGACCCACTGACACAGTCGATAGGGTCACCCCCCCCCCAGCCCCGGTCATAAATTAGGAGTACCTACAGAAATCTCGTTCAGGGAAGCACAAGGGGTGATAAATCAGCACACACTACTTTGATTGACAGTTTGACAGAAAGTGTATGATATAACTACTAAGGTCCAATTAGCATATACAAGGACAATTGTGAATGTTGAACGACATGGCCACCATTGGTCAAGCAATGTTCAGCAGCTATTAGACAAGCATAATGAAGGCTGATTTTTCCTAAAATTATATTGTTTTTCCTTTTATTTAGGTGCTTATAGGATTGCACAAAATTATGTAATATCTTTTAACATCTTTAAGGGCCCGAAATGGCTTGAACACCAATAATTGCTGCATGCAGCTATATTACTATTAGTTATTGCATTAACTAATCATACAACACTATTATATGATTAGTAAATGCAAAAAATCTTTTAGATGTTTAAGCTCAGAATAGACTTATTAAACTTGATTTTGCGTTTTAATTCCAATATCTGATATCACATTTATTTGCTGAGGGAAACTCTAAACATTTAGAATTTTAGAGTTTTAGTATTAAAGAGTAATGTTTTACCTTTTACTACCAAAACATGGGATCCAGAGGCATTACGTCCAGTTACAGGATTGGAGGCCATGCAAGTGTAATTTCCAGTGTGCATTAAGGTAATCTGCTCTACAGTAAATACGGCTGTATTCACTTCAGATAAAGTCCCATTAAACATCCATTTGTACGAGGCATTTGGTGTAGATTCAGTACGGCAAGACAGCGTCAATTTATTTCCTTCCTCCACTTCAAATGGTCCATCAATTATCACATTATCTGGTCCAACTGTAAAACACAGTACAGAGTCATTGTTTGTTCAATTAAACTTAGATGTTTCTTCAGATGTTTAAAACAAATCAGCACTAGGAATATATTTGTACTTACAATTAACAATCACTCTGTATGTTGCAGTATCAGAGCTGATGGGGTTGCTGAGTGTACACTTATATTCACCACTGTCTGTTTTCCTCACCGGACTGATCATCACTGATCGGTTATCATTCGAGAATGTGATGCTGTCACTAGCTGACAGTTTCTGATTATCTTTCATCCATTCAGCACTGTAGATGGTTCCACTTGCCTTACAGGATAATGTAGCAGAGGAAACATCTTCTATTAGATCATCTGTTGGTCCAGTAAGTGCTGCTCCAGATATTTTTTCTGTAAAATTCACAGAGGAAACAAACAGTTAAATACATTAATTTAACAATGTGGATTGAGATGGAATTTGAATGAATTATAATTCTGTTAAAGTTATAACACTATTAAACATAATCTTCTTATTGTATCATAATTGCCAAATTAACACAAGTGGAGTGGAAACAAATTAAAATTAACAGAGGAAACAAATAAACAGTCAAAAACATTCAACAACAACAATGTGGTTTGAGATAGAATTTGAATTCATTAAAGGACCTGGGTGTGTAAAAGTTATAACAACATTAAAAATAATCTGGTTATTGTATCATATTTGTCAAATAAATTATATAAGAACATACTTCCAATTTTTCACATACCAAATTAATTTTTAATCAAACCAAACAGCATTTTGATTCTGTATATCTATGACTTTTAGCTTTTGGGCAATAACAGCACTTTAAACATTTCACTTACTGTTTTAGAAATCCCAAGAATCTTTTCTGTTTTGAATTTCCCAGATATACCTTGATTTCCTAATCAATTACCTATTTTCAGAACTCTTGTAGATAAATTATATTTATACCACAGCACTGTTGAATTCTGAAATCTGATTTGTCATTAGGTGTTGATTAATTTTTTTTATAACAGCTCTGACAGTGGTGCCGAATACAAATCAAATAACAGGTTTACATCAATGCTCTTGTTCTAAAACTTTAGCATTTCTATAGTAACATCTCATTCACAGGGATGTGTATGGTGGACACTCAACATAATCTAAGTCTAATAATAAACAAAAGGTTATTTGATTTATTTGATATTTGATAATGAAAAATGTCTTGAAATCTGAAAGGTGACATTTACTTAACATTTATGAAAGGATTCTCAGGTGTTAGTGCTTTGTGTAGCAATCGCCACAGGACACTCAGTACGTGGACAACAATAATCCACTCTTAATTTAATTAAGACCATAATTTGATTAAGAAACTAATAATCTAAGTAAGCTCTAATTTTGCTTAAGTAAGCTTAAATTAAGACAGGTGGAGTACTCTTGTTTTAGTCGCATTATGGACGTGTGTTACAGACATGTAAACACCGTAATCACATTATGAACGCCATGTGAGAGTTTTCACCGCATTTTGCGACAGGACACGTACACACACGGCAGTTTTACGTTTTACTGCGAACAAGAGAGTTCGGCTGCGTCCCAAACTGCATACTTGCCTACTATAGGCCTGTAGTGGGGAAAATTACATGTATCTCGGCTACTATACAGTAGGTAAGTATGCGATTTGAGACGCAGCCCACGGCTTCAAGCAGTCATCTATTTGTACGTACAGCATGACAAATAATTAACTGCACTTAAAAAATAAAATTAAACAAAAACACCCAAAACTGTATATGGTACCATAACAAAGACAAACTGTATGTTGATACGTGAAATTTTGGAGTGACGTCGAACGGCATGACGCGGTGACGTAATGACGTATGCCGTTAATCTAATTATGATCTATAACATGTAAAACGGGAACATGACAGGAGTATTCTAAAAGCGTCTCATGTAAACACCTTAATCACATTATTATATTACTTTGATTAAGGTCAATAATTGGATTATTGCTGTCAATATACACGTAGTCACTGCTTCACCTGTAGTACAAACAGTACATATTTCTATTTTCCTATAACAGCATGCCCTGTTTTATTTGTGTTGTATTCCTTACACAGTATGTACACAAATTATTCAACTGCTATTTAAATACAGCAGTTCTGCTATTTTATGATTTCCTCAATTTATCTGAGTTATATCATTTTAATTCACTGTAAGATATATGCTGCCTTAAAAATGTAAGTAAACTCAACTTGAAGATAAACTTTATTTCAACAAAAAAAGTAATGTTTTACAAGTTTTGCAAGTCAAGGCAAAGGATTGCTTTAAGTTTATTTGTTGATTTTTTATTATAAACTTGAATTCAACATCCAAAACTTATGATAATTGGAGTTAAAGAGAAGAAATGATTTCACATAATTTAATGGAGTAATCATGTTTACAGTGTAATAGGAATTAAAAGACTCACTATGCCATTGTCCACTCTTTTGTAGTTGGCTAAGGTTTGCGAAAGGCAAAAAATCAAACAGTGAAAAATCTGTACATTTCTGGGAGAGCCGCTTTAGCTTAATTTAGTGGCTTGCTGTTTTTTTCTTTGTTGTTGTTGCACATTAATTCAATAACTAAACTATAACCCACCTAGTACAGTGATGCCGATTGGTTCAGACACAGAGTAGTTCAGGCTCTGCTTGTTATGGGCGATGCAGGTGTAATTGCCACTCTGACTGCTCTGAATGTTGCTTAGTCGGAGCTCTTGGCCTTTATCACCAAGCTCTGCTCGAGTCACAGCCCACTGAAACTCAGCAGCAGGGTTGGACTCAGCTGAGCATTTCAGTATGAGGTTAGACCCAGAGATGTAGAAGGGTCCCACTGGATCTGCTTCAACCACAACCTTTTCTGGACCATCTGCAATGGAACAGTCCATATTTAGTCAGCTTTAGAGCCATCATGGTCTTGTGGAGACCAGGTATATCATGCATGTTTGTTGGATAAACCTCATGACTGTTAACAAGTTGCATGATATGAAATAACTCACAGTAAATGGTGAGTTTCAATGGAGGACTCATTGCTTTGCTGATGATGTTGGATGCTTCACATTGGTATGGGCCCGTGTCATATCTGATCACACTAGTAATGGTCAGACTGCTGTTGTTGTCTGTTAGCTGAACTCGCTCCCCTGCTCTTACCTCAGAGCTGCCATTCAGCCAAATAAATGTAAGAGAGGAGCCAGACGCAGAGCAGACGAGACTCACGGTGCTGCTGAATTCAACCAGCTCCGTTTTACTTGGTACTATGGTAACAGTGGAGACTGGCACTGGGGGGTTAAAAGTAATACAGGGCTCAGGTGGCCACCAGTATACAGAAGATTTGAATGTTCATTTATCATTGAAACATAAGCGCAATCACTGTATCAACACTATTAGCTCTCATGATCTTAGATATTAATCACTGTTTTAGATATACTGACCAACATAACAATGCAGAGTAAAAATTATCTATGAGTAAAAATGAATAAAGTACTCCTTGACAACTTATTTTTAGTCAAAAAAATCTGTAGTTCTTTAATAGCAGATTTTTAATGTGGGCGCCTGTCACCGATCTTCAGTCACCAGTTATGGAGCTTTCAAAGGAGGAGATTTTGCTGCAAAGTGGAGTGGAAAATGTCCCATAGAACAGTAGTGTAGCATATTATTTATTATAGGTATGATCATTACAGAAATCTGTTACCAAAACTGTTTCTAAACTCTACAGTTCCTGTATTTTTTATAGTTCAATAATTCACTATAAAATTAATTATCTGTAATTTGAGACATTAGAGGCAAACATGACAATATTCTGTCTCTAATTCAAATGCATGTTCTATTACCGAAACAACTGAACTATTTTTTGTGTTAGTTTTGCATCAGCAATAACATCCAAAACATGTTCATAGTCATTTAACGCAATAATAATCTGATTTAAAAAATGGTCTACGATTTGAAAGATGTGTATTCCAATTCAGCTGTGAAGTTGTAATGCAGTAAAAATCTATGTACTTTTAATCCCTACACACCTGTATTAAAACTGATTATAGTCACCTATAAGAATTAAATACTCTTCTTTGTATTTACAAACTGAGGACTGTACAAGATTAAATTAAAAAAAAATCTTACTGTAGTTGTGTTAAAAAGAAAAGTTTTGTTTACTCACCAAACACCTGCAGTGAGGTTTCACCTGGGAAAGGGTTTGTAAGAGTGTCTACAGTCAGAGAATATGTTCCAGTATCACTCTCAGTCAGGCTCCTGAGCTCCAGAGCTAAAGTGGTGGGGTCCAGACTGACTCTGTCAGTGTACTGTGGCAGTATTGTAATTCCACTTGGAGGTCCAGCAAGAATGGCGATCTCATTAAACTTCCATCTGATGTACTCATGTGGGGGATCAGGAAGACGGATTGGGGTAATCACCACATTCTCCCCAACTGCTTTATTTATTCTCTCAGGTAATAACAGTCTCTTGGCCAAAACATACTCCTGTGTGAAGAAATAAATAAGACAAGCACAAAAACCAAATAAAACAGAACTCTCTGGAATAAAAACACTCTTCAATAATAATGATAATAAAAAAAAAAAAAAAAAAAAAGAAGAAGAAGAAAAAGAAAGCATGTAATATACATGTGTGTGTGTGTGTGTGTGTGAGAGAGAGAGAGAGAGAGAGAGAGAGAGAGAGAGAGAGAGAGAATAAAAAAACGCAAAGTTCCCAGAGATACAGGACGTTTCAGACCAAGTCCCTTTGTGGCTATAGGAAGGAAAACTGTGTAAACTGCACTGCGCTGTAATGTTTATTTCTTCTATCATGCTGCAGGAAGCCACGCTGCAGTTACTCACTGTATTCATCTTCACAGATATACGAAGAATATAGTGTTCACCTGTACATGACAGCAGAAGCAGAGAGCAGCACACAGCGTGGAAATCCATCAGGAGAGATCCGGAGCTCCACCACTGCTTCTCAATAAGCGTCTCTACAGAAAGATCTGTGCTGATTAATCACCCGATGTGAAACCGAATAGTGCCGATTAGACTCGAGTTAGAAAGAAAACGACTGAAAAAGCAAAAGTTAACTAAGTAAGCAGACGAGACAGCAGGTCTGTAAACAGTGTCATTAAAGCACACATGCAGGAGTGAACAGACTACAGGGGAAACTATCAAAGAAATCCTGCACCGGTTTATCTCAGATCGTCACAGTCAAGTTCCGCCTTTAACCTTATAGTCAGGTGATGATTTAAGAGGTTTAAAAATCGCTTATTCTAAATGTATTCAACATCGTATACAATAGAACAACGACTGCAACCGTAATAAAAAAATAAAAATAAAAATAATCATTATAAAACAAACAAACAAATAAATAATAATAATAATAATAATAATAATAATAATAATAATAATAATAATAATAATAATCTACAAAAGCAATACAGTGTGAAGCGTCTTATTTTAGAAAACATTCGTTTATAGAGCAACATTAACTGAGTTTGAGCTGTTATGCTACTATTAATAGGGGAAGTGTTATAATATGTGTGTTTGGTTGAAGTGATGTATAAATCAACATGTTTTCTCATGTTATAACAGTAAAAATCAAATTATGTCCACAGTAACTAAGTAACATAGAACTAAAGAGACCATAGATAAATATACTAAATGTGGCAGGGTAAGTGATTGGGTTATCCTATTGGCTCTGCTTGGGATATGGTTTCAGCAGACCAATAGGATAAGAGCTACCCAATAATTTAAGAACACTTATTCCGAGGCATTTCTGGTTCCTACTGCCTGTCAGGTATGTTCAGGCTTTCTCACGGCGTACTGAGGTGAACACCAGCAGAAGGCTTGCTTGCTTGCTTATTTATTTATTTATACAGTGTGACGAGCAACATTTATCCGGTGGCTGAATGATGTGTGTGTTTTGTATTTTATATATATATATATATATATATATATATATATATATATATATATATATATATATATATATATATATATATATATATATATATATATATATTCGGGTCAGTTTTAGACTGGAAATGAGTATGTGAAGTTAGCTTACGAGATGTACATGTCGTTCAAGTTTCATGAAAATAATTAAATGTTACATGTTCACGATCAGCTTTCAGAAGGTATGACAGGGTTAATAAACAATGATTAGAAATCCATTTACACATTATTGTATTGACCCCATGACACTGGCATGATGTGGGCTGACCATAGTCAACCAATGTCACACCAATATTCAAATACCTATAACCCAAAATAGTTGCCCACATTTTGCCCTTAATGGTCTGATGAGGGTAAAACTGAATGGAAAGCATTGTTCCAGGAAGCCCATATTTGGATGACCATGCATAACATTTTATGCAGTTTTTTGATACACTGGCCAGGTTATCTGCTTTCTATAAAAAAAAAAAAAAAAAAAAGTCAGATTTTCCTCATGTCCAATCTCTTCTTTTCAAGCATGCGTTCAGATGACTATTCAATAGATTTGATCTAAAATGAATCATAAGATTTTAAACAAGCTTATGTAGTCCAGGACAGCTCAAGTATGCTTTCAAAATCTTATGATCCATTTTAGATCAAATCTATTGGAATATAAGTCTTATAAGCAAAAAACAAAACAAAAAAAAACCCAAAAAAGCATATTTTGGGGCACACGGTGGCTTAGTGGTTAGCACGTTCACCTCACACCTCCAGGGTCCGAGGTTCGAGTCCTACCGGGGCCAAGTGTGTGCAGAGTTTGCATGTTCTCCCTGTGCTGCGGGGGCTTCCTCCGGGTACTCTGGTTTCCTCCCCCAGTCCAAAGACATGCAATGTAAGGCTGATTGGCGTGTCTAAATTGTCCATAGTGTATGAATGGGTGTGTATGTGATTGTGCCCTGCGATGGCACCCTGTCCAGGGTGTACCCTGCCTTGTGCCCAGTGTTCCCTGGGACAGGCTCCAGGTTCCCCTGTGACCCTGAAGAAGGAGTAAGTAGAAGATGGATGGATGAATGAAAAATATTTTAACTATATATTTTCTAAACCCATTTTTTTTAATTGGGTTGAGTAATTTAAGAAGATATGCTATCATTTAATTTCCAAATTAAATAATAAAGTGGGAGAGTATCTCCATGTATGGTAGTAAAAAATAAATAATGTATTTCTGAAAAAATATAAATAAGAAAATAAATGGTAATCTGGTTATGAATTTCATTAACTTTTGGTTTTTAAACCGTATACACACACTCACACACATATATATTTTATATATTATATAATATACATAATATAAATAACATAATTTTTTTATAATAATAAAACAAACTTTTATTTACAAAATAAGTACTATAAAGCACATCTTAATGTGATAGTTTTGTTTATTCACCAAACACCTGCAGTGAGGTGACATTTGTAAAAGTATTTGTAGCAGTGTCTACAGTCAGGTTGTATCATTCTCAGTCTGGCTCCTGAGCTCCAGAGCATAAGTGGTAGTGTCTAGACTGACTGTCTTTATATGGTGTATGTATTATAATTCCACCAGGAGGTCCAGAAAGAATGGTACTTGTATTAAACATCCATCTAATAAAGGTATGTAGGGGCTCTAGAATACAGATTGAGTTAATCACCACATTCTCCCCAAACTGCTTTATTTATTCTCTCAGCTAATAACAGATCTTGGCCAAAACATACTCTGGTGTAAAGAAACAGATGCAAAACCACTAGAGGTTGCTGCATAAAATGTTATATGAACTAGAAAAAGCTTATGCATCGTTCTAATATATAAAACAGCAAAAACACAGCATTTGTTTTTCCCCACAAATGTGTGATCAAGCAAAAGATAATGAGTCCTATTGAGTGACTGATAATTTCTGTCCCACCAGTTACAATTGTGACCAGGAATTATTTTTTAAGTTAATGAAATTACCAATAACTTTATAAAAACTGTTGTGTGTGGGTTTTTTTTTTTTTAATTGGTCAATTCAGGTAGTAAAATGCATATGCTCACTTACTGTAGCTTGAATAGCTTATGAGTAGCTTTGGATTCACCTGCAAATGTACTGAGTGATTAATAAGCAAGTGTCATTCATTTAATTCCAACAAGTATTAGGTTGTTTTTACTGTTTACAGTCATGGACGAAATTATTGGCACCCCTGGAACTTTTCCAGAAAATGCACCATTTCTCCCAGAAAAGTTTTGCAATGACAAATGTTTTGGTATACACATGTTTATTACCTTTTAAGTGCATTGGAACAGTTCCAGGGGAACTGGAAAGTTCCAGGGGTGCCAATAATTTCGTCCATGACTGTAGCTGTCTTTTTTAATTTTTTTTATTTTAATGATCTAATAATTTGCATATATAAAATTAAAAACTGTATTTAGAAGTGTCATGTTTATTTTAGCTTATTCGTCATTTAGTACAGCTTCTGACCGTTAAATCAAAATAGACTTGTGATTTGAGGACATAATGCTTATTTACTCAGGAACAGAAGCAAATAAATACAAATTTTTTTTTTTTTTTTTTTTTTTTCCCCTTTAATAGTTTTTTTTTTTTTATTCTGATTTTTGTACACCTACAGAGGTATTCAAAAACAACTATATTATATACTTTAATTTAATATATAATATTTGTGATTTTTATTTGTTGTGTAGAATATTCAGTGTCAAGCAATATCAAGCATTTTTATAGCCTACCATTTAATTCTCCAGTTTAACTTATATTTAACTGTAGAATGAAAAATAAAAGAATGTTTTGTAACATTATTTGACAATGACTATTTTTTTTGTTTTCCAAAACGAATGCAGTTTGTTTAATTCAGCAATCCAGGGTGTAAAGTGCGTATGCTCACTTACTGTAACTTGAGTAGCTTTGGATTCACAGGCAAATGTACTGGGCTATACTATAAGTATATATTGGGGTGAAGAGATGTACAAACTGGAATTAAGTAAATTCAATGAGCTTTTTTCCACTGTGTGGACTTTGTTCTTCACTTTAAACCAATTTTTAAACAGTAACACTTTTAATATAAGAAAAGAACCAAAGTTTCCATTGGCAAAAAAGGAGAAGATGGAATTCAATGTTACCTTGAGGAATTTTCTACAGTGGCTTGTGGAACAGTCCAATGTAGTGGGGAGATGATACACTCCTAAATTAAGCATTCTGATGGCTTGTCATAAGTGTTAATGGGAAACAGAGTTTAAAGTAAACCATGCAATATTTTTTTTTTCTTAATCTAACCAACCACATTCAATTTTTTTCAGGCTTGACAATGTTTAATGTGCTCTGCTGCTTGTTGCAATACCTTTCTGAGAGTTTCACAGATCTGCGGGTCAAGCACAAGCAGATCATGGGCTTCAGTAAGAAACAGCACAATTTAGTTTAAAATAATATGTGCATACAGTATATGTACAGGCAGAACTACAGTATCAATTAGCAAGCCGTGTTTATTCAAATGAAGCACAACTGCTCCCTACTGGTCGTGTTTCATGTGCCCGCATGTGCGAGATTCCACATGATACTACATGAAATCGTAGGATCCCGTTTAATTTGAAGCGCATTTATAATGGTCAGATCTGAAGGAGAGGAGTAATTATCTGCTAACAAAGAGGGCCAGTTTATTTTTGTTCATGGAATAATAATTGGAACACCCGTTACTTTTTAACATTTACTCCCCACCTGGAAGTACTGTTATATATTTTTTTCAAAGATTTTTCAGATTGGAGCCTCTGAAACACAGGGTACATTGATTGGTGGAGGTGATTTTAAATGTACATCTACAGGCTGAATTTGACTCCTCAAACAAGAAAAGAACTTTCCCTAAATCCATCTATTGGAAAATTGATACGTTGATGAATGATAATGGCATAATTAATGTATGGCGAGACCTATATCCAAATACTAAGGATTATACACCTTTTCTCCCCCACTTTCTGGATAGATTATTTCCTCATGTTTAAAAGAGTTAGAACAAGCGTAAAAAGCTGTGACACTGGAACAATAGATATCATGCCTCAATCTACCTAATAGTAAGATTAGATAATAACTTAAGCAAAGCTTGTATAAATTGAACCTCTCTCTCATATGACCTTCACTCCTATTTAGTAAACAAAGATAATGAGGTCACACCCCCATATTTTAGGATCCTGCAGAAGCAGTGTTGAGTACAATTACAGACTCGACAATAGGAATCAAATTACTGCACCAAGTAAAGTTGTTTATAAAGAGAACATAAGGGCAGACAGGACCCAGAAATATTACAACAAATAAAAAAATTAATGAAATTAATATGCTGTATACTCAAGAAATTGTGTGTGTATACTCAAGAAATATTATGAAAACGGATTACAAATTTTTAAAATGTTTGTGTTGAAATTAAGAACAAGTAAACCAAACAATATATATAAAATTAGGGATGCTGCAACCAACATGACACAAAAAAGAATTTTCAAGAGGTTTTTGAAAGGTTTTATAGAAAACTATATTCTAAAATGCCAGAAGACAGAAGACAGGTGATTGACAGTTTTTTAGATATACCTGGAATTACCTACAGTATTCTCACTGATGAGCAAAAAAAAAAACAGCAGATGAAGTGAAAGGGCTTATTACTAAATTAAAATACAATAAATCCCCAGGACTGGCTGGATTTACCGGGGAGTGTTATAGGTATTAGTTCCTTTTGGAATGCTCTGTCTGTGTGTACTTTTAATTGGGATTTAAAGAATGCGGCAACTCCTCCATCCTGGAAGGATGCAGTAATATCCTTACCTTCCTTTGGTATAATAGATAAGTTCATACAAACTATTATCGAAATTACACTTTGACTAGACTTTTAACATCAATTATTGCTAAAAGAATGGAAGAATTCCTGCCTAGCTTAAATCAAGATCAGGCAGGTTTTATTCGTCAGCGTCAGACACAGGATAATATTAGGTACACATTACACGTTATGAACCATATCAGGAGAAATAAACCAAAAGCAGTGATGCTAAGTTTAGATGCTGAAAAAGCCTTTGATTCCGTTAGCTGGACCTCTCTCTATAAGGTTCTACACAAATTTGGCCTCTACAAAATTATAATCAGATGTATACAGGCACTTTATGGTACACTGGCTGCAAAAATAAAGGTTAATGGTAATTTATCAAAATCATTTACTTTGTGAAGAGGAAGCAGGTAAGGATGCCAATGGTCCCCTCAGCTATTTGCACTATTTGCAACCTTTAGTATAAAGCATCAGACAAGATAAAACACTTCAAAATTTTAGTTGAACACAAAAGCCTGCTATGCAGATGATACATTGTTTTATCTTGGAGACCCAATCAAGTCATTACCTCAGGTCATGAAACAATTTCAGACTTCTAGTCCTCTCTCTGGACATAAATTAAATAACAAACATATTTGTTAAAATGGCATACAGAATCATTTACATACTTAGAGGTCCGTTTGACAAAAGACATTGGAACTTTACTCCCTTTTTTAGTTTTAGTTTGAGGATTGAAGCAATTAAATTAATTTCCATCCATCTTCTACCACTTACTCCTTTTCAGGGTCACAGGGAACCTGGAGCCTACCCCAGGGAACATGGGGCACAAGGCGGGGTATTAAATTAATGTATTACCAAAATTTCTATACCCATTCCAATGCTATTCCAAAATGTACTTCTTGTATATGGCCATAAACATCCTTCCAAATTTGACCCAGTGGTGGTGCTAGAGTGTTGCTAGAACTTGGCCCAAATCTGTTAGACAACACCCATGGAGCTTGGCCCCTAATAATCATGTCATTTTTAGTTGAAAATTATATAAATAAAAATATATATTTACCAAGAACCACTTATGAAGTATACTGAAGCTAAATCATTCGAGCTTCAAATGCTAAAAACACCACTTTCTAGTCAACGCAAAACTTAAATCAGCCAGTGTAGCAGATGTTCACTGCTGTATTCTGAAGAAGCTGAAACTTGTAGAAGTAGCAGGGCATCCAGCCAGCAACAAGTTAGTATTCGTTTTAACTTTATTTGTGTGTGTAATATATATACACAAAAAAAAAAATATATATATATTTTTTTTTTTTTTGTGTGTGTATATAACAGCCTTTGTCACAAATCAGCTATCTAAATGGATCTAGATTTAGATTCCTAAAGAGAAAGCCAGAAGGGACCATGGCAAGTAATAACTCCCTGTGATGACCTCAGGAAGAAACCTTGAGAAAACCAGACTCAAAAACTAATCCATCCTCTCCTGGGTCACGATACTGGTATAGAGGTATAGCATACTTAACTTAACAGCCAACATTAATAAATGTTTTTAACATGTATTTAATTTTTTTATATATATTTTGGGCACCTCAGTGGTGTTCTGGAAGTTAGATCCAGTTGTGTGCAGCATTTTGAGCTCTACCAGCTGACCTGTACTCATGGATGTAAAATACTAAATAGGTTTATAATCTTTAAGCAGACCAGAAATGTATTTGGGCTTAGGCCATTCAGCGCTTTATAGACTAGTAGAAGCACTTTAAAATCTATTCTGTAATGAAGAGGAAACCAGTGTAGATCTTTTAAAACTGGGGTAATGTATTCTGTCCTCCTTGTTTAAAAACTCATGTGGCAGAATTCTGAATGAGCTGTAGCTGTTTAATAGCCTTTTGGGGGAATTCCAGTTAAGAGATCATTACAATAATCAAAACCCTGATTGGAATTATGAAGGTGTTTTATAACCAGGTCCAGAGTGTGTCCCTGACTCAAATAAAGCAGAAAGCTCCCTGGCACTAGTCTTTGATATTGTCTACATGGATGATGAAGTCCCCATCTATAATAAAACAGTCATGATCAATGGCAATAACTGATAGTAGTTCTGAAAAGTCATTAATAAAGCTAGCACAATACAATGAAGGTCTGTATATGATTAAGAATGTGATTCTGAGAGCACCTTTTTTAATATATAAAGGTATTCAAAAGAAAGAAAATTACCAAGTAGAATCTCTTTGAAAGTACCTTGAACATGAGCATCTTGAGCAAGAGTCCTGAGATAAGCACATATATGTAGCACATATAATCTTTATATTTACAACAGCAGTTTTTTATTTTTTTTATTTACAGTCCAAATAAGGTGAGATTATCTACTGAAGCAAGCGTTAGTCTTGGTCATAAACTGATTTTGGGAAGTGTAAATCCTTATCTGCATGGGACCATTTACAGCAACAGAAAATGAGTCACAAGGGCAGAAAGCACCAAGCAGAAGTAGATAATCAGGAAGATCCAGAGGGTGAAAAAGCCACAGCAGTAGCAAATAGTAGTGCGTCAAATTATAAAATGTGGTACTTTGCCAGTACTTGCTACAACTTAATTAAAAGTCTAATCTAAAGTTTATGAAAGCATGTGCTAGTCTCTCAGCATGGTGTAGGGTACTGTTCATTTTGACCGCATTTTTAAATTAAGTCTTAGTCTTATTCCTTTGTAAAATGTCTTTGATTATCATATGTAGTCAAACTTATCCTGTGTTTTTTTTTTTTTTTTTTTTTTTTTTTGGTAAGTCAAGTTTTAGGAGACAAAAATCTGGGCATTTTAGTCTCATCACAGTCACAAAAAAACAAAACTCTATAATATATAATAACATTACATATTTTATGAACATTCATGAATGATGTGTGGCACAAAAAAGCACTGTTCATATTATATTCCATGATCCAAAGTAATTTAAGATCATTTTGATCAACTGACTCTCTCTCTCTCTCTCTCTCTCTCTCTCTCTCCCCCTATTCAAATTTTTCTCTCTCTTTCAGCACAATAAAAAAAAGTGGTACAGTAAAAGCTTGAGAATCTGCATAAATAACAGAAACACTTTACAAATATTACATATCTCTCTATGTAACTATTGACCAAGTTTCTATTTGTAATACACGTAGGCTAACATAACTGTGGACATAATGTTTAGCATGCTATGATGGTGAAAATAAATTAAGATGATTAAGAGTGTTCAAAATAGATTAAACCCGGATCATTACAGGTACATGCACACAGCTTTAACAGATGTGATAGTTGAAACTCATATGTATAAAGTACTGGAACTGTTTCTGTTTTTGGCTCCGCTACGACTCCGTTAAGTTGCGAAAAACTGTTTTTATATATATATATATATATATATATATAATATATATATATATATATATATATATATATTATATATAAATATATAAAAAAAGCCTGCTTTATGTTTACAATTGTTTGATATCCATGAGAGCAGAGTATTTTTGTGATTTTATTATTATTTTTTAAACAAGAAAATAAAGCCTTTTTGCTCATATTTACCAAGGGTGCCAATATTAGCGGAGGGCACTGTAGTTTTATAATGTAGTCTCTAAAAATCACTTACTAACCTAATTTATTAAGCTTTTACTTTAATTTTGAATTTGTCTAAGCTTTCTCGCCAGTAAAAACATCCAACACGATGCATTTCTAAAATTCTCAAGATATTGACTAATTGCATATTAAATAAAAATGTTATTAAATAATATTATATATTGAGGAAGCATGGCTTTTGTCAAGACTTATTTAGGTAATATTTTATTGACATGTTTAGTAAATTCTTTCAATTGGTTTAGGCTTTTACAAGTGTCCCCTGCCTCATGCCCCGAGTCCCCTGCGTAGGCTCCAGGCTCCCTGTGACCCTGTGCAGGACAATTTTTTTAGCCTTACAAAAAAAACAAAACACAGCCAAAGGATGACATTTTTTCCCAAGATTGGAGTCAACTTCCTGATTTATGCTGGTCACACCCCATTATATGATGTCACATAAATTAAGTCATCAGACACTTCGACTGCAAGGGCTTATAGTAACATAGATTCTGACTTTCACTTATAAGAACAGAAAATAAATACCATTCCAATTAGCAGACTAGCCGAGAGAGAGAGAGAGAGAGAGAGAGAGAGAGACTCCCCTGTACATGTCAGCAGAAGCGGGGAGCAGCACACAGCGAGTCCAGAGCTCCACCACTACTTCTCAATAAGCGTCTCTACAGAAAGATCTGTGCTGATTAATCACCCGATGTGACCCAAAATGAACTGAACAATGCCGATTAGTTACAGTATAACACAAACCTGGAGAAGTGAGAAGAGTAAGCAGAAGAGACAGCAGGTCAACAGACTTCACGGAGAAAAAAAAATCCTGGCTATGGAATAACATTTAAAGATGTGATTTCAGCACTGTAAAGTTTATGATAACATTTAAAGTGATTCTGTATAATCACTCCAATATCATGAGGCAATGTACAGTATATCGATGCCACAAACCAATTTAAGCTCTGAAATTTAAAACCAAGCTGACATACACCATTATTAATTTTTTATCTATTCTTCTCTCTACAGAAGCACACACAAATCATTTCACAAACTGTAGTATGTTCAGCAAAACCCCAAAGATAAACACACACTGCTGTATGAATGAAGATTCTCTTGTTGTATGTGTTCTTGTAGGCATGTGAAGGATGGAGCGAGTGGTGACTCATGATGTATTGTGAACATGAACACTAAATCACACTAAATAAATTGGTGATGCTTGTCTATGGCACCAAATGTGGTTGTTCTCTGAGAATAAGCTTTGTTTAGTAATTAATTGGCTTATCAGTGAGGTTTTTCCAGTCACTGATATAACTTTAGTTGGAGAGATGGATAATGATAGATTATTGCATTGTGGAGCGTTATTTGCATATAGTTGCCTTTCATGAGTGTTTTTATGACAGAAACTCTTCCAGTCTTTCTGTAAGTGAAACTGTAATGATTTGAATTGCAAATGAAAAATATTTAAGAAATCCATATCGGTGTTTTTCTCTTCTTCACAGCTGGCAGTCAGAAATGTTGAATTGAATTGCACAGTCTTTTCTATCATGTGGCCTAAACAGTGTACTTTAGTCCATGTTGAGTCAATGATTCTCAGTATAACTTCCTCTTCCTCGTCTCAGAGCAGGTGACGTCTGTCCTCTGGAAATCTTTAATCCCTATAACAGTTGAAGTGCAGTTTGTTGGTCACACAATCATGTATTTCTTCTTAAACTGGGTTTACATAAACATATCCACAAAATCATTACAGCAAATGTGTTAAACAGAATAATTATATGACTCAAAATAAATATAAAATATAATCATATGTATGATTGGTGGTGTATACTAAGTGCTGTCTAACTACTGCATTTATATGAAGTTAGTTGACGAGGCTCACTGTTTTGCAATTCACAATCCAAATAAATCCTCTCCATGTTCACAAAACACACACATGTACATAGATTAGACTAGAAGAGATAAATGCTGGTGCAGGAGGAAAGAGATTTTTCTGAAAAGGCCATAAACATCACTGACAACTAAGCAGAGACGAAGCACAAGAGTACGAACAGAAACATATAGACGGGTGTTGACCTGCACAGCTTTATGGATATAAAAATACATCAATTATTAAACACTATTAACTGCCAGGAAGAGGACACATAAGCATACTGCCTCCTGAGGATGATGAAGGTGCCAAAGAAGAACTCAAAGACAAAGAGTTTCAGAACTGTACAGTTTAGCTGAGTTTTGCGGTTGCCATGTTGTAAGCGCTTTGGAAGGGCTGCATGAAAACAGCTCATAAAATGCCGCACCTACATCTCCAAGCATCATTGACTCTACAAACAGAACTGTGTGTTGTCCTCAAAAAAGTCCAAACGAGTCCAAATAAGTCTTTGTGATTAGTGAAAAATGATTGTTGAATTTTGTTTAGTATCAATATAATTTAGTTCAAAACCTGGTCTTCTCTGCCAGGAGGCTAAGAGTTAGCCATAGAGCACTCAATAAGATAATAATCCTAAATGTATACACCCAAATCAACACAGAACTGGCTGCAGGAAAACAAAAGCATTTCAAGATTTCTTGAAATGTTGTGCATGTAGGAGTGCTCCAGGATCCAAATGTCTCTAACCTTCTTACAAGAGGAAGCGTTATCTTCATTAAATATAGTATTAATTATAGGAATAACAGAAATGTTTAAACGGACTTCTTTAGAAAATATTAAGTTTTTAAAATATGATGTTAAATTTAGTTTAACCATTTAGGAACACTATGTAGTGTAACAGTTAGGTCTAGTCTCCTATAATTCAACTGTACAAGCGGTATTCCAAGAGTGCCGATATTTAATATATCAGCACTGAAAGATTTTACTGTTCGTATCACTCCACTTGTCTTTGTTTGGTACCATTACTACACCGTTACTACATGTATTACGGGCTGTCAGTCAGTCGGTGTGTTACATATTAACAAGCAAAGCTCCATCCAGCTGTGGATACCAGCTTCTTTAGGAATTATTTTAATTAATGGAGCAAAAATTAACAAAACATTGGGCCCTATTGTGTCTGACATGTCAGTTACTCGAAATCAATTCTATGTTTATTGAACTGTTGTATAAAAGCTATGTCACACACACAGCTGTAATTACCTGCAGCTCTCAGCCTGCAACCTCGGGCCTACAGGCACATAACAGCCGTGCTGATATTCAGTATAACAGCACTCTTGCTCTACATACTCATGCTCATGTGATATTGCTTAAATAATATTCATTGCATGTGTTTTTCTGGAGTTGAATCTATATCCGTCTTATTTCTGTATTTCTCCAATCAGCTACTTTGATGAAACTAATTCTAGTCTGAAATGAATTGAAGTACTGTAAAGCTGCTTACCTCATTATCCACAAAGAGCTGAGTGAGTCCTAACTACGGACAGATTCCTCCATGTTTTCATATATTGCTTCCTAGATTGTCGATAATAAATAAATAAATAAATGTAATAATCTGTACTTGAAATCACAAAATATCAGTATATCAATAGGTAATTATATCAGCATTGGGGCTGGCATTAAATTAAAAATGTAATACAAATAAATTATATAGACTTCTTACATTATCAAGTTGAGGTGTACGCATCTGAGTGTCAGATCCACTCATAGTCACTCCAGTCTTTTTATTTTGGAAACAGTCAACATTTTCATAATTTGAATCCTAATAATTAAAATAAGAACACTGTAAAATGGTTAGTGATAAATATACAAGACATACATTCAGTAAAGTGTACTTGAAATTATGAACCAATAATAAAAAAAATAAAAAAAATAAAAAAAAAAAAAAAAAAAAAAAAAAAAAAAAAAAAAAAAAAAAAAAAAAAAAAAAAAAAAAAAAAAAAAAATGTAAAGTGTGGTTTGTAAAAAAAAAAAAAAAAAAAAAAAAAAAAAAAAAAAAAAAATTAAAAAAAAAAAAAAAAAAAAAAAAAAAAAATTTTAAAAAAAAAAAAAAAAAAAAAAAAAAAAAAAAAAAAAAAAAAAAAAAAAAAAAAAATAAAAGAAAAAAAAAAAAAAAAAAAAAAAAAAAAAAAAAAAAGGGAGAAAAAAAAAAAAGGGGGGAAAAAAAAAAAAAAAAAAAAAAAAAAAAAATTAAAAAAAAAGTCCAATGTAAAAAGGATGGTGGTGTTTTACTGATGACACGGCTAATCTTATTACAAAGTTCACTGCAATGTGAGACCATGGGCATTCCTGAATGGGTAGGGGCTTGAGTTTACAAGTGGGAAGTGTTCGTGGGACTTTACTCTGTGCGCATGAAGAGCAGGATGCCACCATTCTGTGTATGTCCCTCTCCATGTTAGGCCACCAGTACTTATCCCGTAGTAGGAGGTACGTACGTTGTGCTCCAGGGTGACCTGTACTGACGGCTGTGTGTGCCCAGACAGTGATTTCCTGACGATGCTTCTCGGGTACAAACAGTCGGCCTGTGGGACATGCTATCGGGATTTGTGACGAGGGGATGCTTTATAATTCATGGTTAAGCTCCCATTCAAGGGTGCTGACGACACATGAGGGATTAATAATATATTCTTCATGGTACTTGACAGCTTCTAGGTGATCCAGACGTGATAGGGCATCGGCTTTTGTGTTTTTGGACCCAGGTCTGTATGACAATGTGAATTGGAATCTTGTAAAGAACAGTGACCATCGGGCCTGTCGAGGTGTTAGCCTCTTAGCTGTGCGCAAGTATTCCACGTTCTTGTGATCTGTATAGATGACAAAGGGATGTGTAGCTCCTTCTAACCAGTGACGCCATTCTTCAAGAGCTAATTTTACTGCCAGGAGTTCTCTGTTGCCCACATCATAATTTCTTTCCGACGAGGAGAGTTTTCTTGAAAAGAATGCTACTGGGTGGAGTTTAGGCTTCTCTCCGAACCTTTGTGAGAGCACCGCTCCTACCCCAGTTTCACAGGCGTCCACCTCCACGATGAATGGTCAGGATGGATCAGGATGTTTGATAATGGGGGCTGTAGTGAAGGCATTCTTGAGCTGATCCAGAGCATTTTGGGCAGCTGGGCCCCATGACAAAAGGGTTTCCCTTTTAATAGAGATGTCAAGGGATAAGCGATAGTGCTGAAATTGCGAATGAAACGTCTGTAGAAATTGGCGAATCCTAGGAACCTCTGTAATTCTTTCACTGTCGTGGGTGTAGGCCAATTAATAACAGCTTTAACCTTTTCCTGGTCCATTGTGATTCCTGTTGGGTTAATGATGTATCCCAGGAAGGAAACGGTATCCTTATGAAATTCACATTTCTCAGCTTTGATGTACAACTGGTTCTGGAGCAACTTCTTCAACGCTTGACGGACATGGTGAATATGTTCTTCTTTTGAATTGGAATAGATTAAAATGTTCCAAAGCAACAGTGACTAAAGGTAAAGGGTAGCGGTACTTAACGCAGCACTGGTTTAGGCCCCGATAGTCGATGCAGGGTCTTAGACCTACTCCCTTCTTCTCCACGACGAAAAACCCCGCGGATGATGGTGATGTGGATGGACGTATGTAACCCTGGTGCAACGCCTCCTGAATGTACTCCTCCATGGCTCTTTGCTCGGTTAGAGTCAGAGGATAAACTCTCCCTCGCGGTGGTGTAGTGCCCGGTAATAAGTCGATAGCGCACTCATAGGGTCTGTGAGGAGGGAGTCCACTAGTCTTTATTATGCTGAAGGCTTCACTGAGGTCTTGGTATTCGGTGGGGATTTGGAGGACCTTATTCTTTTCAGGCCTTTCTATGGAAGTAGCTGCTAACATGACAACAGGAGTTCGCAGACAATGGTGAATGCAATGGGGTGACCAACGAATTACTTCTCTTTGAGTCCAGGAGATTTGTGGATTATGAAGATCCAACCAGGGTAGACCGAGAACCACCGGGTGACGGGCGGATACCGTGACGTGAAAGATGATCTGTTCCTGATGGAGAGCGCTGGTATGGAGATCGACGAGTTCAGTGCAGTGTGAAATGAATCCGTTACCTATGGGGGCTCCATCAATGGCTTGGATGCGACGTGGTGTGAGGAGAGGACGAATGGGGATGTTGTGTTTCTGAACGGTTGTCTGATCAATGAAATTTCCCGCCGCTCCCGAGTCAATCAGCGCTTCTAAGACACAAGACACCACAATAGCTAGGTCAATCAGAGAGTCTAGTGTTAGCTGGTCGTCGCGACATGCCAGTTCAGTCACGATGTCAGCGTTTAATCCTTGGCGAAATACAGTCTTAAGTGCCGGTTGGTTCCAGCCACTTCGTGCAGCTACAGTGCGAAACTCGAGGGCGTAGTCTGCTACGCTACGTGCTCCTTGTTTCAGGGTAAGTAACTCCTCTCCGGTCTCTCTGCAGTCTGGAGAGCGATCAAAGACTGTTCGGAATCTCGTGGAAAGTTCATCATAGGTATGAATAACGTTACCTCCATGTTCCCACTCGGCTGTTGCTCAGAGTAAAGCCTTCCCGGTTAGAAGTTCCATGAAATGGATGATCTTACGGCTCTCCGTCATGTCCGGGTAGGTTAAAAAAAACAGAGAGCATTGCAAGAGGAAGCCTCGGCAAGGTGCCGGATCTCCATCATACTTCTCCGGTGCCTGTGTAGGAGGTAAACGTGTTGTAGCTGCTGTAGCAACCGGCGTAGCTTGGTTAAGCCGAGCTATTTGCTCGGTAAGGTTGTCTAGGCGTTGGTCGTGGTTGCTAATCATCGATTCCGTGTCCTTCGATGGCTTGAGGCCAGCTTGTACCGCCCACTGCCTTCATAAGAAGGCGAAGTATTCTGTCACGTATCGAGGGGAAGGGGCACGGAAGCGGAAACAGGCGGCCGATGTAAGCGTAGAGTTAAAGGATGTTCAAGGTGCGTAAACGGGAAACAGGCAGTGGTCAGGCGATCGGACGAACAGAGCATAGAGGGCAAGGCAAAAGCGTGGTCGAAGACGTAATCAAGGGTCAAGGTAACTAGGTAAACAAACGACAATAGTAAATGCTTGGAAACGCAGAGAACGATTCAACTGAACGTATACTTCGCAGTGATACTCTGTGACTAACAAACCTAAGTAGCGGTGAAGGTGTGTGTGTGTGTGTGATTAACGACAGGTGTCTCTGATCAGAACTCCGGGGATGGTGAGCGCATGCGTGCATGAGAAGTTATTATTCATAAATCCTTATCTGCATGGGACCATTTACAGCAACAGAAAATGAGTCACAAGGGCAGAAAGCACCAAGCAGAAGTAGATAATCAGGAAGATCCAGAGGGTGAAAAAGCCACAGCAGTAGCAAATAGTAGTGCGTCAGATTATAAAATATGGTACTTTGCCAGCACTTGATACAACTTAATTAAAAGTCTAATCTAAAGTTTATGAAAGCATGTGCTAGTCTCTCAGCATCGTGAAGGGTACTGTTAATTTTGACAGCATTTTTTTTATTATTAAGTCTTATTCCTTTGTAAAATGTCCTTGATACGTTTTATCATACGTAGTCAAACTTATCCTGTTTTTTTTTTTTTTTAAGTCAAGTTTTAGGTGACTAAAATCTGGGCATTTTAGTCTTATCTTAGTCAAAGAAAAAGAAAAACCTTTTTAATATAAAATAACATTACATATTTTATGAACATTCATGAATGATGTGTGGCACAAAAAAGCACTGATCATAAATCCTTATCTTCCATGATCCAAAGTAATTTAAGATCATTTTGATCAACTGACACACACACTCTCTCTCTCTCTCTCCCTCCCTATTCAAACTCTTCTCTCTCTTTCAGCACTATATATATAAAAAAAAAGTGGCACAGCAAAAGCTTGAGATATAAATAACAGCTAAACACTTTACAAACATTACATATCTCTCTATGTAACTATTGACCAAGTTTCTATTTGTAATAAACGTAGGCTAACATAACTGTGGACATAATACTTAGCATGCTATGATAGTGAAAATAAATTAAGATGAATAAGGGTGTTCAAAATAGATTAAACCTGGATCATTACAGGTACATGCACACAGCTTTATTCATATCAGAATTTCTACTATAAAATTGGGGCTGGGATTAAATTAATAATGTAATACAAATAAAATAAATAGACTGCTTACATTATCAAGTTGAGGTGTGCGCATCTGAGTGTCAGATCCACTCATAGTCACTCCAGTCTTTTTATTTTGGAAACTGTCAACATTTTCATAATTTGAATCCTAATAATTAAAATAAGAACACTGTAAAATGGCTAGTTATAAATATACAGGACATACATTCAGTAAAGTGTACTTGAAATTATGATCAATACCATTATAACGGATCAGCTGACTATTAGTAAACATTCGAATACATATAACTTCATAAATTTCAGCAGCACAACACAGACTAGTCTACGACTTCTGCATGCTGTGGGAGGAAGTTTAAATTTAATAAAGAGCATCTAAATTAAATTTCTTTCAGTGAAGCATTAGTATAGAATAGATTTTCTGTGGATAATTAAGGAAATTAACTGCTTCTTCATATTTCCACATGCCCTCATCTGAGCTTTACTGATGAAGGACCATGTTTTTATCATGAGTTTATTAAAGATTATATAAACACCAACGGGCAAATTTTAGTCACATTCTCCACTTTTGATATTAATTCATTCATATAATTTAAAAGAAACTGACTTACATTTTCATCTGCATTATGTGTTGCTGTATAAGAAAGAAAATATATAAATAAACCACTAGATTGCAATAAAATATGGTGTATAAGCTCCATATTATGTAAATACTATATAGCATAAACAAATACAAAATATCACAGAAGTGTCATAAAATTACAGTGTGTGTCATATTATTGAAGATTATGATACTTTATTATCCTCAACGAGTCAATATCATAACAATGCCATCAGTATCTTTTGCCATCAGCTACATGTCTGGTCTTTAAGACTCAGCACATATTTATCAGGGACTGAAGATCTTCACACATACCTCCATTCTGCTTATTTCCTCTGGAGTTTGTTCTTGACCTGCATGACAGTAAAGTGTAGACCAGATAACACACACAGGTCACACCGATTTCAGTGTATTTCCTTCACATGATTGTTAGTAGTCACATGACATAAATCATGAATAGATAAAGTCAAAACATTTTTAAGAGTGCATTTTTATTTA
Source organism: Ameiurus melas (assembly GCA_012411365.1). Lineage (NCBI taxonomy): Eukaryota > Metazoa > Chordata > Actinopteri > Siluriformes > Ictaluridae > Ameiurus > Ameiurus melas. Next base: position 34,318,410 of record CM022757.1, read on the forward strand.
TTTCAAATTTATTTAATTCTCATAAAATCAGAATTTTTAATGTTAGATATAATACATAATTCAAAGCTTTTTAATTCTGTAAAAAAGGGGGGGGGGATTTTCTAAGGAAACTGTCAGAACCTGTGAGTCAATATTTTTCAAATTCTGAATAATGCTGAAATTATTTTGATTCAGATTTCTTGTTTCTATGAGCGACTTTTAGAAAATACATGTTTATAACTCCTGTTAAGAAATAAAAGGTGCTATTAAAGACTACATATATGAAATACCAAGCACATTAAAAACTGAATAATTTACTTACATTTCTTTTGCTTTCATAAAGTAGAAAATCAAACCAGCAATTCCAGCAACACCCAATAAAACCCCAATAATATCCCGCTGTAGCGTCCTGCAGACAGTGACTCTCCATCTCCACCTGCAGTCCCTTTTTCTATTAAAAAATAAAACAGAAAGAAACAAGCCAATAATCATTGAAATCATTGACATGAAAACCTGTGAGGCAGAATTTCTTAACAACACCAAACTTCCATTCTTCAAATGGATATTGAAACATTTTTTTCTCGTTTTTTTTATCAGCTGTGATTTTTGATTCAGGTTCTGATTAGAAGTGAAAACTCCTATACTACTGTATGTGTATAGTCTTGTCTCCCTCCCCAAAAGCTTCCTAATGAAATTCCTTATATTCTCTCTAAATACATACCTCTGTTTTCTAGCAAGCTCATTTTCCAAAAGTAGCTAAATAACGGTAACAATGTGAAATGAATGATGAGCAAAATATATTTTATTATTTCCGTTTACATGAAGCCTAACTGATTCATGATTTGTTTTTTGTTTCTCACTTGGAGACATGAGCTTCATTTCTTATTTGAATGTGAACTTAATCATAGATATAATATAAATAGGTGATGTGCTTTTATTTTCCTTACTCCAGCACTGCCTGTCTTTTGAAGATTTAACATGTTTGACTTTCATTTCAACTAGGGTGCTGATGGAGCACACGGCACAATGTTCCTACATTCATACACTATGTTAGATGCCAGCCTCAACTAGGTTAAAGGTACTTCATAAAACATAATAATAAAATGAAATAGAAATAAGAAATAGAATAGAATAAGAAAATGTATCAAGACGGATCCAAATAAACAAAGTTCCAATGAAAAGTAAAGTTGCATGTTCTCTAACTTGTTCAGTACTTGTAATACGGATTGTAAATACGTGTGGGCAGATGATGTAAACTATGGATCTGTTATTTGGGAACAAAGAGTAAGCTGAATTTTATTATCATATATCAATAACATATTTTGTGTGTAGTTTGTTATCAGATTATCTAGATGTGCATCACACATCTGATGAACAAGATTTCTTCTCCCATGCTGTAATGATGTCTGGAAACTAAGACCTAGTAATGTCCTGTAGAAAGGTCATATAGAACATAGAGAAATCTCATTTAGCACTCATTTAGAATTAAGTTACCCTTCACGTTATATTGATTATGAGTTTAGTCTTTGTTTAGACTTTGTTGATGCTTAAAAAGCAACAATCTGAGGAACACTTAACCTTCAGACTAATGATTTGCAATGTCTGAACACAATGCTTGAAAAGAAACATGTATAGGTAGAAAGAATGAATTAGTTAATTCTCTCTCTCTCTCTTTATATCGCTATTAAAGTAATGCGTAAACAGATACATAGCAGACAAATATACATATAGACAGTTTTATGAATTAGTTAATTCTCTCTCTCTCTTTATATCGCTATTAAAGTAATGCGTAAACAGATGCATAGCAGACAAATATACATATAGACAGTTTTATTTTGTACACGCATACCAAGTTAATCTTCACCTACCATCATTCCCTGCTAACGAAATCTGTCACCAAATAATAAAACAGTTTAAGTCACTAACCAAAGTAAGTATACAAACTGACACTATGATAAAAGAACAAAAACAATGAACCTTTCTTAAAGTACTAAAAGTGGGGCGGATGTGGCGCAGTTGGTAGAGTGGGTTGTCCACTAATCGCAGGGTTGGCGGTTCGATGCCCGGGTGACCCCACACGCCAAAGTGTCCTGGCAAAGACACTGAACCCCAAGTTGCTCCCAATGGCAAGCTAGCACCTTGTATGGCAGCTCTGCTACTGTTGGTGGGTGTGTGTGTGTGTGTGTGAATGGGTGAATGAGACACAGTGTAAAGCACTTTGGATAAAAGCGCTATATTTATAAAAGTGCACATTTACCATTTACATTTTACTTCCTAAATCCTCTGACCAAGTATATAGCTGTGCCATCTGTCTCTTAAATAAATGCGTCCTTCAGGCTGAAAAAAAAATTAATGAAAATATTCTGCCTGTAGTTTGGCACTGTGACTCAAAAAGTTATTTTTCATCTGACATCTGAAAGCTAACTACTGTCCCAACTGCTGTACAATACTGATAATGCTCTTTTACTATCTTATTTCCTTATAATGTCTTATATTTTATAAAATATATTCTTATATATCTTATATTATTTTTGCTTTTTCTTATATGTTGACATGGTAGAAGACGTGTCAATGGGCAATACTGGTGCAAAGATAAGCCTGCACAAGGAAATGTCTTTGCAACTGTAAGTGACTAGTCAACTTTCAATATTCATAACATGGTTTTGTGCCCAAAGTTTCTGCTACTCTATTGATCACACTGAAATCTGAACAAAATTGTTTGACTCAATATCCACAGCAGTAGTGTACAAGTCATTTCTTACTAATTTGTTTAACAAATTATTATGAAGTGTGAGTTTGTAACTTGTCAAAAAAAGACTGTACCATCATTTCTAATATAACGCATTTACAATGGAAAATATTTTCACAGAAATATTTCAGAGAAATTTTTCTCTACATTAGTTTAAACTAAATGTCTAATATTCTGTTCTGTTGGAAATATTCCTTAACTGTTAAATTAATTTAGAACCTTTTAAAAATAATTTTCCTGCTTCTATACCTTTTGCTTATATAATAAATAAAATTTATACAACAATATACTCTTTCCATGCCAACATGCTTTTTGCCTGATAAAGCCATTCACAAAACATATTTGACAGTTGAGGTCTAATTCTAAAATCACCAGTTACCAAAATGTACAACAGTTTTGTCTTTGTGCCGTCACAAATAAAAAGTTTAAACCTTAAATAATGTAGTTAAGGACGGGGTGTGTACATTTGTCACATAATATAGACTGTGGAACAGAAATGTACTCAGAGTGTCTCCACCGATTTATCTCACATTGAGTACAACCATTTTTCTTTATACCATTATGGACGAAACAATTGTTTCTTTTAAAACATCATCTTTAAATGTTTTTCTACCTCCTAAAGAACCTTAAGAGACGATCTTTGAGTTGTTGAGGCCCTGCTCAGGGTTAAACAACAACGTCTTTACAATATCTTTATGAAGAAATTGTCAAATTAACATCTGCTTTTTTTTTTCTTGGAGCAAAAGTCAGGTCTCATCTCAGCATGTCCTCTTGCACAGCATTCTTCTAGGGGTATTATGAATGTTTGGAGCAGACATTGTAACAGATAGTTGCAGAGTTTCTTCTGTATTTTAACTACAACGTCTTAACCATTATTTACGCACTGAGACACCACACGAGTCTCCCTTTAATTCATTAACGTAAACACATTTGTAAGCATACTGGTCAGCAAAACACCCAGAAATCACACGCCTCTGTCTCACACAGAAAGACAACTGCCAGTAAAGATCACACATTCATGTCAAACAGTGTTACTAGAGGTCATAAATGTACACGACTTGACTGTCAGCCACGGGGACATGGGATGTCAAAGCAGAAACAAAAGCTTATGTATTTACCAACTGTTCTATGTAAGTATCCTCCTTGCTGAACCATTTGACGTAAACTTGTTGAAAACTTGCTCCTGAGCTTGTTGAAACAATAACACAATTCTTTTAAACAGCACCTTTAAATGTTTTACCCCCCTAAAGGGTTATGTTTAGAAGGTATGTATGTAAAAACATTTTTTATTTCCTTGCCATATCAATGGTAGCAAGCCACCAGAAAACACATAACCTCACTCTCACTTTTACACACACACACACACTTCAGACACTGCACCAGAGCTCATAAATTTTCACGACCTACAAAACTGTTGGTCAGGAAAACAGAGTCATAAATTAGATGCACATACAGAACAGTCTGCTAGAGTCATAAATTTACGTGATATTCTAGTTTAAACAATACATGTGATTCTTTTAGTCAACACTTTAACATTTTACCTCTTAAGGGTTATGTTTAGAAGTCATGTAATATTCGTACTTCTTTTAAACAGCTTTTTTTATTACGTTTTACCTCTTAAAACTTATATAAAACTTCAAAGTCAACCCGTTCTCCCAAAAATGTATTCAACATTTGTTTTCATTTATTTCACAAACAAATATTCTGCTCATATGAAAAAAAAAATTTTAAATTGTACACGTTTAATCATCATGCTTTTTCTAACAATGTAGTTCCACAAATCGAAATCCCCTCACACAGTAACACACACATATACCCAATATTAACCATTTGATACACTTTATCTTACATCAGACTTAGGCTATTTCAACTAAACCAGGGGTGCCCACACTTTTTGACTTGCAAGCTACTTTTAACATGACCAGTCAAAGAGATTCACCTACACTAAAGATGCAAAACATATATATATATATATATATATATATACTGTATACTTCAAATATATATATCTATACACACACACACACACACACACACACAATATATGTTCATGTTCCTTGCATAACTGCATGAACCCTTATGGCAAACTACAATTCAGTACACATTTTTGGTCATTACCTTACTCTGATGACTTGCACTGAATAGAATCAGCCAGGGCTGCACAGTCCGGACAGTAGCTGCTGGTAGGCAGCCTCAAGCAGGCCTCCAAATGATGATCAGTCATTGTGGAACGGTATTTGGATTTAATAATCTTCATGTGGGAAAAGGCTGAGTCACATAAATAAGTAGAGCCAAATAATGCAGTCGAGGAGGTTGTACATTTCCTCATGTTTGGTACTTTTCCCCTGTGAGTAAGTTCCAAAATGTCCATGAGCCCTGGACTTCAGCTGAAGGTCAGTCTGTAGTTTCAAAATCTCATCCTCCACTTAAGACGAGTTCAGGTGAAACAGTGTTGCAATTTTTGATGAGTGAATCAACCTCAACATTGTCCCTAAATGGGTAGCACATGAATGTGGCGAATGCCTCCAATAAAGCAAAGTCTTGAAAGCGTCTGTGAAAATCTGAGCGACTGCTGTCAATCTGCTCCGTGTAGCGTGCAATGTTCAATTGCACACAAGCCCTCCGCTGCGTCTCCAGATCTGAACGCACGGTTTTGAAGTTCCCAAAATCATGGCACTGCAGCTTTGAGAACAGAAGTGCATTTTCTGTTTAAAGGCATTAACTGCTGAGTGGTCGTAGTCTGCCTTCTCCAGATGCGTACGGAACAGCTGTCACTGAAGTGATCTAGCACGTATAGAACAGGCGATCTTTGTTGCCACATCCATGACCTCTTTCATGTTTAGCATTTTTAAGCATAAGGCTTATGGTGTATTATGCAGTGGTAGTTAAGGAAGTCAGGGAAAGCATCGTCTTCCCTGCACTTGGCAATGAATCCATTTGCACTGCCAACCACTGACTGATATCAATTTGCGCACTGGGAGTTGGTTTTTGTCAATGAAGTCTTTAAAAAAAAGAAAAATGTCCTCTCCTTACGATTTCGCTCGCCACGCCTTTAGCACGGCACTTTGACGTAATACGCGCTGCAGAGAGAAAAGACGAGATCTCAGACTCGCGCGCTGGCCTGTACATCAACTAACTTTTTTACTTTTTTAATGGTGATCTACCCACACTTCTTTGCGCGATGTGACCGGTCGATCGCGACGACATATTGGACACCCCTGACCTAAACCATCCTTAAGCTTCAAATAAAACAATACCCCCAAAAACTTATTTCAGAAACAAACACTCTCTTATACCTCAAAAAAGTATACATTTGTGAGTGATTAATACTGGGAGAAACACTTTTCACAACAGTCTCATTAACATAAACACATTTGTTGGGGGATATCCCACACCCCTGGAAAGGAAGGACACAATCAGACATACAGGTGCCAGAATGACCCACTGACACAGTCGATAGGGTCACCCCCAGCCCCGGTCATAAATTAGGAGTACCTACAGAAATCTCGTTCAGGGAAACCACAAAGGGGTGATAAATCAGCACACACTACTTTGATTGACAGTTTGACAGAAAGTGTATGATATAACTACTAAGGTCCAATTAGCATATACAAGGACAATTGTGAATGTTGAACGACATGGCAACCATTGGTCAAGCAATGTTCAGCCGCTATCAGATGTCTGATTTTTCCTAAAATTATATTGTTTTTCCTTTTATTTAGGTGCTTATAGGATTGCACAAAATTATGTAATATCTTTTAACATCTTTAAGGGCCCGAAATGGCTTGAACGCCAATAATTGCTGCATGCAGCTATATTACTATTAGTTATTGCATTAACTAATCATACAACACTATTATATGATTAGTAAATGCAAATAACTTTTTAGATGTTTAAGCTCAGAATAGACTTATTAAACTTGATTTTGCGTTTTAATTCCAATATCTGATATCACATTTATTTGCTGAGGGAAACTCTAAACATTTAGAGTTTTAGAATTTGAGTATTCAAGAGTAATGTTTTACCTTTACTACCAAAACATGGGATCCAGAGCTACGGCCCAGTTACATGATTGGAGGCATTGCAGGTGTAATTTCCAGTGTGCATTAGGGTAGCCTGCTCCACAGGAAATACCGGCTGTATTCACTTCAGATAGTCCCATTAAACATCCATTTGTACGAGGCATTTGGTGTAGATTCAGTATCGGCAAGCCAGTGTCAATTTATTTCCTTCTTCCACTTCAATGGTCCATCAATTATCACATTATCTGGTCCAACTGTAAAACACAATACAGAGTCATTGTTTGTTCAATTAAACTTAGATGTTTCTTCAGTTTAAAACAAATCAGCACCAGGAATATATTTGTACTTACAATTAACAATCATTCTGTATGTTGCAGTGTCAGAGCTGATGGGGTTGCTGAGTGTACACTTATATTCACCACTGTCTGTTTTCCTCACCGGACTGATCATCACTGATCGGTTATCATTCGAGAATGTGATGCTGTCGCTAGCTGACAGTTTCTGATTATCTTTCATCCATTCAGCACTGTAGATGATTCCACTTGCATTACAGGATAATGTAGCAGAGGAAACATCTTCTATTAGATCATCTGTTGGTCCAGTAAGTGCTGCTCCAGATATTTTTTCTGTAAAATTAACAGAGGAAACAAAACAGTCAAATAACATTAATTTCAACAATGTGGTTTGAGAGTAATTTGAATTCTTAAAGTACCTGAGTGTAAAAGTTATAACAACATTAAACATAATCTTGTTATTGTATCATATTTGCAAATAAATTATTTAAGAACATACTTCCAATTTGTCACATACCAAATTAATTTTTAATCAAACCAAACAGCATTTTGATTCTGTATATCTATGACTTTTAGCCTTTGGGCAATAACAGCACTTTAAACATTTCACTTACTGTTTTAGAAATCCCAAGAATCTTTTCTGTTTTGAATTTCCCAGATATACCTTGATTTCCTAACCAATTACCTATTTTCAGACCTCTTGTAGATAAATTATATTTATACCACCAGCACTGTTGAATTCTGAAATCTGATTTGTCATTAGGTGTTGATTAATTTTCTATAACAACAGCTCTGACAGTGGTGCCGACTACAAATCAAATAACAGGTTTACATCAATGCTCTCGTTCTAAAACATTAGCATTTCTATAATAAGATCTCATTCACAGGGATGTGGTATGGTGACACTCAACATAATCAAGCCTAATAATAAACGAAGATGATATTTGATAATGAAAATGTCTTGAAATCTGTGAAATCTTGTGAAAGATGACATTTACTTAACATTGATGAAAGGATCCTCAGGTGTTAGTGTTTTGTGTAGCAGTCGCCACAGAACACTCGTCTTCACGCTGGAGTACATAATTGACTATTTCCTATAACAGCATGCCCGGTTTTATTTGTGATGTATTCCTTACACAGTATGTACACAAATTATTCAACTGTTAGTTAAATACAGCAGTTCTGCTAATTTTATGAGTCCAAAATATAGCAGGTTTTTAAACACCAACAAATGATTTCCTCAATTTATGTCAGTTATATAATTTTACTTCACTGTAAGACATTTCAGGTGGTTAAACTTAGAAACAAAAGGTCACCTGCTGCCTTAAAATGTAAGTAATCTCAACTTGAAGATAAAGTTTATTTCAACTCAAAAAGTAATGTTTTATAAGTTTTGCAAGTCAAGACAAAGGATTGCTTTAAGATGTTTTTTATTTTATTATAAACTTGAATTCAATATCTAAATCTTGTTATGAAAATTGGAATTAAAGAGAAGAAATGAGTTCACATAACTTAACTGGGCTAACATGCTTTACAGGGGTTGAATTAAAATGTCTGTGCCATTGTCCACTTTTTTGTAGCCATATTTTTTAAATAAAGTTTGCGAGGCAAAAAAATCAAACAGTGAAAAATCTGTACATTTCTGGGAGAACTGCTTTGGCTTAATTTGTGGCTTGCTATTTTTTCTTTGTTGTTGTTGCATTGAATTCAATAGCTAACTACAACCCACCTAGTACAGTGATGCCAATTGGTTCGGACACAGGTAGTTCAGGCTCTGCTTGACATGGGCAGTGCAGGTGTAATTGCCACTCTGAGCTGCTCTGAATGTTGCTCAGTCAGAGTTCTTGGGCCCATTCACCAAGCTCTGCTCGAGTCACAGCCCACTGAAACTCAGCAGCAGGGCTGGACTCAGCTGAAGCATTTCAGTGCTGAGTTTGACCAAGAGCTGTAGAAGGATCCCACTGGATCTGCTTCAACAACAACATTTTCTGGACCATCTGCAATGGAACAGTCCATATTTAGTCAGCTATATATCATGCATGTTTGAGATAAACATCATGACTGTCAACAAGTCGCATGATATGAAATAACTCACAGTAAATGGTGAGTTTCAATGGAGGACTCATTGCTTTGCTGATGATGTTGGATGCTTCACATTGGTATGGGCCCGTGTCATATCTGATCACACTAGTAATGGTCAGTCTGCTGTTGTTGTCTTTAGCTGAACTCGCTCCCCTGCTGTTACCTCAGAGCTGCCATGCAGCCAAATAAATGTAAGAGAGAGGCCAGACGCAGACGCACGAGATCACAGTGCTGATGAATTCAACCAGCTCTGTTTTACTTGGTACTACGTTAACATTGGGCTGGCATTGGGGGTTAAAAAAAGTAAAAACAGGGCTCAGGTGGACACCAGAATACACAAGATTTGAATGTTAATTTATCATCAAAACATAAGCATAATCACTGTACAAACACTATTAGCTCTGTGATCTTAGATAGTAATCATTCTTTCACTGTTTTATCCATACTGACCAACATAACAATGCGGAGTAAAAGTAGCTCCTTGACAACTTATTTTTAGACTAATAAATCTGCTATTATAGAACTACAGATATTTTTATGTGGGTGCCAGTCACCGATCTTCAGTCACCAGTTGTGGAGCTTTCAGAAGAAGAGATTTTACTGAAAATGGGAGCAGAAGTCAAAATGGCACAAGTGGTAGTGTAGCATATTATTTATAGGATGATCATTACAGAAATCTGTTACCAAAAATGGTTATAAACTCTACAGTTCCTGTATTTTTTATAGTTCAATATTTTACTATAAAATTAATGTTCAGTATTGACAATATTCTGTCTCTAAATTCAAATATATGTTCCATTAAATGAAACAAATAAACTATTAAACTATAACATCCAATGCATTTTCATAGTCAATGCATGTTCATAACATGCAAGAATAATCTGATGAAGAAAATGGTCTATGATTTGAAGATGTGATATTTCAATTCAGCTTGAAGATGTAATGCAGTACAAATCTGTGCACTTTTAATCCCTTACATAACTGTTTAAACACTGATTATAGTCACCTATAAGCATCAAAGACTCTTCCTTGTGTTTATAAACTGAGGACTGTACAAGATTAAAGAAGAATCTTCCTGCAGTTGTGTTGAAAATAAAAAGTTTTATTTACTCACCAAACACCTGCATTGAGGTTACATCTGAGTAAGGATCTGTAGGGTGTTTACAGTCAGAGAATATGGTCCAGTATCACTCTCAGTCAGGTTCCCTGAGCTCCAGAGCTAAAGTGGTGGTGTCCAGACTGACTCTATCAGTGTACTGTGGCAGTATTGTAATTCCACTTGGAGGTCCAGAAAGAATAGAGAGGTCTCATTAAACTTCCATCTGATGTACTCATGATGGGGGATCAGGAAGGCAGTTGGGGTGATAATCACCACATTCTCCCCAACTGCTTTATTTATTCTCTCGGAGTATGCTG
>CM022757.1:34329450-34569450 GCA_012411365.1 Ameiurus melas
CCGGCCACGTATTGCTCATCATTCCCTGCTAATGAAATCTGTCACCAAATAATAAAACAGTTTAAGTCACTAACCAAAGTAAGTATACAAACTGACGCTATGATAAAAGAACAAAAACAATGAACCTTTCTTAAAGTACTTAAAGTGGGGCGGATGTGGCAGTTGGTAGAGTGGGTTGTCCACTAATCGCAGGGTTGGCGGTTCAATGCCCGGGTGACCCCACACGCCAAAGTGTCCTGGCAAAGACACTGAACCCCAAGTTGCTCCCTATGGCAAGCTAGCACCTTGTATGGCAGCTCTGCTACTGTTGGTGTGTGTGTGTGTGTGTGTGTGTGTGTGTGTGTGTGTGTGTGTGAATGGGTGAATGAGACACAGTGTAAAGCACTTTGGATAAAAAGCGCTATATAAAGTGCACATTTACATTTTACTTCCTAAATCCTCTGACCAAGTATATAGCTGTGCCATCTGTCTCTTAAATAAATGCGTCCTTCAGGCTGAAAAAAAAAATAATGAAAATATTCTGCCTGTAGTTTGGCACTGTGACTCAAAAAGTTATTTTTCACCTGACATCTGAAAGCTAACTACTGTCCCAACTGCTGTACAATACTGATAATGCTCTTTTACTTAAGAGGGCTGAATGGCAGACCTTTTTAAATATGTTATTTCCTTATAATGTCTTATATTTTATAAAATATATTCTTATATATCTTATATTATTTTTGCTTTTTCTTATATGTTGACATGGTAGAAGACGTGTCAATGGGCAATACTGGTGCAAAGATAAGCCTGCACAAGGAAATGTACTTTGCAACTGTAAGTGACTAGTCAACTTAATTCCTTCATACGGTATTCATAAGGTGCCCAAAGTTTCTGCTACTCTATTGATCACACTGAAATCTGAACAAAATTGTTTGACTCAATATCCACAGCAGTAGTGTACAAGTCATTTCTTACTAATTTGTTTAACAAATTATTATGAAGTGTGAGTTTGTAACTTGTCAAAAAAGACTGTACCATCATTTCTAATATAACGCATTTACAATGGAAAATATTTTCACAGAAATATTTCAGAGAAATTTTTCTTTACATTAGTTTAAACTAAATGTCTAATATTCTGTTCTGTTGGAAATATTCCTTAACTGTTAAATTAATTTAGAACCTTTAAAAATAATTTTCCTGCTTCTATACCTTTTGCTTATATAATAAATAAAATTTATACAACAATATACTCTTTCCATGCCAACATGCTTTTTGCCTGATAAAGCCATTCACAAAACATATTTGACAGTTGAGGTCTAATTCTAAAATCACCAGTTACCAAAATGTACAACAGTTTTGTCTTGGTGCCATCACAAATAAAAATGTTTAAACCTTAAATAATGTAGTTAAGGACGGTGTGTACATTTGTCACATAATATAGACTGTGGAACAGAAATGTACTCAGAGTGTCTCCACCGATTTATCTCACATTGGAGTACAACCATTTTTCTTTTATACCATTATGGACGAAACAATTGTTTCTTTTAAAACATCATCTTTAAATGTTTTTCTACCTCCTAAAGAACCTTAAGAGACGATCTTTGGAGTTGTTGAGGCCCTGCTCAGGGTTAAACAACAACGTCTTTACAATATCTTTATGAAGAAATTGTCAAATTAACATCTGTTTATTTTTTTTCTTGGAGCAAAAGTAATGTCTCATTTCAGCATGTCCTCTTGCACAGCATTCTTCTAGGGGTATTATGAATGTTTGGAGCAGACATTGTAACAGATAGTTGCAGAGTTTCTTCTGTATTTTAACTACAACGTCTTAACCATTATTTACGCACTGAGACACACGACTCTCCCTTTAATTCATTAACGTAAACACATTTGTAAGCATACTGGTCAGCAAAACACCCAGAAATCACACAGAAAGACAACTGCCAGTAAAGATCACACATTCATGTCAAACAGTGTTACTAGAGGTCATAAATGTACACGACTTGACTGTCAGCCACGGGGACATGGGATGTCAAAGCAGAAACAAAAGCTTATGTATTTACCAACTGTTCTATGTAAGTATCCTCGTTGCTGAACCATTTGACGTAAACTTGTTGAAACTTGCTCCTGAGCTTGTTGAAACAATAACACACAATTCTTTTAAACAGCACCTTTAAATGTTTTACCTCCTAAAGGGGTTATGTTTAGAAGGTATGTAAAAACATTTTTTATTTCTTTGGCCGTCTATATCAATGGTAGCAAGCCACCAGAAAACACATAACTCACTCTCTCACTCATACACACACACTGCAGACACTGTCACCAGAGCTCATAAATTTTCACGACCTACAAAACTGTTGGTCAGGAAAAACAGAGTCATAAATTAGATGCACATACAGAACAGTCTGCTAGAGTCATAAATTTACGTGATATTCTAGTTTAAACAATACATGTGATTCTTTTAGTCAACACTTTAACATTTTACCTCTTAAGGGTTATGTTTAGAAGTCATGTAATATTCGTAATTCTTTTAAACAGCTTTTTTTTATTACGTTTTACCTCTTAAAACTTATATAAAACTTCAAAGTCAACCCGTTCTCCCAAAAAATGTAATCAACATTTGTTTTCATTTATTTCACAAACAAATATTCTGCTCATATATGTACACGTTTAATCAGCATGCTTTTTCTAACAATGTAGTTCCACAAATCGAAATCCCTCACACAGTAACACACACATATACCCAATATTAACCATTTGATACACTTTATCTTACATCAGACTTCAACTAAACCAGGGGTGCCCACACTTTTTGACTTGCAAGCTACTTTTAACATGACCAGTCAAATTACCTACACTAAAGATGAAAAATATATATATATATATATACTGTATACTTCAAATATATATATCTATACACACACACACACACGAATATATGTTCATGTTCCTTGCATAACTGCATGACCCCTTATGGCAAACTACAATTCAGTACACATTTTTGGTCATTACCTTACTCTGATGACTTGCACTGAATAGAATCAGCCAGGGCTGCACAGTCCGGACAGTAGCTGCTGGTAGGCAGCCTCAAGCAGGCCTCCAAATAATGATCAGTCATTGTGGAACGGTATTTGGATTTAATAATCTTCATGTGGGAAAAGGCTGAGTCACATAAATAAGTAGAGCCAAATAATGCAGTCGAGGAGGTTGTACATTTCCTCATGTTTGGTACTTTTCCCCTGTGAGTAAGTTCCAAAACTGTCCATGAGCCCTGGACTTCAGCTGAAGGTCAGTCTGTAATTTCAAAATCTCATCCTCCACTTAAGACGAGTTCAGGTGAAACAGTGTTGCAATTTTTGATGAGTGAATCAACCTCAACATTGTCCCTAAATGGGTAGCACATGAATGTGGCGAATGCCTCCAATAAAGCAAAGTCTTGAACGTGCGCGTCGAAAAATCTGAGCGACAGCTGTCAATCTGCTCCGTGTAGCGTGCAATGTTCAATTGCGCACAAGCCCTCCGCTGCGTCTCCAGATCTGACACGAGGTTTTTGAAGTTCCCAAAATCATGGCACTGCAGCTTTGAGAACAGAAGTTGCATTTTCTGTTTAAAGGCATTGACTGCTGAGTGGTCGTAGTCTGCCTTCTCCAGATGCGCACGGAACAGCTGTCACTGAAGTGATCTAGCACGTATAGAACAGGCGATCTTTGTTGCCACATCCATGACCTCTTTCATGTTTAGCATTTTTAAGCATAAGGCTTATGGTGTATTATGCAGTGGTAGTTAAGGAAGTCAGGGAAAGCATAGTCTTCCCTGTACTTGGCAATGAATCCATTTGCACTGCCAACCACTGACTGATATCAATTTGCACACTGGGAGCTGGGTTTTGTCAATGAAGTCTTTAAAAGACTGAAAAATGTCCTCTCCCTACGATTTCGCTCGCTAGCCTTTAGCACTGGCGCACTTGATCGCACACGCGTGGTGAGAGAAAAGACGAGATCTCAGACTGGCTGGCCTGTACATCAACTAACTTTTTTATTTTTTTTTAATGGTGATCTACCCACACTTCTTTTGCGATTGACCGGTCGATCGCGATCGACATATTGGACACCCCTGACCTAAACCATCCTTAAGCTTCAAATAAAACAATACCCCCAAAAACTTATTTCAGAAACAAACATTCTCTTATACCTCAAAAAAGTATACATTTGTGAGTGATTAATACTGGGAGAAACACTTTTCACAACAGTCTCATTAACATAAACACATTTGTTGGGGGATATCCCCCACACCCCTGGAAAGGAAGGACACAACCAGACATACAGGTGCCAGAATGACCCACTGACACAGTCGATAGGGTCACCCCCCCAGCCCCGGTCATAAATTAGGAGTACCTACAGAAATCTCGTTCAGGGAAGCACAAGGGGTGATAAATCAGCACACACTACTTTGATTGACAGTTTGACAGAAAGTGTATGATATAACTACTAAGGTCCAATTAGCATATACAAGGACAATTGTGAATGTTGAACGACACGGCCACCATTGGTCAAGCAATGTTCAGCAGCTATCAGATAAGCTGATTTTTCCTAAAATTATATTGTTTTTCCTTTTATTTAGGTGCTTATAGGATTGCACAAAATTATGTAATATCTTTTAACATCTTTAAGGGCCCGAAATGGCTTGAACATCAATAATTGCTGCATGCAGCTATATTACTATTAGTTATTGCATTAACTAATCATACAACACTATTATATGATTAGTAAATGCAAATAATCTTTTAGATGTTTAAGCTCAGAATAGACTTATTAAACTTGATTTTGCGTTTTAATTCCAATATCTGATATCACATTTATTTGCTGAGGGAAACTCTAAACATTTAGAGTTTTAGAGTTTGAGTATTAAAGAGTAATGTTTTACCTTTTACTACCAAAACATGGGATCCAGAGGCATCACGTCCAGTTACAGGATTGGAGGCCATGCAAGTGTAATTTCCAGTGTGCATTAAGGTAGCCTGCTCCACAGGAAATACGGCTGTATTCACTTCAGATAAAGTCCCATTAAACATCCATTTGTACGAGGCATTTGGTGTAGATTCAGTACGGCAAGACAGTGTCAATTTATTTCCTTCCTCCACTTCAAATGGTCCATCAATTATCACATTATCTGGTCCAACTGTAAAACACAGTACAGAGTCATTGTCTGTTCAATTAAACTTAGATGTTTCTTCAGTTTAAAACAAATCAGCACCAGGAATATATTTGTACTTACAATTAACAATCACTCTGTATGTTGCAGTGTCAGAGCTGATGGGGTTGCTGAGTGTACACTTATATTCACCACTGTCTGTTTTCCTCACCGGACTGATCATCACTGATCTGTTATCATTCGAGAATGTGATGCTGTCACTAGCTGACAGTTTCTGATTATCTTTCATCCATTCAGCTCTGTAGATGGTTCCACTTGCATTACAGGATAATGTAGCAGAGGAAACATCTTCTATTAGATCATCTGTTGGTCCAGTAAGTGCTGCTCCAGATATTTTTTCTGTAAAATTCACAGAGGAAACAAACAGTTAAATACATTAAGTTAACAATGTGGATTGAGATGGAATTTGATTGAATTATAATTCTGTTAAAGTTATAACACCATTAAACATAATCTTCTTATTGTATCATAATTGCCAAATTAACACAAGTGGAGTGGAAACAAATTAAAATTAACAGAGGAAACAAATAAACAGTCAAAAACATTCATATAACAATGTGGTTTGAGATAGAATTTGAATTCATTAAAGGACCTGGGTGTGTAAAAGTTATAACAACATTAAAAATAATCTGGTTATTGTATCATATTTGTCAAATAAATTATTTAAGAACATACTTCCAATTTTTCACATACCAAATTAATTTTTAATCAAACCAAACAGCATTTTGATTCTGTATATCTATGACTTTTAGCTTTTGGGCAATAACAGCACTTTAAACATTTCACTTACTGTTTTAGAAATCCCAAGAATCTTTTCTGTTTTGAATTTCCCAGATATAGCTTGATTTCCTAATCAATTACCTATTTTCAGAAATCCTGTAGATAAATTATATTTATACCACAGCACTGTTGAATTCTGAAATCTGATTTGTCATTAGGTGTTGATACATTTTTTTATAACAGCTCTGACAGTGGTGCCGAATAGAAATCAAATAACAGGTTTACATCAATGCTCTCATTCTAAAACTTTAGCATTTCTATAGTAACATCTCATTCACAGGGATGTGTATGGTGGACACTCAACATAATCTAAGCCTAATAATAAACAAAAGATGATATTTGATAATGAAAAATGTCTTGAAATCTGAAAGGTGACATTTACTTAACATTTATGAAAGGATTCTCAGGTGTTAGTGCTTTGTGTAGCAATCGCCACAGGACACTCAGTACGTGGACAACAATAATCCACTCTTAATCTAATTAAGACCATACTTTGATTAAGAAACTACCATGTAAACACCAACCTTAATCTAATTAAGGTCATAATCTAAGTAAGCTCTAATTTTGCTTAAGTAAGCTTAAATTAAGACAGGTGGAGTACTCCTGTTTTAGTCGCATTATGGACGTGTGTTACAGACATGTAAACACCGTAATCAAATTATGAACGTCGCGTGAGAGTTTTCACCGCATTTTGCGACAGGACACGTACACACACGGCAGTTTTACGTTTTACTGCGAACAAGAGAGTTCGGCTGCGTCCCAAACTGCATACTTGCCTACTATAGGCCTGTAGTGGGGAAAATGACATGTATCTCGGCTACTATACAGTAGGTAAGTATGCGATTTGAGACGCAGCCCACGGCTTCAAGCAGTCGTCTATTTGTACGTACAGCATGACAAATAATTAACTGCACTTAAAAAATAAAATTAAACAAAAACACCCAAAACTGTATATGGTACCATAACAAAGACGAACTGTATGTTGATGCATGAAATTTTGGAGTGACGTCGAACGGCGTGACGCGGTGACATAATGACGTGTGCCGTTAATCTAATTATGATCTATAACATGTAAAACGGAAACATGAAAGGAGTATTCTAAAAGCGACTCATGTAAACACCTTAATCACATTATTATCTTACTTAGATTAAGGTCAATAATTAGATTATTGCTGTCCATGTAAACGTAGTCACTGCTTCACACTGTAGTACATAATTTACTATTTCCCTATAACAGCATGCCCTGTTTTATTTGTGTTGTATTCCTTACACAGTATGTACACAAATTATTCAACTGCTATTTAAATACAGCAGTTCTGCTATTTTATGATTTCCTCAATTTATCTGAGTTATATAATTTTAATTCACTGTAAGATATATGCTGCCTTAAAAATGTAAGTAAACTCAACTTGAAGATAAACTTTATTTCAACAAAAAAGTAATGTTTTACAAGTTTTGCAAGTCAAGGCAAAGGATTGCTTTAAGTTTATTTGTTGATTTTTTTATTATAAACTTGAATTCAACATCCAAAACTTATGATAATTGGAGTTAAAGAGAAGAAATGAGTTCACATAATTTAATGGAGTAATCATGTTTTACAGTGTCGAATTAAAAGACTCAGTATGCCATTGTCCACTCTTTTGTAGTTGGCTAAGGTTTGCAAAAGGCAAAAAATCAAACAGTGAAAAATTTGTACATTTCTGGGAGAGCCACTTTAGCTTAATTTAGTGGCTTGCTGTTTTTTTCTTTGTTGTTGTTGCACATTAATTCAATAACTAAACTATAACCCACCTAGTACAGTGATGCCGATTAATTCAGACACAGAGTAGTTCAGGCTCTGCTTGTTATAGGCGATGCAGGTGTAATTGCCACTCTGACTGCTCTGAATGTTGCTCAGTCGGAGCTCTTGGCCTTCATCACCAAGCTCTGCTCCATTCACAGCCCACTGAAACTCAGCAGCAGGGTTGGACTCAGCTGAGCATTTCAGTATGAGGTTAGACCCAGAGCTGTAGAAGGGTCCCACTGGATCCTCTTCAACAACAACATTTTCTGGACCATGTGCAATGGAACAGTCCATATTTAGTCAGCTTTAGAGCCATCATGGTCTTGTGGAGACCAATGATTGTCAGCAAGTCGCATGATATGAAATAACTCACAGTAAATGGTGAGCTTCAATGGAGGACTCATTGCTTTGCTGATGATGTTGGATGCTTCACATTGGTATGGACCCGTGTCATATCTGGTCACACTAGTAATTGTCAGATTGCTGTTGTTGTCTGTTAGCTGAACTCGCTCCCCTGCTCTTACCTCAGAGCTGCCATTCAGCCAAATCAATGTAAGTGAGGAGCCAGACGCAGAGCAGACGAGACTCACAGTGCTGCTGAATTCAACCATCTCCGTTTTACTTGGTACTATGGTAACAGTGGAGACTGGCACTGGGGGGTTAAAAGTAATACAGGGCTCAGGTGGCCACCAGTATACAGAAGATTTGAATGTTCATTTATCATTGAAACATAAGCATAATCACTGTACCAACACTATTAGCTCTCGTGATCTTAGATAGTAATCACTGTTTCACTGTTTTAGCCATACTGACCAACATAACAATGCAGAGTAAAAATTTATCTATGAGTAAAAATGAATAAAGTACTCCTTGACAACTTATTTTTAGTCTAAAAATCTGCTATTAAAGAACTACAGATTTTTTTATGTGGGCGCCTGTCACCGATCTTCAGTCACCAGTTATGGAGCTTTCAAAGGAGGAGATTTTGCTGCAATATGGCAGCAGAAGTCAAAATGACACAAGTGGAGTGGAAAATGAAACAACTGTCCTACAGAACAGTAGTGTAGCATATTATTTATAGGATCATTACAGAAATCTGTTACCAAAACTGTTTCTAAACGCTACAGTTCCTGTATTTTTTATAGTTCAATAATTTACTATAAAATTAATTATCTGAATTTGAGACATTAGAGTCAGACATGACAATATTCTGTCTCTAATTCAAATACATGTTTTATTAACTGAAACAACTGAACTCTTTTTGTGTTAGTTTTGCATCAGCAATGTTCATAGTCAATTAACGCAAGAATAATCTGGTCTACAATTTGAAAGATGTGTATTCCAATTTAGCTGTGAAGATGTAAAAAAATTTTTTTTTTAATCTTTACACACTGTATCAAAACTGATTATAGTCACCTATAAGAATTAAAGACTCTTCCTTGTATTTACAAAATGAGGACTGTACAAGATTAAATTAAAAAATTAAAATTAAAAAATTAAAAATTAAAAACTGTAGTTGTGTTAAAAAGAAAAGTTTTGTTTACTCACCAAACACCTGCAGTGAAGTTTCATCTGTGAAAGAATTTGTAGGAGTGTCTACAGTCAGAGAATATGGTCCAGTATCATTCTCAGTCAGGCTCCTGAGCTCCAGAGCATAAGTTGTGGGGTCCAGACTGACTCTGTCAGTGTACGGTGGGTGTATTAAAATTCCATCAGGAAGTCCAGAAAGAATGGAGGTCTCATTAAACTTCCATCTGATGAGCTGATGTGGGGGATCAGGAATACGGATTGGGGTAATTACCACATTCTCCCCAACTGCTTTATTTATTCTCTCAGGTAATAACACCTCTTGGCCAAAAACATACTCCTGTGTGAAGAAATAAATAAAACCAAGCACAAAAAAAATAAAAAAAACAAACACTGTAATAAAAACACTCTTCAATAATAATAATAATAATAATAAGGGGGGGTAATAATATAAATTAAGACAGCATGTAATATACATGAGAGAGAGAGAGAGAGAGAGAGAGAGAGAGAGAGAGAGAGAGAGAGAGAATAAAAAAATGCAAAGTTCCCAGAGATACAGGACGTTTCAGACCAAGTTCCTTTGTGGCTATAGGAAGGAAAACTGTGTAAACTGCACTGCGCTGTAATGTTTATTTCTTCTATCATGCTGCAGGAAGCCACGCTGCAGTTACTCACTGTATTCATCTTCACAGATATACGAAGAATATAGTGTTCACCTGTACATGACAGCAGAAGCAGAGAGCAGCACACAGCGTGGAAATCCATCAGAGAGAATCCGGAGCTCCACCACTGCTTCTCAATTAGCGTCTCTACAGAAAGATCTGTGCTGATTAATCACCCGATGTGAAACCGAATAGTGCCGATTAGACTCGAGTTAGAAAGAAAACGACTGAAAAAGCAAAAGTGAACTAAGTAAGCAGACGAGACAGCAGGTCTGTAAACAGTGTCATTAAAGCACACATGCAGGAGTGAACAGACTACAGGGGAAACTATCAGAGAAATCCTGCACCGGTTTATCTCAGATCGTCACAGTCAAGTTCCGCCTTTAACCTTATAGTCAGGTGATGATTTAAGAGGTTTAAAAAATCGCTTATTTTAAATGTATTCGAATATCATATACAGTAGATAAAATAAAGGAATAAATAAAACATAATAATAATAATAATAATAATAATAATAATAATCTCCACAAGCAATACAATGTGCAACTTCAATGTTAGCATCTTATTTTAGAAAATTTGTAGATTTGTTTAAAGACCAACATTAACTGACTTTGAGCTGCTGTGCTATTATTAATATTATTAATAATGTATTATTATTATTAATGTGAGTGTTTGGTTGAAGTGATGTATAAATCAACATGTTTTCTCATGTTATAAAAGCAAAAATCTAATTATGGCCACAGTTGCCTGTTCTTGCCAAGTAACATAGAACTAAAGAGATCATAGATAAATGATAAGAAAAAAAGGAAAAAAAAAAAAAAAAAAAAAAAAAAAAAAAAAAAAAAGGACCCCTTGGCCTTTTCGGCCCCCCCCTGCGGTCAAAAAAATAAAAGTTTTCAGGCGTAAAGAAGTGAACACCGAAGGCAAATTTTGTTATTTTATTTATTTATTTATTTTATAAATAGTTTGGAGCGGGCGGGTGGTGGCGCTGCGCTTTGTGGTGAACTGGCGCGGAGATCGCGTAAAGTGACCACAACATTTTTCGTGTGTGTATGGATGTATGTCGAAGCCGTGTACCTGTGAGTAATCATACAACTGCGGTCTGGTGTTTGTTCAATCTGATAGTAAATACACCTCTCCCTTTTTTTCATACTGGGACTGGTAGATTTAGGTTGATACTCTGATATGTGTTAAGGGGAGAGTGGGGAGTTGAGCTCAGTCTTCTATTATAAACCCCTAGTGAAGACGCTACATGTGACGCCGCTGCTGTTTTGATTCAAAAATTGTTTTGCTTTATGTACTGTTCTGCTTCATGGTTTTGTGTTTTTGTTTTTCTTTAGATTTGGATGTATGTCTGGTTTGTTTTGTGGAGAAAGTAGTCTGAGTGGTAAAATGAGTGTCAACCTCAATCTCAGGTTTGTTCCTCCTAACCTCATTACCTCATTACCTTACCTTCTAGTCCTCTCTCTGGACATAAATAAAATTTGATAATATAAATAATTTCATATAAATATATTCCCCTGAAAATATAAAAAATACATTTGTTAAAATGGCATACAGAATCATTTACATACTTAGGGGTCCGTTTGACAAGACATTGAAACTTTACTCCCTTTTTTAGTTTTAGTTTGAGGATTGAAGCAATTAAATTAATGTCCATCCATCTTCTACCACTTACTCCTTTTCAGGGTAATGGGGAACCTGGAGCCTACCCCAGGGAACATGGGGCACAAGGCGGAGTATTAAATTAATGTATTACCAAAATTTCTATACCCATTCCAATGCTCTTCCAAAATGTACTTCTTGTATATGGCCTTAAACATCCTTCCAAATTTGACCCAGTGGTGGTGCTAGAGTGTTGCTAGAACTTGGCCCAAATCTGTTAGACAACACCCATGGAGCTTGGCCCCCTAATAATCATGTCATTTTTAGTTGAAAATTATATAAATAAAAATATATATTTACCAAGAACCACTTATGAAGTATACTGAAGCTAAATCATTCGAGCTTCAAATGCTAAAAACACCACTTTCTAGTCAACACAAAACTTAAATCAGCCAGTGTAGCAGATGTTCACTGCTGTATTCTGAAGAAGCTGAAACTTGCTTAAAAGAAGTAGCAGGGCAGCAAGTTAGTATTCGTTTTAACTTTATTTGTGTGTGTGTATAACAGCCTTTGTCACAAATCAGCTATCTAAATGGATATAGATTTAGATTCCTAAAGAGAAAGCCAGAAGGGACAATGGCAAGTAATAACTCCCTGTGATGACCTCAGGAAGAAACCTTGAGAAAACCAGACTCAAAAACTAATCCATCCTCTCCTGGGTCACAATACTGGTATAGAGGTATAGCAGACTTAACAGCAAACATTAATAAATGTTTTTAACATGTATTTAAAAATTTTAATATTTTGGGCACCTCAGTGGTGTTCTGGAAGTTAGATCCAGTTGTGTGCAGCATTTTGAGCTCTACTAGCTCACCTGTACTCATGGATGTAAAATACTAAATAGGTTTATAATCTTTAAGCAGACCAGAAATGTATTTGGGCTTAGGCCATTCAGTGCTTTATAGACTAGTAGAAGCACTTTAAAATCTATTCTGTAATGAAGAGGAAACCAGTGTAGATCTTTTAAAACTGGGGTAATGTATTCTGTCTTCCTTGTTTAAAAACTCATGTGGCAGAATTCTGAATGAGCTGTAGCTGTTTAATGGCCTTTTGGGGGAATTCCAGTTAAGAGACCATTACAATAATCAAAACCCTGATTGGAATTTATGAAGGTGTTTTATAACCAGGTCCAGAGTGTGTCCCTGACTCAAATAAAGCAGAAAGCTCCCTGGCACTAGTCTTTGATATTGTCTACATGGATGATAAAGTCCCCATCTATAATAAAACAGTCATGATCAATGGCAATAACTGATAGTAGTTCTGAAAAGTCATTAATAAAGCTAGCACAATACAATGAAGGTCTGTATATGATTAAGATTGGGATTCTGAGAGCACCTTTAAATATATAAAGGTATTCAAAAGAAAGAAAATTACCAAGTAGAATCTCTTTGAAAGTACCTTGAACATGAGCATCTTGAGCAAGAGTCCTGAGAAAAGCGTATATAATGCAACAAATATAATCTTTATATTTACAACAGCAGTTTTTATTATTTTATTTTTTATCTACAGTCCAAATAAGGTGAGATTATCTACTGAAGCAAGCGTTAGTCTTGGTCATAAACTGATTTTGGGAAGTGTAAATCCTTATCTGCATGGGACCATTTACAGCAACAGAAAATGAGTCACAAGTGCAGAAAGCACCAAGCAGAAGTAGATAATCAGGAAGATCCAGAGGGTGAAAAAGCCACAGCAGTAGCAAATAGTAGTGCGTCAGATTATAAAATGTGGTACTTTGCCAGCACTTGCTACAACTTAATTAAAAGTCTAATCTAAAGTTTATGAAAGCATGTGCTAGTCTCTCAGCATCGTGTAGGGTACTGTTAATTTTGACCGCATTTTTTAATTAAGTCTTAGTCTTATTCCTTTGTAAAATGTTCTTGATTATCATATGTAGTCAAACTTATCCTGTGTTTTTTTTTTTTTTTTTTTAAGTCAAGTTTTAGGAGACAAAAATCTGGGCATTTTAGTCTCATCACAGTCACAAAAAAAACAAAACTCTATAATATATAATAACATTACATATTTTATGAACATTCATGAATGATGTGTGGCACAAAAAAAGCACTGTTCATATTATATTCCATGATCCAAAGAAATTTAAAATAATTTTGATCAACTGACACTCTCTCTCTCTCTCTCCCTATTCAAACTTTTCTCTCTCTTTCAGCACAATAAAAAAGTGGTACAGTAAAAGCTTGAGAATCTGCATAAATAACAGATAAACACTTTACAAACATTACATATCTCTCTATGTAACTATTGACCAAGTTTCTATTTGTAATACACGTAGGCTAACATAACTGTGGACATAATACTTAGCATGCTATGATAGTGAAAATAAATTAAGATGATTAAGTGCGTTCAAAATAGATAAAACCTGGATCATTTCAGGTACATGCACACAGCTCTATACATATCAGAGTTTCTACTATCACATCTGTTAAAGTACTGGAACTGTTTCTGTTTTTGGCTCCATTATATGTGTGTGTGTGTATGTATGTGTGTGTGTGTGTGTGTGTGTGTGTGTGTGTGTGTATATATATATATATATATGCCTGCTTTATGTTTACAGTTGTTTATCTATGAGAGCAGAGTATTTTTGTGATTTTATTTATTTTTTAAACAAGAAAATAAAGCCTTTTTGCTCATATTTACCAAGGGTGCCAATATTAGTGGAGAGCACTGTAGTTTTATAATGTAGTCTCTAAAAATCACTTACTAACCTAATTTATTAAGCTTTTACTTTAATTTTGAATTTGTCTAAGCTTTCTCATCATTAAAAACATCCAACACGATGTATTTCTAAAAATCTCAAGATATTGACTAATTGCATATTAAATAAAAATGTTATTAAATAATATTATATATTGAGGAAGCATGGCTTTTGTGAAGACTTATTTAGGTAATATTTTATTGACATGTTTAGTAAATTCTTTCAATTGGTTTAGGCTTTTACAAGTTTCCCCTGCCTCATGCCCAGAGTCCCCTGTGTAGGCTCCAGGCTCCGTGTGACCCTGTTCAGGACAATTTTTTAGCCTTAAAAAAAAAAAAAACACTGGAAACACAACAGCCAAAGGATGACATTTTTTCCCAAGATTGGAGTCAACTTCCTGATTTATGCTGGTCACACCCCATTATATGATGTCACATAAATTAAGTCATCAGACACTTCAACTGCAAGGGCTTATAGTAACATAGATTCTGACTTTCACTTATAAGAACAGAAAATAAATACCATTCAAATTAGCAGACTAACCCTAACCCAGAGAGAGAGAGAGTGAGAGAGAATTACAGACTCCCCTGTACATGACAGCAGAAGCAGATAGCAGCACACAAAGTGTAAATCCATCAGGAGAGATCCGGAGCTCCACCACTGCTTCTCAATAAGCGTCTCTACAGAACGGTCTGTACTGATTAATCACCCGATGTGACCCAAAATGAACTGAATAATGCCGATTAGTTACAGTATAACACAAACCTGGAGAAGTGAGAAGAGTAAGCAGAAGAGACAGCAGGTCAACAGACTTCAGGGAGAAAAAAAAATCCTGGCTACGGAATAACATTTAAAGATGTGATTTCAGCACTGTAAAGTTTATGATAACATTTAAAGTGATTCTGTATAATCACTCCAATATCATGAGACAATGTACAGTATATCGATGCCACAAACCAATTTAAGCTCTGAAATTTAAAACCAAGCTGACATACACCATTATTAATTTTTTATCTATTCTTCTCTCTACAGAAGCACACACAAATCATTTCACAAACTGTAGTATGTTCAGCAAAAACCCCAAAGATAAACACACACTGCTGTATGAATGAAAATTCTCTTGTTGTATGTGTTCTTGTAGGCATGTGAAGGATGGAGCGAGGACAGTGATGACTCATGATGTATTGTGAACATGAACACTAAATCACACTAAATAAATTGGTGATGCTTGTCTATGGCACCAAATGTGGTTGTTCTCTGAGAATAAGCTTTGTTTAGTAATTAATTGGCTAATCAGTGAGGTTTTTCCAGTCACTGACATAACTTTAGTTGGAGAGATAGATAATGATAGATTATTGCATTGTGGAGCATTATTTGCATATAGTTGCCTTTTATGAGTCTTTTTATGACAGAAACTCTTCCAGTCTTTCTGTAAGTGAAACTGTAATGATTTGAATTGCAAATGAAAAATATTTAAGAAATCCATATCAGTGTTTTTCTCTTCTTCACAGCTGGCAGTCAGAAATGTTGAATTGAATTGAACAGTCTTTTCTATCATGTGGCCTAAACAGTGTACTTTAGTCCATGTTGAGTCAATGATTCTCAGTATAACTTCCTCTTCCTCGTCTCAGAGCAGGTGACGTCTGTCCTCTGGAAATCTTTAATCCCTATAACAGTTGAAGTGCAGTTTGTTGGTCACACAATCATGTCTTTCTTCTTAAACTGGGTTTACATAAACATATCCACATAATCATTACAGCAAATGTGTTAAACAGAATAATAATTATATGACTCAAAATAAATATAAAATATAATCATATGTATGATTGGTGGTGTATACTAAGTGCTGCTTAACTACTGCATTTATATGAAGTTAGTTGAAGAGGCTCACTGTTTTGCAATTCACAATCCAAATAAATCCTCTCCATGTTCACAAAACACACACATGTACATAGATTAGACTAGAAGAGATAAATGCTGGTGCAGGAGGAAAGAGATTTTTCTGAAAAGGCCATAAACATCACTGACAACTAAGCAGAGAAGACCAAAGAGCACTGAACAGTAAACATAGAGACGGGTGTTGACCTGCACAGCTTTACGGATATAAAAATACATCAATTATTAAACACTATTAACTGCCAGGAAGAGGACACATAAGCATACTGCCTCCTGAGGATGATGAAGGTGCCAAAGAAGAACTCAAAGACAAACAGTTTCAGAACTGTACAGTTTAGCTGAGTTTTGCGGTTGCCATGTTGTAAGCGCTTTGGAAGGGCTACATGAAAACAGCTCATAAAATGCCGCACCTACATCTCCAAGCATCATTGACTCTACAAACAGAACTGTGTGTTGTCCTCAAATGAGTCCAAACGAGTCCAAATAAGTCTTTGTGATTAGTGAAAAGTTATTGTTGAATTTTGTTTAGTACCAATATAATTTAGTTCAAAACCTGGTCTTCTCTGCCAGGAGGCTAAGAGTTAGCCATAGAGCACTCAATAAGATAATAATCCTAAATGTATACACCCAAATCAACACAGAACTGGCTGCAGGAAAACAAAAGCATTTCAAGATTTCTTGAAATGTTGTGCATGTAGGAGTGCTCCAGGATCCAAATGTCTCTAACCTTCTTACAAGAGGAAGCGTTATCTTCATTAAATATAGTATTAATTATAGGAATAACAGAAATTTTTAACCGGACTTCTTTAGAAAATATTAAGTTTTAAAATATGATGTTACACTACATAGTGTTCCTAAATGGTTAAACTAAATGTAACAGTTAATTCTAGTCTCCTATAATTCAACTGTACAAGCGGTATTCCAAGAGTGCCGATATTTAATATATCAGCACTGGAAGATTTTACTGTTCGTATCACTCCACTTGTCTTTGTTTGGTACCATTACTACACCGTTACTACATGTATTACAGGCTGTCAGTCAGTCGGTGTGTTACATATTAACAAGCAAAGCTCCATCCAGCTGTGGATACCACCTTCTTTAGGAATTATTTTAATTAATGGAGCAAAAATTAACAAAACATTGGGCCATATTGTGTCTGACATGTCAGTTACTCAAAATCAATTCTACGTTTATTGAACTGTTGTATAAAAGCTATATCACACAAACAGCTGTAATTACCTGCAGCTCTCAGCCTGCAACCTCGGGCCTACAGGCACATTACAGCCGTGCTGATATTCAGTATAACAGCACTCTTGCTCTACATACTCATGCTCATGTGATATTGCTTAAATAATATTCATTGCATGTGTTTTTCTGGATTTGAATCTATATCCGTCTTATTTCTGTATTTCTCCAATCAGCTACTTTGATGAAACTAATTCTAGTCTGAAATGAATTGAAGTACTGTAAAGCTGCTTACCTCATTATCCACAAAGAGCTGAGTGAGTCCTAACTACGGACAGATTCCTCCATGTTTTCATATATTGCTTCCTAGATTGTCGATAATAAATAAATAAATGTAATAATCTGTACTTGAAATCACAAAATATCAGTATATCAATAGGTAATTTCATCAGCATTGGGGCTGGGATTAAATTAATAATGCAATACAAATAAATTAAATAGACTGCTTACATTATCAAGTTGAGGTGTGCGCATCTGAGTGTCAGATCCACTCATAGTCACTCCAGTCTTTTTATTTTGGAAACAGTCAACATTTACATAATTTGAATCCTAATAATTAAAATAAGAACACTGTAAAATGGCTAGTGATAAATATACAGGACATACATTCAGTAAAGTGTACTTGAAATTATGAACAATATCATTATAATGGATCAGCTGACTATTAGTAAACATTCAAGTACATATAACTTCATAAATTTCAGCAGCACAACACAGACTAGTCTACGACTTCTGCATGCTGTGGGAGGAAGTTTAAATTTAATGAAGAGCATCTAAATTAAATTTCTTTCAGTGAAGCATTAGTATAGAATAGATTTTCTGTAGATAATTAAGGAAATTAACTGCTTCATCATATTTACACATTGTCCCGTATCGAGGGGAAGGGGCACGGAAGCAGATGCAGGTGGCAGATGTAAGCGTAGAGTTAAAGGATGTTCACGGTGCGTAAACGGGAAACAGGCAGTGGTCAGGCGATCGGACGAACAGAGCATAGAGGGCAAGGCAAAAGCGTGGTCGAAGACGTAATCAAGGGTCAAGGTAACTAGGTAAACAAACGACAATAGTAAATGCTTGGAAACGCAGAGAACGAGTCAACTGAATGTATACTTCACAGTGATACTCTGTGACTGACAAACCTAAGTAGCGGTGAAGGTGTGTGTGTGTTGATTAACGACAGGTGTCTCTGATCAGAACTCCGGGGATGGTGAGCGCATGCGTGCATGAGAAGTTATTATTCATAAATCCTTATCTGCATGGGACCATTTACAGCAACAGAAAATGAGTCACAAGGGCAGAAAGCACCAAGCAGAAGTAGATAATCAGGAAGATCCAGAGGGTGAAAAAGCCACAGCAGTAGCAAATAGTAGTGCGTCAGATTATAAAATGTGGTACTTTGCCAGCACTCGCTACAACTTAATTAAAAGTCTAATCTAAAGTTTATGAAAGCATGTGCTAGTCTCTCAGCATCGTGTAGGGTACTGTTAATTTTGACAGCATTTTTTTTTATTATTAAGTCTTATTCCTTTGTAAAATGTCCTTGATACGTTTTATCATACGTAGTCAAACTTATCCTGTTTTTTTTTTTTTAAGTCAAGTTTTAGGTGACTAAAAGTCTGGGCATTTTAGTCTTATCTTAGTCAAAGAAAAAGAAAAACCTTTTTAATATAAAATAACATTACATATTTTATGAACATTCATGAATGATGTGTGGCACAAAAAAGCACTGATCATAAATCCTTATCTTCCATGATCCAAAGTAATTTACGATCATTTTGATCAACTGACACTCTCTCTCTCTCTCTCTCTCTCTCTCTCTCCTCCCCTATTCAAACTCTTCTCTCTCTTTCAGCACTATATATATATATATATATATATAAGTGGCACAGCAAAAGCTTGAGAATCTATATAAATAACAGCTAAACACTTTACAAACATTACATATCTCTCTATTTAACTATTGACCAAGTTTCTATTTGTAATAGACGTAGGCTAACATAGCTGTGGACATAATACTTAGCATGCTATGATAGTGAAAATAAATTAAGATGAATAAGGGTGTTCAAAATAGATTAAACCTGGATCATTACAGGTACATGCACACAGCTTTATTCATATCAGAATTTCTACTATAAAATTGGGGCTGGGATTAAATTAATAATGCAATACAAATAAATTAAATAGACTGCTTACATTATCAAGTTGAGGTGTACGCATCTGAGTGTCAGATCCACTCATAGTCACTCCAGTCTTTTTATTTTGGAAACAGTCAACATTTTCATAATTTGAATCCTAATAATTAAAATAAGAACACTGTAAAATGGCTAGTGATAAATATACAGGACATACATTCAGTAAAGTGTACTTGAAATTATGATCAATATCATTATAACGGATCAGCTGACTATTAGTAAACATTCGAGTACATATAACTTCATAAATTTCAGCAGCACAACACAGACTAGTCTACGACTTCTGCATGCTGTGGGAGGAAGTTTAAATTTAATAAAGAGCATCTAAATTAAATTTCTTTCAGTGAAGCATTAGTATAGAATAGATTTTCTGTGGATAATTAAGGAAATTAACTGCTTCTTCATATTTCCACATGCCCTTATCTGAGCTTTACTGATGAAGGACCATGTTTTTATCATGAGTTTATTAAAGATTATATAAACACCAACGGGAAAATTTTAGTCACATTCTCCACTTTTGATATTAATTCATTCATATAATTTAAAAGAAACTGACTTACATTTTCATATGCATTATGTGTTGCTGTATAAGAAGGAAAATATATAAATAAACCACTAGATTGCAATAAAATATGGTGTATAAGCTCCATATTATGTAAATACTATATAGCATAAACAAATACAAAATATCACAGAAGTGTCATAAAATTACAGTGTGTGTCATATTATTGAAGATTATGATACTTTATTATTCTCAACGAGTCAATATCATAACAATGCCATCAGTATCTTTTGCCATCAGCTACATGTCTGGTCTTTAAGACTCAGCACATATTTATCAGTGACTGAAGATCTTCACACATACCTCCATTCTGCTTATTTCCTCTGGAGTTTGTTCTTGGACCTGCATGACAGTAAAGTGTAGACCAGATAACACACACAGGTCACACCGATTTCAGTGTATTTCCTTCACATGATTGTTAGTAGTCACATGACATAAATCATGAATAGATAAAGTCAAAACATTTTTAAGAGTGCATTTTTATTTATTTCAAATTTATTTAATTCTCATAAAATCAGAATTTTTAATGTTAGATATAATACATAATTCAAAGCTTTTTAATTCTGTAAAAAAAGGGGGGGGTTTTCTAAGGAACCTGTCAGAACCTGTGAGTCAATATTTTTCAAATTCTGAATAATGCTGAAATTATTTTGATTCAGATTTCTTGTTTCTATGAGCGACTTTTAGAAAATACATGTTTATAACTCCTGTTAAGAAATAAAAGGTGCTATTAAAGACTACATATATGAAATACCAAGCACATTAAAAACTGAATAATTTACTTACATTTCTTTTGCTTTCATAAAGTAGAAAATCAAACCAGCAATTCCAGCAACACCCAATAAAACCCCAATAACAATCCCAGCTGTAGCTCCTGCAGACAGTGACTCTCCATCTCCACCTGCAGTCCCTTTTTCTATTAAAAAATAAAAACAGAAAGAAACAAGCCAATAATCATTGAAATCATTGACATGAAAACCTGTGAGGCAGAATTTCTTAACAACACCAAACTTCCATTCTTCAAATAGATATTAAAACATTTTTTTCGTTTTTTTTATCAGCTGTGATTTTTGATTCAGGTTCTGATTATAAGTGAAAACTCCTATACTACTGTATGTGTATAGTCTTGTCTCCCTCCCCAAAAGCTTCCTAATGAAATTCCTTATATTCTCTCTAAATACATACCTCTGTTTTCTAGCAAGCTCATTTTCCAAAAGTAGCTAAATAACGGTAACAATGTGAAATGAATGATGAGCAAAATATATTTTATTATTTCCGTTTACATGAAGCCTAACTGATTCATGATTTATTTTTTGTTTTTCACTTGGAGACATGAGCTTCATTTCTTATTTGAATGTGAACTTAATCATAGATATAATATAAATAGGTGATGTGCTTTTATTTTCCTTACTCCAGCACTGCCTGTCTTTTGAAGATTTAACATGTTTGACTTTCATTTCAACTAGGGTGCTGATGGAGCACACGGCACAATGTTCCTACATTCATACACTATGTTAGATGCCAGCCTCAACTAGGTTAAAGGTACTTCATAAAACATAATAATAAAATGAAATAGAAATAAGAAATAGAATAGAATAAGAAAATGTATCAAGACGGATCCAAATAAACAAAGTTCCAATGAAAAGTAAAGTTGCATGTTCTCTAACTTGTTCAGTACTTGTAATACGGATTGTAAATACGTGTGGGCAGATGATGTAAACTATGGATCTGTTATTTGGGAACAAAGAGTAAGCTGAATTTTATTATCATATATCAATAACATATTTTGTGTGTAGTTTGTTATCAGATTATCTAGATGTGCATCACACATCTGATGAACAAGATTTCTTCTCCCGTGCTGTAATGATGTCTGGAAACTAAGACCTAGTAATGTCCTGTAGAAAGGTCATATAGAACATAGAGAAATCTCATTTAGCACTCATTTAGAATTAAGTTACCTTTCACGTTATATTGATTATGAGTTTAGTCTTTGTTTAGACTTTGTTGATGCTTAAGAAGCAACAATCTGAGGAACACTTAACCTTCAGATTAATGATTTGCAATGTCTGAACACAATGCTTGAAAAGAAACATGTATAGGTAGAAAGAATGAATTAGTTAATTCTCTCTCTCTCTCTCTCTCTCTTTATATCGCTATTAAAGTAATGCGTAAACAGATACATAGCAGACAAATATACATATAGACAGTTTTATGAATTAGTTAATTCTCTCTCTCTCTCTTTATATCGCTATTAAAGTAATGCGTAAACAGATGCATAGCAGACAAATATACATATAGACAGTTTTATTTTGTACACGCATACCAAGTTAATCTTCACCTACCATCATTCCCTGCTAACGAAATCTGTCACCAAATAATAAAACAGTTTAAGTCACTAACCAAAGTAAGTATACAAACTGACACTATGATAAAAGAACAAAAACAATGAACCTTTCTTAAAGTACTTAAAGTGGGGCGGATGTGGCAGAGTTGGTAGAGTGGGTTGTCCACTAATCGTAGGGTTGGCGGTTCGATTCCCGGCCAGGGTGACCCCGCCGAAGTGTCCTGGCAAAGACACTGAACCCCAAGTTGCTCCCAATGGCAAGCTAGCACCTTGTATGGCAGCTCTGCTACCGTTGGTGTGTGTGTGTGTGTGAATGGGTGAATGAGACACAGTGTAAAGCGCTTTTGGATAAGTGCACATTTACCATTTACATTTTACTTCCTAAATCCTCTGACCAAGTATATACATAAGTATATATTTTACTTCCTAAATCCTCTGACCAAGCTGTGCCATCTGTCTCTTAAATAAATGCGTCCTTCAGGCTGAAAAAAAAATTAATGAAAATATTCTGCCTGTAGTTTGGCACTGTGACTCAAAAAGTTATTTTTCATCTGACATCTGAAAGCTAACTACTGTCCCAACTGCTGTACAATACTGATAATGCTCTTTTACTTAAGAGGGCTGAATGGAAGACCTTTTTAAATATGTTATTTCCTTATAATGTCTTATATTTTATAAAATATATTCTTATATATCTTATATTATTTTTGCTTTTTCTTATATGTTGACATGGTAGAAGACGTGTCAATGGGCAATACTGGTGCAAAGATAAGCCTGCACAAGGAAATGTCTTTGCAACTGTAAGTGACTAGTCAACTTAATCCTTCACATGGTATTCATAAGGTGCCCAAAGTTTCTGCTACTCTATTGATCACACTGAAATCTGAACAAAATTGTTTGACTTAATATCCACAGCAGTAGAGTACAAGTCATTTCTTACTAATTTGTTTAACAAATTATTATGAAGTGTGAGTTTGTAACTTGTCAAAAAAGACTGTACCATCATTTCTAATATAATGCATTTACAATGGAAAATATTTTCACAGAAATATTTCAGAGAAATTTTTCTTTACATTAGATTAAACTAAATGTCTAATATTCTGTTCTGTTGGAAATATTCCTTAACTGTTAAATTAATTTAGAACCTTTAAAGATAATTTTCCTGCTTCTTACAACAATATACTCTTTCCATGCCAACGTGCTTTTTGCCTGATAAAGCCATTCACAAAACATATTTGACAGTTGAGGTCTAATTCTAAAATCACCAGTTACCAAAATGTACAACAGTTTTGTCTTGGTGCCATCACAAATAAAAATGTTTAAACCTTAAATAATGTAGTTAAGGACGGTGTGTACATTTGTCACATAATATAGACTGTGGAACAGAAATGTACTCAGAGTGTCTCCACTGATTTATCTCACATTGGAGTACAACCATTTTTCTTTTATACCATTATGGACGAAACAATCGTTTCTTTTAAAACATCATCTTTAAATGTTTTTCTACCTCCTAAAGAACCATCTGACTTAAGAGACGATCTTCGGAGTTATTGAGGCCCTGCTCAGGGTTAAACAACAACGTCTTTACAATATCTTTATGAAGAAATTGTCAAATTAACATCTGTTTTTTTTTCTTGGAGCAAAAGTCAGGTCTCATTTCAGCATGTCCTCTTGCACAGCATTCTTCTAGGGGTATTATGAATGTTTGGAGCAGACATTGTAACAGATAGTTGCAGAGTTTCTTCTGTATTTTAACTACAACGTCTTAACCATTATTTACGCACTGAGACACACGACTCTCCCTTTAATTCATTAACATAAACACATTTGTAAGCATACTGGTCAGCAAAACACCCAGAAATCACACAGAAAGACAACTGCTAGTAAAGATCACACATTCATGTCAAACAGTGTTACTAGAGGTCATAAATGTACACGACTTGACTGTCAGCCACGGGGACATGGGATGTCAAAGCAGAAACAAAAGCTTATGTATTTACCAACTGTTCTATGTAAGTATCCTCGTTGCTGAACCATTTGACGTAAACTTGTTGAAACTTGCTCCTGAGCTTGTTGAAACAATAACACAATTCTTTTAAACAGCACCTTTAAATGTTTTACCTCCTAAAGGGTTATGTTTAGAAGGTATGTAAAAAAACATTTTTTTATTTCTTTGGCCATATCAATGGTAGCAAGCCACCAGAAAACACATAACTCACTCTCTCACACACACACACACATGCAGACACTGTCACCAGAGCTCATAAATTTTCACGACCTACAAAACTGTTGGTCAGGAAAACACAGAGTCATAAATTAGATGCACATACAGAACAGTCTGCTAGAGTCATACAAATTTACGTGATATTCTAGTTTAAACAATACATGTGATTCTTTTAGTCAACACTTTAACATTTTACCTCTTAAGGGTTATGTTTAGAAGTCATGTAATATTCGTAATTCTTTTAAACAGCTTTTTTTATTACGTTTTACCTCTTAAAACTTATATTCAAAGTCAACCCGTTCTCCCAAAAACTGTAATCAACATTTGTTTTCATTTATTTCACAAACAAATATTCTGCTCATATATGTACACGTTTAATCATCATGCTTTTTCTAACAATGTAGTTCCACAAATCGAAATCCCTCACACAGTAACACACACATATACCCAATATTAACCATTTGATACACTTTATCTTACATCAGACTTAGGCTATTTCAACTAAACCAGGGGTGCCCACACTTTTTTGACTTGCAAGCTACTTTTAACATGACCAGTCAAAGAGATCTACCTACACTAAAAATGCAAAACATATATATATATATATATATATATATATATATATATACTGTATACTTCAAATATATATATCTATACACACACACACACACACACACACGCAATATATGTTCATGTTCCTTGCATAACTGCATGACCCCTTATGGCAAACTACAATTCAGTACACATTTTGGTCATTACCTTACTCTGATGACTTGCACTGAATAGAATCAGCCAGGGCTGCACAGTCCGGACAGTAGCTGCTGGTAGGCAGCCTCAAGCAGGCCTCCAAATAATGATCAGTCATTGTGGAACGGTATTTGGATTTAATAATCTTCATGTGGGAAAAGGCTGAGTCACATAAATAAGTAGAGCCAAATAATGCAGTCGAGGAGGTTGTACATTTCCTCATGTTTGGTACTTTTCCCCTGTGAGTAAGTTCCAAAATGTCCATGAGCCCTGGACTTCAGCTGAAGGTCAGTCTGTAATTTCAAAATCTCATCCTCCATTTAAGACGAGTTCAGGTGAAACAGTGTTGCAATTTTTGATGAGTGAATCAACCTCAACATTGTCCCTAAATGGGTAGCACATGAATGTGGCGAATGCCTCCAATAAAGCAAAGTCTTGAAAGCGTTCTGTGAAAATCTGGCGGACTGCTGTCAATTTGCTGTAGCGTGCGGCAATGTTCAATTGCACACAAGCCCTCCGCCGTCGCTCCAGATCTGACACGAGGTTTTTTAAGTTCCCAAAATCATGGCACTGCAGCTTTGAGAACAGAAGTTGCATTTTCTGTTTAAAGGCATTGAATGCTGAGTGGTCGTAGTCTGCCTTCTCCAGATGCGTACGGAACAGCTGTCACTGAAGTGATCTAGCACGTATAGAGCAGGCGTACTTTTGTTGCCACATCCATGACCTCTTTCATGTTTAGCATTTTTAAAGCATAAGGCTTATGGTGTATTATGCAGTGGTAGTTACGGAAGTCAGGGAAGCATAGGTCTTCCCTGTACGCCTGGCAATGAATCCATTTGCACTGCCAACCACTGACTGATATCAATTTGCACACTGGGAGCTGGGTTTTGTCAATGAAGTCTTTAAAAGACTGAAAAATGTCCCTTCCCCGTTACGTCTCGCTAGCCTTTAGCACTGGCGCACTTGATCGCACACGCGTGGTGAGAGAAAAACGAGATCTCAGACTTGCTGGCCTGTACATCAACTAACATTTTTTTACTTTTTTTAATGGCGATCTACCCACACTTCTTTTGCGATTGACCGGTCGATCGCGATCGACATATTGGACACCCCTGACCTAAACCATCCTTAAGCTTCAAATAAAACAATACCCCCAAAAACTTATTTCAGAAACAAACATTCTCTTATACCTCAAAAAAGTATACATTTGTGAGTGATCAATACTGGGAGAAACACTTTTCACAACAGTCTCATTAACATAAACACATTTGTTGGGGGATATCCCCCACACCCCTGGAAAGGAAGGACACAACCAGACATACAGGTGCCAGAATGACCCACTGACACAGTCGATAGGGTCACCCCCCCAGCCCCGGTCATAAATTAGGAGTACCTACAGAAATCTCGTTCAGGGAAGCACAAGGGGTGATAAATCAGCGCACACTACTTTGATTGACAGTTTGACAGAAAGTGTATGATATAACTACTAAGGTCCAATTAGCATATACAAAGACAATTGTGAATGTTGAACGACATGGCCACCATTGGTCAAGCAATGTTCAGCAGCTATCAGACAAGCTGATTTTTCCTAAAATTATATTGTTTTTCCTTTTATTTAGGTGCTTATAGGATTGCACAAAATTATGTAATATCTTTTAACATCTTTAAGGGCCCGAAATGGCTTGAACACCAATAATTGCTGCATGCAGCTATATTACTATTAGTTATTGCATTAACTAATCATACAACACTATTATATGATTAGTAAATGCAAATAATCTTTTAGATGTTTAAGCTCAGAATAGACTTATTAAACTTGATTTTGCCTTTTAATTCCAATATCTGATATCACATTTATTTGCTGAGGGAAACTCTAAACAATTTTAGAGTTTGAGTATTAAAGAGTAATGTTTTACCTTTTACTACCAAAACATGGGATCCAGAGGCATCACGTCCAGTTACATGATTGGAGGCCATGCAGGTATAATTTCCAGTGTACATTAAGGTAGCCTGCTCCACAGGAAATATGGCTGTATTCACTTCAGATAAAGTCCCATTAAACATCCATTTGTACGAGGCATTTGGTGTAGATTCAGTACGGCAAGACAGTGTCAATTTATTTCCTTCCTCTACTTCAAATGGTCCATCAATTATCACATTATCTGGTCCAACTGTAAAACACAGTACAGAGTCATTGTTTGTTCAATTAAACTTAGATGTTTCTTCAGTTTAAAACAAATCAGCACCAGGAATATATTTGTACTTACAATTAACAATCATTCTGTATGTTGCAGTATCAGAGCTGATGGGGTTGCTGAGTGTACACTTATATTCACCACTGTCTGTTTTCCTCACCGGACTGATCATCACTGATCTGTTATCATTCGAGAATGTGATGCTGTCGCTAGCTGACAGTTTCTGATTATCTTTCATCCATTCAGCACTGTAGATGATTCCACTTTCATTACAGGATAATGTAGCTGAGGAAACATCTTCTATTAGATCATCTGTTGGTCCAGTAAGTGCTGCTCCAGATATTTTTCTGTAAAATTAACAGAGGAAACAAACAGTCAAAAACATTCAACAACAACAGTGTGGTTTGAGATAGAATTTGAATTCATTAAAGGACCTGGGTGTGTAAAAGTTATAACAACATTAAAAATAATCTGGTTATTGTATCATATTTGTCAAATAAATTATTTAAGAACATACTTCCAATTTGTCACATAACAAATAAATTTTTAATCAAACCAAACAGCATTTTGATTCTGTATATCTATGACTTTTAGCTTTTGGGCTATAACAGCACTTTAAACATTTCACTTACTGTTTTAGAAATCCCAAGAATCTTTCCAGTTTTGAATTTCCCAGATATACCTTGATTTCCTAATCAATTACCTATTTTCAGAACTCTTGTAGATAAATTATATTTATACCACAGCACTGTTGAATTCTGAAATCTGATTTGTCATTAGGTGTTGATTAATTTTCTATAACAACAGCTCTGACAGTGGTGCCGAATACAAATCAAATAACAGGTTTACATCAATGCTCTCGTTCTAAAACATTAGCATTTCTATAATAAGATCTCATTCACAGGGGCGTGTATGGTGGACACTCAACATAATCTAAGCCTAATAATAAACGAAAGATGATATTTGATAATGAAAAATGTCTTGAAATCTGTGAAATCTTGTGAAAGATGACATTTACTTAACATTGATGAAAGGATCCTCAGGTGTTAGTGTTTTGTGTAGCAATCACCACAGAACACTCTGCTTCACGCTGGAGTACATAATTGACTATTTCCCTATAACAGCATGCCCAGTTTTATTTGTGATGTATTCCTTACACAGTATGTACACAAATTATTCAACTGTTAGTTAAATACAGCAGTTCTGCTATTTTATGAGTCCAAAATATAGCAGGTTTTTAAACACCAACAAACGATTTCCTCAATTTATGTCAGTTATATAATTTTACTTCACTGTAAGACATTTCAGGTGGTTAAACTTAGAAAAAAAAGGTCACCTGCTGCCTTAAAATGTAAGTAATCTCAACTTGAAGATAAAGTTTATTTCAACTCAAAAAGTAATGTTTTATAAGTTTTGCAAG
Organism: Ameiurus melas; assembly: GCA_012411365.1. NCBI lineage: Eukaryota > Metazoa > Chordata > Actinopteri > Siluriformes > Ictaluridae > Ameiurus > Ameiurus melas. The sequence goes on from CM022757.1 coordinate 34,358,593, forward strand.
TCAAGACAAAGGATTGCTTTAAGATGTTTTTTATTTTTATTATAAACTTGAATTCAATATCTAAATCTTGTTATGAAAATTGGAATTAAAGAGAAGAAATGAGTTCACATAACTTAATTGGGCTAACATGCTTTACAGGGTTGAATTAAAATGTCTGTGTGCCATTGTCCACTTTTTTGTGGCCATATTTTAAATAAAGTTTGCGAAAGGCAAAAAAAATCAAACGGTGAAAAATCTGTACATTTCTGGGAGAACTGCTTTAGCTTAATTTAGTGGCTTGCTATTTTTTCTTTGTTGTTGTTGCATTGAATTCAATAACTAAACTACAACCCACCTAGTACAGTGATGCCAATTGGTTCAGACACAGAGTAGTTCAGGCTCTGCTTGTTATGGGCAGTGCAGGTGTAATTGCCACTCTAACTGCTCTGAATGTTGCTCAGTCAGAGTTCTTGGCCCATTTCACCAAGCTCTGCTCGAGTCACAGCCCACTGAAACTCAGCAGCAGGGCTGGACTCAGCTGAGCATTTCAGTATGAGGTTTGACCCAGAGCTGTAGAAGGATCCCACTGGATCTGCTTCAACAACAACATTTTCTGGACCATGTGCAATGGAACAGTCCATATTTAGTCAGCTATATATCATGCATGTTTGTTAGATAAACATCATGACTGTCAACAAGTCGCATGATATGAAATAACTCACAGTAAATGGTGAGTTTCAATGGAGGACTCATTGCTTTGCTGATGATGTTGGATGCTTCACATTGGTATGGGCCCGTGTCATATCTGATCACACTAGTAATGGTCAGTCTGCTGTTGTTGTCTGTTAGCTGACGCCGCTCCCCTGCTGTTACCTCAGAGCTGCCATGCAGCCAAATATATGTAAGAGAGAGGAGCCAGACGCAGAGCAGACGAGAGTCACAGTGCTGCTGAATTCAACCAGCTCTGTTTTACTTAGTACTACGTTAACATTGGAGGCTGGCACTGGGGGTTAAAAGTAAAACAGGGCTCAGGTGGACACCAGAATACACAAGATTTGAATGTTAATTTATCATCAAAACCATAAGCATAATCACTGTACAAACACTATTAGCTCTCGTGATCTTAGATAGTAATCATTCTTTCACTGTTTTATCCATACTGAGCAACATAATGCGGAGTAAAAAGTAGCTCCTTGACAACTTATTTTTAGACTAATAAATCTGCTATTATAGAACTACAGATATTTTTCATGTGGGTGCCAGTCACCGATCTTCAGTCACCAGTTATAGAGCTTTCAGAAGAAGAGATTTTACTGAAAAATGGGAGCAGAAGTCAAAATGGCACAAGTGGTAGTGTAGCATATTATTTATAGGATGATCATTACAGAAATCTGTTACCAAAAATGGTTATAAACTCTACAGTTCCTGTATTTTTTATAGTTCAATATTTTACTATAAAATTAATGTTCAGTATTGACAATATTCTGTCTCTAATTCAAATATATGTTCCATTAAATGAAACAAATAAACTATTAAACTATAACATCCAATGCATTTTCATAGTCAATGCATGTTCATAACGCAAGAATAATCTGATGAAGAAAATGGTCTATGATTTGAAAGATGTGTATTTCAATTCAGCTGTGAATATGTAATGCAGTACAAATCTGTGCACTTTTAATCCTTACACAACTGTTTAAACACTGATTATAGTTACCTATAAGCATCAAAGACTCTTCCTTGCATTTATAAACTGAGGACTGTACAAGATTAAAGAAAAATCTTCCTGCAGTTGTGTTGAAAATAAAAGTTTTATTTACTCACCAAACACCTGCAGTGAGGTTACATCTGTGATAGAATTTGTAGGAGTGTTTACAGTCAGAGAATATGGTCCAGTATCACTCTCAGTCAGGTTCCTGAGCTCCAGAGCATAAGTGGTGGGGTCCAGACTGACTCTGTCAGTGTACGGTGGCAGTATTATAATTCCACTTGGAGGTCCAGAAAGAATGGAGGTCTCATTAAACTTCCATCTGATGATCAAATGTGGGGGATCAGGAATACGGATTGGGGTAATCACCACATTCTCCCCAACTGCTTTATTTATTCTCTCAGGTAATAACAGCTCTTGGCCAAAACATACTCCTGTGTGAAGAAATAAATAAACCAAGCACAAAAACAAAATAAAACAAAACTCTCTGTAATAAAAACACTGTTCAATATTATTATTATTATTATTATTATTATTATTATTATTAAGTAAGAAAGCATGTAATATACATGAGAGAGAGAGAGAGAGAGAGAGAGAGAGAGAGAGAGAGAGAGAGAGAGAGAGAGAGAGAGAGAGAGAGAGAGAGAAAGAGAAAATAAGAAAAAAAAAAACGCAAAGTTCCCAGAGATACAGGACGTTTCAGACCAAGTTCCTTTGTGACTATAGGAAGGAAAACTGTGTAAACTGCACTGCGCTGTAATGTTTATTTCTTCTATCATGCTGCAGGAAGCCACGCTGCAGTTACTCACTGTATTCATCTTCACAGATATACGAAGAATATAGTGTTCACCTGTACATGACAGCAGAAGCAGAGAGCAGCACACAGCGTGGAAATCCATCAGGAGAGATCCGGAGCTCCACCACTGCTTCTCAATAAGCGTCTCTACAGAAAGATCTGTGCTGATTAATCACCCGATGTGAAACCGAATAGTGCCGATTAGACTCGAGTTAGAAAGCAAACGACTGAAAAAGCAAAAGTTAACTAAGTAAGCAGACGAGACAGCAGGTCTGTAAACAGTGTCATTAAAGCACACATGCAGGAGTGAACAGACTACAGGGGAAACTATCAGAGAAATCCTGCACCGGTTTATCTCAGATCGTCACAGTCAAGTTCCGCCTTTAACCTTATAGTCAGGTGATGATTTAAGAGGTTTAAAATATCGCTTATTCTAAATGTATCGAATATCATATACAGTAGAAAAAAGACTTTGACCGCAAAAAATAAAAATATAATTAAATAAAGGAATAAATATAATATAATATTAATTTAAAATTAATAAATAAAATAATAATAATAATAATTATTATTATTATTATTATTATTATTATTATTATTATTATTATTATTATTATTATCATCATCATCATCTCCACAAGCAATACAATTTGAAACTTCATGTTAGTGTCTTATTTTAGAAAACATTAGTTTATAGAGCAACATGAACTGACTTTGAGCTGCTGTGTTATTATTAATAGGAGAAGTGTTCTAATATGTGAGTGTTTGGTTGAAGTGATGTATAAATCAACATGTTTTCTCGTGTTTTAAGAGTGAAAATCAAATTATGGCCACAGTTGCCGGTTCTTGCTAAGTACCATAGAACTAAAGAGATCATAGATAAATATACTAAATGTGGCAGGGTAAGTGATTGGGCTATCCTATTGGCTCTGCTTGGAATATGGTTTCAGCAGACCAATAGGATGAGAGCTACCCAATTATATTAGGGCCCTTATTTTGGTACGCAGATAAGTGTCTTGGTGATTCCGAGTCCCTCACGTCCTTGGCATTTCCGGTTCCCACTGCGAATTGGCGCCGGAGATTTGCGTATTTTCACATTGGGACTGGTAGATTTAGGTTGATACTCTGATCTGTGTTAAGGTGAGAGTGGGCAGTTGAGCTCAGTCTTCTCTAATATAAACCCCTAGCTGAAGACGCTACATGTGACGCCGCTGCTGTTTTGATTCAATAATTGTTTTGCTTTATGTACTGTTCTGCTTCATGGTCTTATGTATTTTGTTTTTCTTTAGTTTTGGATGTATGTCTGGTTTGTTTTGTAACCACACATTGTAAGAGAGAGTAGTCTGAGAGTGGTAAAATTTGTGTTAACCTCAACCCTGCCTCAGGTTTGTTCCTCCTAACCACTTTACTATTGAGAGGGTGTATGTTGAGCTTTACTGTCTCCATGCTATAGAGGCCATATTCTTTGGGTGTTTAGTGTTTGTAATATTTTGGGTTAATCAGTGTTTCTTTCTCTCCAGGAGTCAGTGAGTCTTGGTGGGGCAGTAGAGGCTAGCTGCATTTATTCGTGTGTGTGTGCTTTACAGCATGCTCAGTGTACCAACACAACAACTTCCTTATGGTGTAGGTAGTGTTAGATGATTTTGGTGTGGCTTGAGGTGGGTTTGGATGATCTCCCGATCTGTAGCTGGCCTGCCTTGTTCCTGCCAGGCCTGGAGAGGTGGTTAGTTTTAAAACCCTTATTGTGCCTCATATGAAAGTGATTTTTATATTTTAATGTCAAGTTTTAAATGAAGTGTCTTTATATACATATATTCATACTATAGAAAATATATTGAACATATGTATAGAAAATATCTATGATGTGTAATCAATATGTGTAACTCACTTCTGGATATGTTAATGTAGTGTATTCAATATGTCACATACATTTAGAAGTACTACTTAAAGCATTATCAAATAATCTGTATGGGTTAAAAATCATAATCTATATGTATAATCAATAGTTGGAAGCATAATCTAAATCCGTAGAATAATGGTTGATCAAGTTATATTCTGAGTGTGGATTGAGTTAGAATTCTGTGCCTTACTAAACAGTAGGCCTAATTGCTTTCTGTGGCTAATCTAAAACTATAAAACACTTCCAACATGTGGTCTTCTAAGTGTGTAAAGTAAGAACCTGTTTGTCTAAACTCACCTTCACTTCTAAGTGTGTAAATTAGATGCTTTGGGGTTTGTCTAAAGCAGATTCACTCTACGGCAGTAAATTGGACACATTCCAGAACTGGGTTTCTGAATTGGGGGCCCCCCTTGGACTTGCAAATCAGTAACATAAGAAGAGAAGAGTTCAAGGGAAGGGTACGTAGATGAGACTATGGGACGAATTATGTGACATGATGGAGAACCCAGGTCTGGTAAGACCTTTTGAAGAACATACAACTGGCTGTGTATGCACCACAGAAGTGGGGTATCCTATGGATATGAATAATTAGTTAAGGCAATGGAGATTGGTCGGTTCTAAAAAGAAAAGTTGTACGTCACACCTGGGGATAATTTTACTGCTTTAGGGAGGTATATAAAGACATGTTTGTGTATGTACAATTTGGACTCTGTTGACAGTCACACTTTATTGGTTTTCAATAAATTTTATTACTTTTGACATTGACTAAACTCTGTCTTTGAAGTTTTTGACTTGGGCTAAAAAGGTTGATTTTATCCACAACAATACTTGTCTCATTCTCATGTTCTTTGCCCTGATTGGTAAAACTTCTGTGTGCTGTTTGTTTGGGAGTATTTCCCTGGTTCTCCCCCAGGGTGGTAGATTTACTGAATTTGGGATAAATGTTTTCCCTCTGGAAATGCCACATAAAGATACATACACCTTAAAGTTTTGTATTTCTGAGTGCTGAGTATTTTGACACCATTTTTATCTTACCTAAATGAAAATCCAAGGAGTATGATTGTTTTTTTTTAATTAAGTTTATATTATATGAACTTAAATTTGAGTGGGTGGAGCCAAATGTCCAAAAGGGGAATGCTTATGGCATGGGCCAGTTTTAGGTTGGAAATGAGTATGTGAAGTTAGTCTACGAGAAGGTGCAGAGATGGACATGTTCAAGTTTCATGAAAAAGCTCAATTTTAAAACTTGTTCATGATCAGCTTTCAGTAGTTATTACAGGGTTAACAATGATTAGAAATCCATTTATAGACTAGGAAAAATATGCAGTATACCACATTTCAAACTTGCAGTACTTACACTGCCTATCGACTTGCACACCACAAACTTTAGAGACTTCCTCAGAACATTTCCTGAACAAACCTGCATTAAAAATAAAACCAAAAATAGGTTTCACATTGTGCTCAAAATCTAATTGGATGGACCTAAGTGTAACGGAGCGTAGACGGAGACAAGCGCAGGCAGGCAGAGAGATGATGGTCGCGAGAAACTTGTAACAGCAATCAACATTTAAGCTAAGAGCCTGGTGCGTAGGCACAAGCGTAAAGATAGTCTAGCGAGATATCTAGTATCGGGCAAACACTAGTCGCAATGGAGCTTAGTAACACACAGAATGTATACTCCGCGTCGGGTGAAGCTTGGGCGGTCCTTTATATAACTTAAGGTGTTTACAGATGTTCGCAATTAGAACTCCGGCGAACTCGAGTGCGGCGAGACTGGGAAGTGTAGTCCCTCTCCGCCTTGTCCCTGGGCGGGACTACACGTAGTGCGCTGATCTCGCCACGTCGTAATACTAAGTGGCAGTGTTGCCTCATTTTCTTTCTTTTTTTTCAAAAAGTCAGTAGCAGTAACTAGATGAAGTTGTAAACTAATTTGCATATAAAATATTCATCATGATCATTGGCATATCAAATTCCAAACTATGATACACGAAGAAGGAAGATTTCTGATTATTATATGACGAATATAGTATACAACACTATAGCACCACCATCAGTCCGATCAGGCTCATATCTCTGCCTGAGCTAACAGATGGGTGTACTGCTTATTGAACAAATTTCATGTCTCTATGGCTTACAGTCTTTTATCAACATTGTGTTTTGGTGCTGAAGAAGGTGTGAGCTAAAGTTGTCACTCAAGACTTCGTCTCAGTATCTCATTATGTGACTGGCATTGGCAGATAAGGTAATTGAAAAGACAATTCACCACATATGATCATTTACCCCTCAGATTAGTCATCTATGAGGTAAGATTAGTCTTTCCCCCCCCCTCAAAATTAGATCTCTAACATTTAAGTAGGTGAGATTTGAATGATCAGGCCAGTGCAGCAGACACTCGGCTCACTGGTGATTGGTGTGATATTGACCCCATGACACTGGCATGATTTGGGCTGCCCACAGTCGACCAATGTCACACCAATATTCAAATCCCTATCACCCCAGATAGTTGCCCATATTTGGCCCTTAATGGTCTGATGAGGGTAAAATTGAATGGAAAGCATTTTTCCAGAAAGACCATATTTGGCTGTCCAATTGGATGACCATGCATAACATTTAAGCAGTTGTTTGATATTCTGCATTTTCTTACATAATAAAGTAAATGTTCAATATTTAATATTCAAGATTCTGCACAAATTTTTACCTCCCTATTTAAATGGAAGCAAATTAGTGACACTGACCACGTTAACTGTGTTGTAAAAAAGGTCAGATTTTCCTCATGTCCGATCTCTTCTATTGAATCATGCGTTCAGATGACATTGCAATAGATTTAATCTAAAATGGATCATAAGATTTTGCACAAACTTGTGTAGTCCAGGACAGCTCAAGTACGCTTTCAAAATCTTATGATCCATTTTAGATCAAATCTATTGGAATATAAGTCTTATAAGTAAAAAACAAACAAACCATATTTTAACTTTATATTTTTCTAAACCCATTTTTTTACAGTGATTTTTTTTACAGTAAAGAATAAAAAATGGTATCATTTAATTTCCTAATTAAAAAATAAAGTGGAACATTATCTCCATGTATGGTAGTAAACTTTTTTTTTTTTTTTACTTATTTCTGAAAAAAATGTAAATAAGAATATAAATGGGAATCTGGTTATTATGAATTTCATTAACTTTTGATTTTTAGAACGTATATGTATTTTTCTTTTTCTTTTCTTTTTTTAAGTAAAACCTATGAAATAATATAAAGTAAAAAAAACAACAACAAAAAAAATCTTTTATTTACAAAATAAATACTATAAAGCACATCTTAAAATTAAATTTTTGTTTACTGACCAAACACCTGCAGTGAGGTGACATTTATAAAATATTTGTAGCAGTGTGTACAGTCAGATTGTATCATTCTCTGTCAGGCTGCGGAGCCTAAGTGGTACTGTCTAGACTGACTCTATCTTTGTATGGTGTATGTATTATAATTCCACCAGGAGGTCCAGAAACAATGGTAATCGTATTAAACATCCATCTAATAAAGGTATGTAGGGGATCTAGAATACAGATTGAGTTAATCACCACATTCTCCCCAAACTGCGTTATTTATTCTCTCAGGTAATAACAGCTCTTGGCCAAAACATACTCTGGTGTAAAGAAACAGATGCAAAACCATTAGAGGTTGCTGTATAAAATGTGATATAAACTTGAAAAAGCTTATGCATCGTTCTAATATATAAAACAGCAAAAACACAGCATTCGTTTTTCCCCACAAATGTGTGATCAAGCAAAAGATAATGAGTCTTACTGAGCTGATAAAGTAACTGATAATTTCTTACTGAACTATTTTCACTGTCCCACCAGTTACAATTGTGACCATTCATTTTTTAAGTTAATGAAAGTACCAATAACATTATAAAAACTTTTTTTGTTTTTTTTAATTGGTCAATTCAGGTAGTAAATTGCATATGCTCACTTACTGTAGCTTGTATAGCTTATGAGTAGCTTTGGATTCACATGCAAATGTACTGAGTGATTAATAAGCAATTGTCATTCATTCATTTAATTCCAACAAGTATTACAATGTTTTCTTGTTTTGATTCTCCAGTTTAACTTATATTTAACTGTAGAATGAAAAATAAAAGAATGCTTTGTAACATTTTTTGACAATGACATTTTTTTTAATAAAAGGAATGCAGTTTGCTTAATTCAGCAATGCAGGGTGTTTCACAGGCAAATGTACTGGGCTATACTATAAGTACTATACTATAAGATTACTATAAGTAATCTCATCATCTTTGGCTCATCAAATTGAAGGGAGGAGCAGAAGTATTCAACTTGGAGGATCATACACATTCTGTGGTCAAGTTGCTTGTACATATTTGCAGTCATTTGACTCAAAGAGAAGCGCTGCGAGAGATGACAAAGTAGCGGGTGTAGCTACGAATTGGAATTAAGTAAATTCAATTAGCTTTTTTTCCACGGTGTGGACTTCGTTGTTCACTTTAAACAATTTTTAAACAGTAACACTTTTAATCTAAGAAAAGAACAAAAGTTTCCATTGGCAAGAAAGGAGAAGATGGAATTCATTCAATGTTACCTTGAGGAACTTTCTACAGAGGCTTGACGAACAGTCCAATGTAGTGGGGGAGATGATACACTCATAAATTAAGGATTCTGATGGTTTATCGTAAGTGTTAATCGGAAACAGAGTTTAAAGTAAGCAATATTTTTTTTTAAATTTTTCAAAAAACTTTTTCAGGCTTAACAATGTTTAATGTGCTCTGCTGCTTGTTGCAATACATTTCTGAGAGATGTTCACAGATCCGCAGGCCAAGCACTAGCAGATCATGGGCTTCAGTAAGAAACGGCACCATTTGGTTGGTAAAATAATATATGTGCATACAGTATATGTACAGGCAGAACTACAGTATCTATTAGCAAGCCGTGTTTATTCAAATGAAACACGTCGCTCCCTACTGGTCTTGTGTTTCATGTGCCCACATCATGTGTGGGATTCAACATTATACCACATGAAATTGTAGGATCCCGTTTAATTTGACGCGCATTTCCTTTTAGCCACATCTGTAGGAGAGGAGTAATTATCTGCTAATAACGAGGTCCAGTTTATTATTGTTCATGGAATAATGATTGGAACACCAAGATTTTTCAGGTTGCAGCCTCTGAAACACACACACATATACGTGTATATGTGTGTGTGTGTGTGTGTATATATATATATATATATATATATATGTATATGTATATGTATATGTATATATATATATATAAATGCCTGCTTTGTGTTTGCAATTGTTTGATATCCATGAGAGCAGAGTATTTTTGTGATTTTTTTAAAACCAAAAAAATAAAGCCTTTTTGCTCATATTTACCAAGCGTGCCAATATTAGTGGAGGGCACTGTAGTTTTATAATGTAGTCTCTAAAAATCACTTACCAACCTAATTTATTAAGCTTTTACTTTAATTTTGAATTTGTCTAAGCTTTCTCGCCAGTAAAAACATCCAACAATTTCTAAAATTCTCAAGATATTGACCAATTGCATATTAAATCAAAATGTTATTAAATAATATTATATATTGAGGAAGCATGGCTTTTGTCAAGACTTATTTAGGTAATATTTTATTGACATGTTTAGTAAATTCTTTCAATTGGTTTAGGCTTTTACAAGTGTCCCCTGCCTCATACCCTGAGTAGGCTCCAGGCTCCCTGTGACCCTGTTCAGGACAATTTTTTAACCTAACCAAACAAAACAAAACAAAACACACAGCCAAAGGATGACATTTTTTCATAAGATTGGAGTCAACCTCCTGATTTATGCTGGTCACACCCCATTATATGATGTCACATAAATTAAGTCAACCTATTTTTATCAGACACTTCAACTGCAAGGGCTTATAGTAACATAGATTCTGACTTTCACTTATAAAAACAGAAAATAAATACCATTCAATTAGCAGACTAACCCTAACCCAGAGAGAGAGAGAGAGTGAGAGAGAATAACAGACTCCCCTATACATGACAGCAGAAGCAGAGAGCAGCACACAGCGTGTAAATCCATCAGGAGAGATCCGGAGCTCCACCACTGCTTCTCAATAAGCGTCTCTACAGAACGGTCTGTACTGATTAATCACCCGATAAGCTCTGAAATTTAAAACCAAGCTGACATACACCATTATTAATTTTTTAACTATTCTTCTCTCTACAGAAGCACACACAAATCATTTCACAAACTGTAGTATGTTCAGCAAAAACCCCAAAGATAAACACACACTGCTGTATGAATGAAAATTCTCTTGTTGTATGTATGCTTGTAGGCATGTGAAGGATGGAGCGAGGACAGTGGTGACTCATGATGTATTGTGAACATGAACACTAAATCACACTAAATAAATTGGTGATGCTTGTCTATGGCACCAAATGTGGTTGTTCTCTGAGAATAAGTTTTGGTTAGCAATTAGCTAACCAGTGATGTTTTTCCAGTCACTGACATAACTTTAGTTAGACTAGTTTGTGTTACCTGTTTTAGTTAGTAAGCATGTAATATATTTCTGTCATATACAGTACTTAGTAGGTGCTGTGGCTTACACTGCATTCACACTGAACGGAGTGGAGTCACTGATGTCACCCTCAGGTTTTCTTGTGTAGAAGGATCACAGCTTCTATTGTTGCTTGTGGACATTTCCTTCCAGCAGGTTTCAATAAGAATAAATATATAGAAAATAAAGAATAAGATAGAGAAAGTTAATGATTGATTATTGCATTCGGAGCATTATTTGCATATTGTTGCCTTTATGCGTGTTTGTATGGACCGAAACTCTTCTAGTCTTTGCGTAAGTGAAACTGTAATGATTTGAATTGCAAAATGAATTGAATTGCAGAAGTACAAATGGATAATAAATTGCGGGGAAAAAAAGTGCCAGTTTTCTGGATTAAGTAAAGAAATAAAAACAGCTAAATGGACAGCAGATCAAAACAGATAGGCCTTTGAACTTCCTATTCATGCGTTATTCATTCATATGAGAAATATTTAAGAAATCCATATCAGTGTTTTTCTCTGCTTCACAACTGGCAGTCAGAAATGATGAATTGTATTGCACAGTCTTTTCCATCATGTGGCTTAAACAATGTACTTTAGTCCATGTTGAGTCAATGATTCTCAGTATAACTTCCTCTTCCTCGTCTCAGAGCAGGTGACGTCTGTCCTCTGGAAATCACACAATCATGTCTTTCTTCTTAAAGTGGGTTTACATAAACATATCCACAAAATCATTACAGCCAATGTGTTCAAAACGGAATAATAATTACATGACTCAAAATAAATATAAAATATAATCATATGTATGATTGGTGGTGTATACTAAGTGCTGCTTAACTACTGCATTTATATGAAGTTAGTTGAAGAGGCTCACTGTTTTGCAATTCACAATCCAAATAAATCCTCTCCATGTTCACAAAACACACACATGTACATAGATTAAACTAGAAGAGATAAATGCTGGTGCAGGAGGAAAGAGATTTTTCTGAAAAGTCCATAAACATCACTGACAACTAAGCAGAGACGAGCAAAGAGCACTGAACAGTAAACCTACAGACGGGTGTTGACCTGCACAGCTTTACGGATATAAAAATACATAATTATTAAACACTATTAACTGCCAGGAAGAGGACACATAAGCATACTGCCTCCTGAGGATGATGAAGGCGCCAAAGAAGAACTCAAAGACAAACAGTTTCAGAACTGTACAGTTTCGCTGAGTTTTGTGGTTGCCATGTTTTAAGCGCTTTGGCAGGGCTGCATGAAAACAGCTCATAAAATGCCACACCTACATCTCCAAGCATCATTGACGCTACAAACAGAACTGTGTGTTGTCCTCAAATGAGTCCAAACGAGTCCAAATAAGTCTTTGTGAATAGTGAAAAATGATTGTTGAATTTTGTTTAGTACCAATATAATTTAGTTCAAAACCAGTTCTCCTCTGCCAGGAGGCTAAGAGTTAGCCATAGAGCACTCAATAAGATAATAATCCTAAATGTATACACCCAAATCAACACAGAACTGGCTGCAGGAAAACAAAAGTATTTCAAGATTTCTTGAAATGTTGTGCATGTAGGAGTGCTCCAGGATCCAAATGTCTCTAACCTTCTTACAAGAGGAAGCGTTATCTTCATTAAATATAGTATTAATTATAGGAATAACAGAAATGTTTAACCGGACTTCTTAAGAAAATATTAAGTTTTAAAAATATGATGTTACTCTAAATAGTGTTCCTAAATGGTTAAACTAAATGTAACAGTTAATTCTAGTCTCCTATAATTCAACTGTACAAGCGGTATTCCAAGAGTGTCGATATTTAATATATCAGCACTGGAAGATTTTACTGTTCGTATCACTCCACTTGTCTTTTTCAGTACCATTACTACACCGTTACTACATGTATTACAGGCTGTCAGTCAGTCAGTGTGTTACATATTAACAAGCAAAGCTCCATCCAGCTGTGGATACCAGCTTCTTTAGGAATTATTTTAATTAATGGAGCAAAAATTAACAAAACATTGGCCATATGGTGTCAGTAATGTCAGTTATAAATCAATTCCATGTTTATTAAACTATTGTATAAAAGCTATATCACACACACAGCTGTAATTACCTGCAGCTCTCAGCCTGCAACCTCGGGCCTACAGGCACATAACAGCCGTGCTGATATTCAGTATAACAGCACTCTTGCTCTACATACTCATGCTCATGTGATATTGCTTAAATAATATTCATTGCATGTGTTTTTCTGGAGTTGAATCTATATCCGTCTAATTTCTGTATTTCTCCAATCAGCTACTTTGATGAACCTAATTCTAGTCTTATATGAATTGAAGTACTGTAAAGCTGCTTACCTCATTGTCCACAAAGAGCTGAGTGAGTCCTAACTACGGACAGATTCCTCCATGTTTTCATATATTGCTTCCTAGATTGTCAATAATAAATAATTAAATTTAATAATCTGTACTTGAAATCACAAAATATCAGTATATCAATAGGTAATTTCATCAACATTGGGGCTGGGATTAAATTAATAATGTAATACAAATAAATTAAATAGACTGCTTACATTATCAAGTTGAGGTACGGCATCTGGAGTGTCAGATCCACTATAGTTACTCCAGTCTTTTTATTTTGGAAACAGTCAACATTTACATAATTTGAATCCTAATAATTAAAATAAGAACACTGTAAAATGGCTAGTGATAAATATACAGGACATACATTCAGTAAAGTGTACTTGAAATTATGAACAATATCATCATAACGGATCAGCTGACTATTAGTAAACATTCGAGTACATATAACTTCATAAATTTCAGCAGCAAAACACAGACTAGTCTACGACTTCTGCATGCTGTGGGAGGAAGTTTAAATTTAATAAAGAGCATCTAAATTAAATTTCTTTCAGTGAAGCATTAGTATAGAATAGATTTTCTGTGGATAATTAAGGAAATTAACTGCTTCTTCATATTTCCACATGCCCTTATCTGAGCTTTACTGATGAAGGACGGCTTGTTTTATCATGAGTTTATTAAAGATTATATAAACACTAACGGACAAATTTTAGTCACATTCTCCACTTTTGATATGAATTCATACATATAATTTAAAAGAAACTGACTTACATTTTCATCTGCATTATGTGTTGCTGTATAAGAAAGAAAATATATAAATAAACCACTAGATTGCAATAAAATATGGTGTATGAGCTCCATATTATGTAAATACTATATAGCATAAACAAATACAAAATATCACAGAAGTGTCATAAAATTACAGTGTGTGTCATATTATTGAAGTTTATGATACTTTATTATTCTCAACGAGTCAATATCATAACAATGCCATCAGTATCTTTTGCCATCAGCTACATGTCTGCACATATTTATCAGTGACTGAAGATCTTCACACATACCTCCATTCTGCTTATTTCCTCTGGAGTTTGTTCTTGGCCTGCATGACAGTAAAATGTAGACCAGATAACACACACAGGTCACACCGATTTCAGTGTATTTCCTTGTTAGTAGTTTTTGTCAGTAGATTGTTAGTAGTCACATGACATAAATCGTGAATAGATAAAGTCAAAACATTTTTAAGAGTGCATTTTTATTTATTTCAAATTTATTTAATTCTCATAAAATCTGATTTTTTAATGTTAGTTATAATACATAATTCAAAGCTTTTTAATTCTGTAAAAAAAAGGGTTTTCTAAGGAAAGGAGAAATAGCTGTCAGAACCTGTGTCAATATTTTTCAAATTCTGAACAATGCTATAATTATTTTGATTCAGATTTCTTGTTTCTATGAGCGACTTTTAGAAAATACATGTTTATAACTCCTGTTAAGAAATAAAAGGTGCTATTAAAGACTACATATATGAAATACCAAGCACATTAAAAACTGAATAATTTACTTACATTTCTTTTGCTTTCATAAAGTAGAAAATCAAACCAGCAATTCCAGCAACACCCAATAAAACCCCAATAACAATCCCAGCTGTAGCTCCTGCAGACAGTGACTCTCCATCTCCACCTGCAGTCCCTTTTTCTATTAAAAAATAAAAACAGAAAGAAACAGGCCAATAATCATTGAAATCATTGACATGAAAACCTGTGAGACAGTGAGGCAGAATTTCTTAACAACACGAAACTTCCATTCTTCAAATAGATATAAAAAAAAAAATCTCTTTTTTTTATCAGCTGTGATTTTTGATTCAGGTTCTGATTATAAGTGAAAACTCCTATACTACTGTATGTGTATAGTCTTGTCTCCCTCCCCAAGAGCTTCCTAATGAAGTTCCTTATATTCTCTCTAAATACATACCTCTGTTTTCTAGCAAGCTCATTTTCCAAAAGTAGCTAAATAACGGTAACAATGTGAAATGAATGATGAGCAAAATATTTCCGTTTACATGAAGCCTAACTGATTCATGATTTGTTTTTTTTTCTCACTTGGAGACATGAGCTTCATTTCTTATTTGAATGTGAACTTAATCATAGATATAATATAAATAGGTGATGTGCTTTTATTTTCCTTACTCCAGCACTGCCTGTCTTTTGAAGATTTAACATGTTTGACTTTCATTTCAACTAGGGTGCTGATGGAGCACACAGCACAATGTTCCTACCAGCCACCAGAAGCCACCAGAAAACACATAACTCACTCTCTCTCTCTCTCTCTCTCTCTCTCTCTCTCACACACACACACACTTCAGACACTGTCACCAGAGCTCATAAATTTTCACGACCTACAAAACTGTTGGTCAGGAAAACAGAGTCATAAATTAGATGCACATACAGAACAGTCTGCTAGAGTCATAAATTTACGTGATATTCTAGTTTAAACAATACATGTGATTCTTTTAGTCAACACTTTAACATTTTACCTCTTAAGGGTTATGTTTAGAAGTCATGTAATATTCGTAATTCTTTTAAACAGCTTTTTTTTATTACGTTTTACCTCTTAAAACCTCTTAAAAAGTTCAAAGTGAACCCGTTCTCCCAAAAAACGTAATCAACATTTGTTTTCATTTATTTCACAAACAAATATTCTGCTCATATATGTACACGTTTAATCATCATGCTTTTTCTAACAATGTAGTTCCACAAATCGAAATCCCTCACACAGTAACACACACATATACCCAATATTAACCATTTGATACACTTTATCTTACATCAGACTTAAGCT
This sequence comes from Ameiurus melas, assembly GCA_012411365.1. NCBI lineage: Eukaryota > Metazoa > Chordata > Actinopteri > Siluriformes > Ictaluridae > Ameiurus > Ameiurus melas. The sequence continues at coordinate 34,374,719 of CM022757.1, forward strand.
ATTTCAACTAAACCAGGGGTGCCCACACTTTTTTGACTTGCAAGCTACTTTTAACATGACCAGTCAAAGAGATCTACCTACACTAAAAATGCAAAATGTATATTTATATATATATATATATATATATATATATATATATATTGTATACTTCAAATATATATATCTATACACACACACACAATATATGTTCATGTTCCTTGCATAACTACATGAACCCTTATGGCAAACTACAATTCAGTACACATTTTTGGTCATTACCTTACTCTGATGACTTACACTGAATAGAATCAGCCAGGGCTGCACAGTCTGGACAGTAGCTGCTGGTAGGCAGCCTCAAGCAGGCCTCCAAATGATGATCAGTCATTGTGGAACGGTATTTGGACTTAATAATCTTCATGTGGGAAAAGGCTGAGTCACATAAATAAGTAGAGCCAAATAATGCAGTCGAGGAGGTTGTACATTTCCTCATGTTTGGTACTTTTCCCCTGTGAGTAAGTTCCAAAATGTCCATGAGCCCTGGACTTCAGCTGAAGGTCAGTCTGTAGTTTCAAAATCTCATCCTCCACTTAAGACGAGTTCAGGTGAAACAGTGTTGCAATTTTTGATGAGAGTGAATCAACCTCAACATTGTCCCTAAATGGGTAGCACATGAATGTGGCGAATGCCTCCAATAAAGCAAAGTCTTGAAAGCGTCTGTGAAAATCTGAGCGACTGCTGTCAATCTGCTCCGTGTAGCGTGCAATGTTTAATTGCACACAAGCCCTCCGCTGCGTCTCCAGATCTGACACAAGGTTTTTGAAGTTCCCAAAATCATGGCACTGCAGGTTTGAGAACAGAAGTTGCATTTTCTGTTTAAAGGCATTGACTGCTGAGTGGTCGTAGTCTGCCTTCTCCAGATGCGTACGGAACAGCTGTCACTGAAGTGATCTAGCACGTATAGAACAGGCGATCTTTGTTGCCACATCCATGACCTCTTTCATGTTTAGCATTTTTAAGCATAAGGCTTATGGTGTATTATGCAGTGGTAGTTAAGGAAGTCAGGGAAAGCATCGTCTTCCCTGCACTTGGCAATGAATCCATTTGCACTGCCAACCACTGACTGATATCAATTTGCACACTGGGAGCTGGGTTTTGTCAATTTTCAGTCTTTAAAAGACTGAAAAATGTCCTCTCCCCGCGATTTCGCTTGCTAGCCTTTAGCACTGGCACGCTTGTTCGCACATGCGTGGTGAGAGAAAAGACGAGATCTCAGACTTGCTGGCCTGTACATCAACTAACATTTTTTTTTTTTTCTAATGGCGATCTACCCACACTTCTTTTGCGATCGACCGGTCGATCGCGATCGACATATTGGACACCCCTGACCTAAACCATCCTTAAGCTTCAAATAAAACAATACCCCCAAAAACTTATTTCAGAAACAAACATTCTCTTATACCACAAAAAAGTATACATTTGTGAGTGATCAATACTGGGAGAAACACTTTTCACAACAGTCTCATTAACATAAACACATTTGTTGGGGGATATCCCCCACACCCCTGGAAAGGAAGGACACAACCAGACATACAGGTGCCAGAATGACCCACTGACACAGTCGATAGGGTCACCCCCCCAGCCCCGGTCATAAATTAGGAGTACCTACAGAAATCTCGTTCAGGGAAGCACAAGGGGTGATAAATCAGCGCACACTACTTTGATTGACAGTTTGACAGAAAGTGTATGATATAACTACTAAGGTCCAATTAGCATATACAAGGACAATTGTGAATGTTGAACGACATGGCCACCATTGGTCAAGCAATGTTCAGCAGCTATCAGACAAGCATAATGAAGGCTGATTTTTCCTAAAATTATATTGTTTTTCCTTTTATTTAGGTGCTTATAGGATTGCACAAAATTATGTAATATCTTTTAACATCTTTAAGGGCCCGAAATGGCTTGAACACCAATAATTGCTGCATGCAGCTATATTACTATTAGTTATTGCATTAACTAATCATACAACACTATTATATGATTAGTAAATGCAAATAATCTTTTAGATGTTTAAGCTCAGAATAGACTTATTAAACTTGATTTTGCGTTTTAATTCCAATATCTGATATCACATTTATTTGCTGAGGGAAACTCTAAACATTTAGAGTTTTAGAATTTGAGTATTAAAGAGTAATGTTTTACCTTTTACTACCAAAACATGGGATCCAGAGGCATTGCGCCCAGTTACATGATTGGAGGCCATGCAAGTGTAATTTCCAGTGTGCATTAAGGTAGCCTGCTCCACAGGAAATACGGCTGTATTCACTTCAGATAAAGTCCCATTAAACATCCATTTGTACGAGGCATTTGGTGTAGATTCAGTACGGCAAGACAGTGTCAATTTATTTCCTTCCTCCACTTCAAATGGTCCATCAATTATCACATTATCTGGTCCAACTGTAAAACACAGTACAGAGTCATTGTCTGTCAAATTAAACTTAGATGTTTCTTCAGTTTAAAACAAATCAGCACCAGGAATATATTTGTACTTACAATTAACAATCATTCTGTATGTTGCAGTGTCAGAGCTGATGGGGTTGCTGAGTGTACACTTATATTCACCACTGTCTGTTTTCCTCACCGGACTGATCATCACTGATCTGTTATCATTCGAGAATGTGATGCTGTCACTAGCTGACAGTTTCTGATTATCTTTCATCCATTCAGCACTGTAGATGGTTCCACTCGCATTACAGGATAATGTAGCAGAGGAAACATCTTCTATTAGATCATCTGTTGGTCCAGTAAGTGCTGCTCCAGATATTTTTTCTGTAAAATTCACAGAGGAAACAAACAGTTAAATACATTAAGTTAACAATGTGGATTGAGATGGAATTTGAATGAATTATAATTCTGTTAAAGTTATAACACCATTAAACATAATCTTCTTATTGTATCATAATTGCCAAATTAACACAAGTGGAGTGGAAACAAATTAAAATTAACAGAGGAAACAAATAAACAGTCAAAAACATTCATATAACAATGTGGTTTGAGATAGAATTTGAATTCATTAAAGGACCTGGGTGTGTAAAAGTTATAACAACATTAAAAAATAATCTGGTTATTGTATCATATTTGTCAAATAAATTATATAAGAACATAGTTCCAATTTTTCACATACCAAATTAATTTTTAATCAAACCAAACAGCATTTTGATTCTGTATATCTATGACTTTTAGCTTTTGGGCAATAACAGCACTTTAAACATTTCACTTACTGTTTTAGAAATCCCAAGAATCTTTTCTGTTTTGAATTTCCCAGATATAGCTTGATTTCCTAATCAATTACCTATTTTCAGAACTCTTGTATATAAATTATATTTATACCACAGCACTGTTGAATTCTGAATTGTCATTAGGTGTTGATTAATTTTTTTATAACAGCTCTGACAGTGGTGCCGAAAACAAATCAAATAACAGGTTTACATCAATGCTCTCATTCTAAAACTTTAGCATTTCTATAGTAACATCTCATTCACAGGGATGTGTATGGTGGACACTCAACATAATCTAGGCCTAATAATAAACAAAAGATGATATTTGATAATGAAAAATGTCTTGAAATCTGAAAGGTGACATTTACTTAACATTTATGAAAGGATTCTCAGGTGTTAGTGCTTTGTGTAGCAATCGCCACAGGACACTCAGTACGTGGACAACAATAATCCACTCTTAATCTAATTAAGACCATACTTTGATTAAGAAACTACCATGTAAACACCAACCTTAATCTAATTAAGGTCATAATCTAAGTAAGCTCTAATTTTGCTTAAGTAAGCTTAAATTAAGACAGGTGGAGTACTCCTGTTTTAGTCGCATTTTGGACGTGTGTTACAGACATGTAAACACCGTAATCACATTATGAACGTCGTGTGAGAGTTTTCACCGCATTTTGCGACAGGACACGTACACACACGGCAGTTTTACGTTTTACTGCGAACAAGAGAGTTCGGCTGCGTCCCAAACTGCATACTTGTCTTCTATAGGCCTGTAGTGGGGAAAATTACATGTATCTCGGCTACTATACAGTAGGTAAGTATGCGATTTGAGACGTAGCCCACGGCTTCAAGCAGTCATCTATTTGTACGTACAGCATGACAAATAATTAACTGCACTTAAAAAATAAAATTAAACAAAAACACCCAAAACTGTATACGGTACCATAACAAAGACGAACTGTATGATGATACATGAAATTTTGGAGTGACGTCGAACGGCGTGACGCGGTGACATAATGACGTGTGCTGTTAATCTAATTATGATCTATAACATGTAAAACGGAAACATGAAAGGAGTATTCTAAAAGCGACTCATGTAAACACCTTAATCACATTATTATCTTACTTAAGTAGTTATATCATACACTTTCTGTCAAAGTGATGATTTATGACCCTCTGTGCTGGTAATTTATGACCCCCTGTCCTTCCCTGATTGACAGGTCGTCGGAGGGGTGGTGAGGGGGTGAGGGGGTAACCCTTATCGGTCGTATCAGCTAATCAATCTGGCTCCTTTGTGTCTGGACATTGGGGGAGAGGGGTGTGTGGGGGAATAGTCCCCGTCCAGCAAAAAGGGGGGTTTATGTTAACGAGTTTGGTTTTTTGCGGGGTGAAATACGTTATGAAAAGAAAAAAATGTTTTCAATATGGGGATATGCTTATGTTACTGTGTGGCTTTATTTCGTTTGTGTAAACACAATGTTAGAAAAGCATGATGTTTGAATGTGTACATATAGGAGTATAATATTTATTTTGTGAAAATGGTGAAAACAAATGTTGATTAGGTTTTTAAGGCCCCATGCATACCTTTGAATAAAAAGTTTAGGAGTTAAAGCAAAGTTTAAAAAATAATCTGATTAAAAGTTTCTTTTGTATTACACGACTTCTAAACAAAGATCCTTACGAGGAAAAAAGTATTAAAAGATCTGTTTAAAAAGAATCCGTATTACCAGGCTTCCAAAACACATAAAACTTTAGGCTGTAAAAAATGGTGAAAAGAGCAGTTTAAAAAAGAATAGCGCGTATTACATGACTTCTAAACAAAGAGATCCTTACGAGGAAAAAATGTTAAAGTGTCGTCTAAAATAATCTCCGTAATGTTTAAACTAGGAGCTAAGTATTTTCCAGAGATGTATTCCATTCGATGTGGAAAAGCCGTATGAAGTTGAAACGAAACCCAACCTCTCACTCGCTAAACCCCGCCCACACATACGTGTATTCAGACACTCCTCTCTCTCTCTCTCTCTCTAAACACACCCACACGGGGTCTCAACATGGCCAGTACTTTCTGTCAACTGTCAATCACGGTGGAAGAAGTAGATGTCAATCACGGTCTTCTCGGACCTGACGTTTCTCTAGGCCTGGTTAATTTATGATCCTTTGTTTCTTCGGACCAAGAGTTTTTTTTTTATGACCAGGGGTGTGTGGGGTGGTGGGGGGTAACCCTATCCACTGTATGAGCGGGTCATTTTGGCCCCTGTATGTCTGGGTTGTGTCCTTCCCTCCTGGGGGTGTGTTTTTTGTGTACTGTGGGGGATCTCCCCCAACAAATGTGTTTATGTTAATGATACTGTTGTGAAACGTGTTTCTCCCTGAATTAATCACACACAAATGTATACCTTTTTGTGGTATAAGAAAGTGTTTGTTTCTGAAATTATTTTTGTGGTATTGTCTGAAAAGAATATCAATGTTTAATACGGACATGTGTTTTAGTTACTGTGTGGGTTATTTCATATGTGTTAACATATTGTTATAAAAGCATAATGGTTGAATGGGGTATATAAGAGCAGATTGTTTGCTTGTGAAATAAATGAAAACAACTGTTGATTACATGTTTGGGAGAACGGCGTGACTTTGAATAAACATTTACTGAAATAAAACCCCTGAAACAGATAAACCATCGATATGGCCAAAGAAATGTAAAAATGTTTTTATATACATAATTCTAAACATAAACCTTTAGGAGGTAAAAGCGTTTAAAAGTGCTGTTTAAAAGAATGGTGCAGTTTGTTTCAACTATAAACAAGATTTTGGAAAATGGTTCGCCAACGAGGATACTTATACAGAACTGCCGCTAAATACATACGATTTTGTGTGTGCTTTGACATCCCATGTCCCCACTGGCTGACAGTCAAGTCGTGTAAATTCACGACCTCTGTAACACTGTTTGATCTGAATGTGTGATCTTTCATTGCAGTTATCTGTCTGTGTGAGAGAGAGAGACGTGTGATTTCTGGGGACTTTGATGACCAGATCGCTTACAAAGGTCTTTATGTTAACGAATTAAGGAGAGAGCCGTGAGTGTCAGTGCTAAAATAATGTGTAAGAAGCTGTAGTTAACACACAGAAGAAACTCTGCAACTATCTGTTACAATATCTGCTCCGAGAAATCCTAATACCCCTAGATGAATGCTGTGTATTCACCAACAGGACCTGTTGAAATGAGAGAGAACCTGACTTCTGCTCCAAGAAAAAAAAACCCAAGATGTTAGTTTGGTAATTTATTCATGAAGATATAGTAAAGACGTTGATCTTTAACCCTGAGCAGGGTGTCAAAAACTCCAAAGAACGTGTCTTAAGGCCGAGGGTTTTATTTAGGATGTAGAAAAGCATTTAAAAATGGTGTTTTAAAAGAAACGGGTGTATCGTCCATAATGGTAAAAAATAATTTTTAAAAAATGGTTGTACTTCTATGCGAAATAAATCAGTGGAGACACTGAGTACATTTCTGTTCCGCAGTCTATAAGGATCCCCACCATTAATGTAGAGTGACAAATGTTCACACCCGCCGTGAATACAGTACTTAAGTTTTAAGCATTTTTATTTTGTGATGGCAACAAGACAAAACTGTCATAGGTTTGGTATCTGGTGATTTAGAGTTAGACCCCAACTGTCAAATATGTTTTGACATAGAATGTGAATTGCTTTGTCAGGCAAAGAGCACGATGGTATGGAAAGAGTATGATGAGGTGACCTAATGCTCAGGAGTTCTACAGTACTTTGACTTGGGAACATACCGACATGATCCTCAGAGAGGATATATATATAATATAGATCAGATCACCAGTATGTCTTTACCCAATCCTGATCTGGAGTCAAAATTTTGACTTTTATTTCCTCGTATGTATTTATGACAGTGTGCGGTCATATACACTATAAGCCAAAGTTATAGAAGCACGCGAATTATTTTTAAAGGTTTCAAAATATTTTAACAGTTAAGGCAAATTTCCAACACAACAGAATATTAGACATTTAGTGTAAACTAGTGTAAAAAAAATCTCTGAAATATTTCAATGAAAATATATTTTCCATATTAAATGCATCATATTAGAAAAGATAGTACAGACTTTGTCGATCACTTACAAACTCATACTTTATAACAACTGTTTAGGAGCATCTGAATCTGGGAAATAACTTTTATTCCTTTTAGGCATGCAATAAAAGTTAATAACAAATTAGGAAGAAATGAAGTGTACACTACCGCTGCGGATATTAAGTCAAACCATTTGTTCAAACTTCAGCATGAACCATAGAGTAGCAGAAACTTACGGCACCTCATGAATACCGTGTGAAGGATTAAGGTGACTAGTCACTTACAGATGCAAAGACACGTCCTTGTGCAGGGTCATCTTCACAACAGCATTGCCCATTGACACGTCTTCTACCATGTCAACATATAAGAAAAGGCAGAAAGTAATTTGAGATACAGTGTGGTGTGACAAGTATTTTGCCCCCCCTTCCTCATTTCCTGTTCCTTTGCATGTTTGTCACACTTAAGTGTTTCGGAACATCAAACCAATTTAAACAATAGTCAAGGACAACACAAGTAAACACAAAATGCAATTTGTAAATGAAGGTGTTTATTATTAAAGGTGAAAAAAATCCAAACCATCATGGCCCTGTGTGAAAAAGTGATTGCCCCTAAACCTAATAACTGGTTGGGCCACCCTTAGCAGCAACAACTGCAACCAAGCGTTTGCGGATAACGTGCAATGAGGCTTTTACAGCGTCCTGGAGGAATTTTGGCCCACTCATCTTTGCAGAATTGTCCTAATTCAGTTACATTAGAGGGTTTTCGAGCATGAACGCGCCTTTTAAGGTCATACCACAACATCTCAATAGGATTCAGGTCAGGACTTTGGCTAGGCCACTCCAAAGTCTTCATTTTGTTTTTCTTCAGCCATTCGGGTGTGGTACTTGCTGGTGTGTTTAGGATCATTGTCCTGCTGCAGAACCCAAGTTCGTTTCAGCTTGAGTACACGAACAGATGGTCGGACATTCTCCTTCAGGATCTCTTGGTAGACAGCAGAATTCATAGTTCCTTTTATCACGGCAAGTCTTCCAGGTCCTGAAGCAGCAAAACAGCCCCAGACCATCACACTACCACCACCATATTTTACTGTTGGTATAATGTTCTTTTTATGAAATGCAGTGTTCCATCTACGCCAGATATATGTGGACACACACCTTCCAAAGAGTTCCACTTTTGTCTCATCGGTCCACAGAATGTTGTCCCAAAAGTCTTGGGGATCATCAAGATGTGTTGTGGAGAAATTGAGACGAGCTTTGATGTTCTTTTTGCTCAGCGGTGGTTTTCTCCTTGGAACTCTGCCATGCAGGCCATTTTTGCCCAGTCTTTTCCTGATGGTGGAGGCATGAACGCTGACCTTAACTGAGGCAAGTGAGGCCTGCAGTTCTTTGGACGTTGTTATGGGGTCTTTTGTGACCTCTTGGATGAGTCGTCGCTGCGCTCTTGGGGTAATTTTGGGCGGCCGGCCACTCCTGGGAAGGTTCACCATTGTTCCATGTCTTCGCCATTTGTGGATAATGGCTCTCACTGTGGTTCGCTGGATTCCCAAAGCTTTGGAAATGGCTTTATAACCCTTTCCAGACTGATAGATCTCAATTACTTTCTTTCTCAATTGTTCCTGAATTTCTTTGGGTCTCGGCATGATGTGTAGCTTTTAAGGATCTTCTGGTGGACCTTACTGTGTCAAGCAGCTCCTATTTAATTGATGCCTTGATTGTGAACAGGTGTGGCAATAATCAGGCCTGGGTGTGGCTAGAGAAATTGAACTCAGGTGTGGACAACCACAGTTATAGTATGTTTTAACAAGGGGGGCAATCATTTTTTCACACAGGGCCATGATGGTTTGGATTTTTTTTCACCTTTAATAATAAACACCTTCATTTACAAATTGCATTTTGTGTTTACTTGTGTTGTCCTTGACTATTGTTTAAATTGGTTTGATGTTCCGAAACACTTAAGTGTGACAAACATGCAAAGGAACAGGAAATGAGGAAGGGGGCAAACACTTTTTCACACCACTGTATATAAGAATATATTTGATCAAATATAAGATATTATAATGAAAAAACATGATAATATTATTTAACAAGGTCTGCCGTTCAGCCCTCTTAAGTGTAAGAGCATTATGAGTATTGTACAGCATTTGGGGACAGTAGACAGATGTCAAATGAAAAACAACTTTTTGAGTCACAATGCCAAACTACTGCAGAATATTTTGATCCTTCTTTTTCAGCCTGAAGGACTGGCATTTATTTAACAGACAGATGGCACAGCCATATACTTGGTCAGAGAATTTGGGGATTTCTTTAAGAAAGGTTCATTGTTTTTGTTCTTTTTTCATAGCGTCAGTTTGTATACTTATTTTGGTTAGTGACTTAAACTGTTTTATTAAGTGGTGACAGATTTCGTTAACAGGTAATGATGATAGGTGAAGATTAAGTTGGTATGCGGGTACAAATAAAAACTGTCTATATGTATATGTGTCTGCTATGTATCTGTTTAAGAACTACTTTAATAGTGATGTATAGAATGAGAGAGCCATTAACTAATTCATAGAACCCTTTCTACCTTTTCAACCTTGTTATCCATGATTCTTTTCAAACATTGTGTTCAGACATTGCAAATCATTAGTCTGAATGTTAAGTGTTCCTTAGATTTTTGCTTCTTCAGCATCAAAAATTCTAAACAAAGACTAAACTCAGAAACAATATAACTGTCTGGTTGTGATTAGAATAAAAGGCAACTGTGACTTCATTCCCAAAGCGCTAAATGAGATTTCTCTAAGTTCTATATGGCCTTTCTACAGTATGTGCCATTAGGTCCTAGTTTCCAGCCATCATTACAGCACGGGAGAGGAAATCTTCGTTCAACAGATGTGTGATCTACATCTAGACAGTCTGATAACAAACTACACAAAAGTTTGTGTTGAGAAAATTCAGCTTGCTCTTTGTTCCCAAATAACATTGGACCAGATCCATAGTTTACATCATCTGCCCACACAAATTTAATCTGTATTACAAGTACTGAACAAGTTAGAGGAAGAGAACGTGTAGCTTTACTTTTCATTGGAACTTTCATTGTTTATTTGGATCTGTCTTGATTCATTTTCATATTCAGGTTTTTTTTATTCAGCTCATTATTATTTTATGAAGTATCTTCAACCTAGGAGAGTGTGGCATCTAACATAATGTATGAATGTAGGTATATGGACTCCACCATGCACTCCACCAGCACCCTAGTTGAAAAGCAAGTCAAACATGTTAAATCTTCCAAGATCAGGCAGTGCAGGAGTAAGGAAAATAAAAGCACATCATCTGTTTAGATTATATCTATGATTAAGTTCACAGTCAATTAAGAAATGAAGCTCATGTTAAGGCTATTTCTTCCACAGATGTCTTCAGAAGAAATTGATGACCATTTCCATAGGCATTGAGGCTCCATTTTAAAATAAACACTCGCATGCAGATTCAGAAGGTATGATATAGAGGCAAGACAGACAGGAGTATTTGAAATTAAATTTACAATATTTGCAATGATGGATACAAGCCATATGAAAACCAAGTAGATGAAACAGTTTTGAGCAGTGGATTGTGATACTCAATGATCTTGTAATTTACTGCATTTGTAATGGTGATGATTTTTCAAATGAACTTGAACACTCTTTTGGTGGATTCATGTTAAAAATATGTTCTGCGGGGGATTGATGTCACGAAATATATACAGTAAAAGAATCCAGAATGTGACCATATAGGGAGCCATGATGTGTTCCACCAGAAAAGTATCAGAAGTACAGATATGACTATTGAGTTCATTGTCTGACTTCTTGCATGGCACGTGTTTCCATATTTTCACCACAGGCAGCGGAATTATATGTCAGATTACTTTGAACAAACTTTTACATACAACAAGTTTTAAAACATCCACAATAGTCTGGGAGTCGTGTATTAGACCTGTACTTGAGCATTTTGCTTATAAATATATACACTCTATCTGAAAACATTCAACCCTCGGCCTTAAGACACGTTCTTTGGAGTTTTTGACACCCTGCTCAGGGTTAAAGATCAACGTCTTTACTATATCTTCATGAATAAAAAGGTATACCACAAAAAGGTATACATTTGTGTGTGATTAATTCAGGGAGAAACACGTTTCACAACAGTATCATTAACATAAACACATTTGTTGGGGGAGATCCCCCACAGTACACAAAACACACACCCCCAGGAGGGGAAGGACACAACCCAGACATACAGGGGCCAAAATGACCCGCTCATACAGTGGATAGGGTTACCCCCACCACCCCACCACCCCTGGTCATAAAAAAAAACTCTTGGTCACGAAGAAACAAAGGATCATAAATTAACCAGGCCTAGAGAAACGTCAGGTCCGAGAAGACCGTGATTGACATCTACTTCTTCCACCGTGATTGACAGTTGACAGAAAGTACTGGCCATGTTGAGACCCCGTGTGTGGGTGTGTTTAGAGAGAGAGAGAGAGAGAGAGGAGTGTCTGAATACACGTATGTGTGGGCGGGGTTTAGCGAGTGAGAGGTTGGGTTTCGTTTCAACTTCATACGGCTTTTCCACATCGAATGGAATACATCTCTGGAAAATACTTAGCTCCTAGTTTAAACATTACGGAGATTCTTTTAGACGACACTTTAACATTTTTTCCTCGTAAGGATCTTTGTTTAGAAGTCATGTAATACGCGCTATTCTTTTTAAACTGCTCTTTTCACCATTTTTTACAGCCTAAAGTTTTATGTGTTTTTGGAAGCCTGGTAATACGGATTCTTTTTAAACAGATCTTTTAATACTTTTTTCCTCGTAAGGATCTTTGTTTAGAAGTCATGTAATACGCGCTATTCTTTTTAAACTGCTCTTTTCACCATTTTTTACAGCCTAAAGTTTTATGTGTTTTTGGAAGCCTGGTAATACGGATTCTTTTTAAACAGATCTTTTAATACTTTTTTCCTCGTAAGGATCTTTGTTTAGAAGTCGTGTAATACAAACGAATCTTTTAATCAGATTATTTTTTTAAACTTTGCTTTAACTCCTAAACTTTTTATTCAAAGGTATGCATGGGGCCTTAAAAACCTAATCAACATTTGTTTTCATCATTTTCACAAAATAAATATTCTACTCCTATATGTACACATTCAAACATCATGCTTTTCTAACATTGTGTTTACACAAACGAAATAAAGCCACACAGTAACATAAGCATATCCCCATATTAAAAACATTTTTTTCTTTTCATACGTATTTCACCCCGGCCAAAAACCAAACTCGTTAACATAAACCCCCCTTTTGCTGGAAGGGGGACTATTCCCCCACACACCCCCCCTCCCCCAATGTCCAGACACAAAGGAGCCAGACTGATTAGCTGATACGACCGATAAGGGTTACCCCCTCACCCCCCTCACCACCCCCTACCGACCTCGTCAATCAGGGAAGGACAGGGGGTCATAAATTACCAGCACAGAGGGTCATAAATCATCACTTTGACAGAAAGTGTATGATATAACTACTACTTAGATTAAGGTCAATAATTAGATTATTGCTGTCCATGTAAACATAGTCACTGTACTACGTTTCTGTAGTACACACTGTAGTACATAATTTGCTATTTTCCTATAACAGCATGCCCTGTTTTATTTGTGTTGTATTCCTTACACAGTATGTACACAAATTATTCAACTGCTATTTAAATACAGCAGTTCTGCTATTTTATGATTTCCTCAATTTATCTGAGTTATATCATTTTAATTCACTGTAAGATATATGCTGCCTTAAAAATGTAAGTAAACTCAACTTGAAGATAAACTTTATTTCAACAAAAAAAGTAATGTTTTACAAGTTTTGCAAGTCAAGGCAAAGGATTGCTTTAAGTTTATTTGTTGATTTTTTATTATAAACTTGAATTCAACATCCAAAACTTATGATAATTGGAGTTAAGAGAAGAAATGATTTTTCACATAATTGAATGGAGTAATCATGTCGAGTAATCAGTGTCGAATTAAAAGACTCAGTATGCCATTGTCCACTCTTTTGTAGTTGGCTAAGGTTTGCAAAAGGCAAAAAATCAAACAGTGAAAAATCTGTACATTTCTGGGAGAGCCACTTTAGCTTAATTTAGTGGCTTGCTGTTTTTTTCTTTGTTGTTGTTGCACATTAATTCAATAACTAAACTATAACCTACCTAGTACAGTGATGCCGATTGGTTCAGACACAGAGTAGTTCAGGCTCTGCTTGTTATGGGCGATGCAGGTGTAATTGCCACTCTGACTCCTCTGAATGTTGTTCAGTCGGAGCTCTTGGCCTTCATCACCAAGCTCTGCTCCATTCACAGCCCACTGAAACTCAGCAGCAGGGTTGGACTCAGCTGAGCATTTCAGTATGAGGTTAGACCCAGAGCTGTAGAAGGGTCCCACTGGATCCTCTTCAACAACAACATTTTCTGGACCATCTGCAATGGAACAGTCCATATTTAGTCAGCTTTAGAGCCATCATGGTCTTGTGGAGACCATATAATATTTTTTGGATAACCCATGATTGTCAGCAAGTCGCATGATATGAAATAACTCACAGTAAATGGTGAGCTTCAATGGAGGACTCATTGCTTTGCTGATGATGTTGGATGCTTCACATTGGTATGGACCCGTGTCATATCTGATCACACTAGTAATGGTCAGACTGCTGTTGTTGTCTGTTAGCTGAACTCGCTCCCCTGCTCTTACCTCAGAGCTGCCATTCAGCCAAATCAATGTAAGTGAGGAGCCAGACGCAGAGCAGACGAGACTCACAGTGCTGCTGAATTCAACCATCTCCGTTTTACTTGGTACTATGGTAACAGTGGAGACTGGCACTGGGGGTTAAAAGTAAGCCAGGGCCTCAGGTGGCCACCAGTATACAGAAGATTTGAATGTTCATTTATCATTGAAACATAAGCGCAATCACTGTATCAACACTATTAGCTCTCATGATCTTAGATAGTAATCACAGTTTCACTGTTTTAGCCATACTGACCAACATAACAATGCAGAGCAAAAATTTATCTATGAGTAAAAATTAATAAAGTACTCCTTGACAACTTATTTTTAGTCTAAAAATCTGCTATTAAAGAACTACAGATTTTTTTATGTGGGCGCCTGTCACCGATCTTCAGTCACCAGTTATGGAGCTTTCAAAGGAGGAGATTTTGCTGCAATATGGCAGCAGAAGTCAAAATGACACAAGTGGAGTGGAAAATGACACAACTGTCCTACAGAACAGTAGTGTAGCATATTATTTATAGGATCATTACAGAAATCTGTTACCAAAACTGTTTCTAAACTCTACAGTTCCTGTATTTTTTATAGTTCAATAATTTACTATAAAATTAATTATCTGAATTTGAGACATTAGAGTCAGACATGACAATATTCTGTCTCTAATTCAAATACATGTTTTATTAACTGAAACAACTGAACTCTTTTTGTGTTAGTTTTGCATTAGCAATGTTCATAGTCAATTAACGCAAGAATAATCTGACAAAGAAAATGGTCTATGATTTGAAAGATGTGTATTCCAATTCAGCTGTGAAGATGTAATGCAGTAAAAATCTGTGTATTTTTAATCCTTACACACCTGTATCAAAACTGATTATAGTCACCTATAAGAATTAAAGACTCTTCCTTGTATTTACAAAATGAGGACTGTACAAGATTAAATAAAAAAAAATCTTACTGTAGTTGTGTTAAAAAGAAAAGTTTTATTTACTCACCAAACACCTGCAGTGAGGTTTCACCTGGGAAATAATTTGTAGGAGTGTCTACAGTCAGAGAATATGGTCCAGTATCACTCTCAGTCAGGCTCCTGAGCTCCAGAGCATAAGTGGTGGGGTCCAGACTGACTCTGTCAGTGTACGGTGGCAGTATTATAATTCCACTTGGAGGTCCAGAAAGAATGGTGATCTCATTAAACTTCCATCTGATGAGCTGATGTGGGGGATCAGGAATACGGATTGGGGTAATCACCACATTCTCCCCAACTGCTTTATTTATTCTCTCAGGTAATAACAGCTCTTGGCCAAAACATACTCCTGTGTGAAGAAATAAATAAGACAAACACAAAAACAAAATAAAACAAAACACTGTAATAAAAACACTCTTCAATAATAATAATAATAATAATAATAATAATAATAATAATAATAATAATAATAATAATAATAAAGAGCATGTAATATACATGAGAGAGAGAGAGAGGGAGAGAGAGAGAGAGAGAGAGAGAGAGAGAGAGAGAGAGAGAGAGAGCATAAAAAAACGCAAATAGGAAGGAAAACTGTGTAAACTGCACTGCGCTGTAATGTTTATTTCTTCTATCATGCTGCAGGAAGCCACGCTGCAGTTACTCACTGTATTCATCTTCACAGATATACGAAGAATATAGTGTTCACCTGTACATGACAGCAGAAGCAGAGAGCAGCACACAGCGTGGAAATCCATCAGGAGTGATCCGGAGCTCCACCACTGCTTCTCAATAAGCGTCTCTACAGAAAGATCTGTGCTGATTAATCACCCGATGTGAAACCGAATAGTGTCGATTAGACTCGAGTTAGAAAGAAAACGACTGAAAAAGCAAAAGTTAACTAAGTAAGCAGACGAGACAGCAGGTCTGTAAACAGTGTCATTAAAGCACACATGCAGGAGTGAACAGACTACAGGGGAAACTATCAGAGAAATCCTGCACCGGTTTATCTCAGATCGTCACAGTCAAGTTCCGCCTTTAACCTTATAGTCAGGTGATGATTTAATTTTAAATGTATTCAATATCATATACAGTAGAAAAAAAGACTTTAACCGCAAAAAATAAAATAAAATAAAGGAATAAATAAAATATAATAATAATAATAATAATAATAATAATAATAATAATAATAATAATCTCCACAAGCATTAACTGACTTTGAGCTGCTGTGCTATTATTAATATTATTAATAATGTATTATTATTATTAATGTGAGCGTTTGGTTGAAGTGATGTATAAATCAACATGTTTTCTCATGTTATAAAAGCAAAAATCTAATTATGGCCACAGTTGCCGGTTCTTGCCAAGTAACATAGAACTAAAGAGATCATAGATAAATATACTAAATGTGGCAGGGTAAGTGATTGGGCTATCCTATTGGCTTTGCTTGGGATATGGTTTCAGCAGACCAATAGGATGAGAACTACCCAATTATTTAAGGACCCTTATTTTGGTAAGCAGGTGTCTTGGTGATTCCGAGTTTCTCACGCCCTTGGCACTTCCGCTCCCCCACTTCCGTTCAGGTATGTTCAGGTATGCTCAGGTTTTCTCACGGCGTAATGAGGTGAACACCTGAAGGCAAATTTTGTTGTTATTTTATTTATTTATTTATTTTATAAATAGTTTTCGAGCGGCGCTGGTGGCGCGTGCTTTGTGGCGAACTGGCGCCGGAGATCGCGTAAAGTGACCACAACATTTTTCGTGTGTGTATGTATGTCGAGCCGTTGTACCGGTGAGTAATCATACAACTTCGGGTCTGGTGTTTGTTCAATCTGATAGTAAATACACCTCTCCCTTTTTCACACTGGGACTGGTAGATTTAGGTTGATACTCTGATCTGTGTTAAGGTGAGAGTGGGGAGTTGAGCTCAGTCTTCTATTATAAACCCCTAGCTGAAGACGCTACATGTGACGCCGCTGCTGTTTTGACTCAATAATTGTTTTGCTTTATGTACTGTTCTGCTTCATGGTTTTGTTTTGTTTTTCTTTAGTTTTGGATGTATGTCTGGTTTGTTTTGTGGAGAGAGTAGTCTGAGTGGTAAAATGAGTGTCAACCTCAATCTCAGGTTTGTTCCTCCTAACCTCATTACCTCAGCTCATGAAACAATTTCAGACTTCTAGTCCTCTCTCTGGACATAAATTAAATTTCATAATATAAATAATTTCATATAAATATATTCCCCCTGAAAATATTAAAAATACATATTTGTTAAAATGGCATACAGAATCATTTACATACTAAGGGGTCCGTTTGACAAGACATTGAAACTTTACTCCCTTTTTTAGTTTTTAGTTTGAGGATTGAAGCAATTAAATTAATGTCCATCCATCTTCTACCACTTACTCCTTTTCAGGGTCACGAGGAACCTGGAGTCTATCCCAGGGAACATGGGGCACAAGGCGGGGTATTAAATTAATGTATTACCAAAATTTCTATACCCATTCCAATGCTCTTCCAAAATGTACTTCTTGTATATGGCCTTAAACATCCTTCCAAATTTGACCCAGTGGTGGTGCTAGAGTGTTGCTAGAACTTGGCCCAAATCTGTTAGACAACACCCATGGAGCTTGGCCCCCTAATAATCATGTCATTTTTAGTTGAAAATTATATAAATAAAAAATATTTACCAAGAACCACTTATGAAGTATACTGAAGCTAAATCATTCGAGCTTCAAATGCTAAAAACACTACTTTCTAGTCAACGCAAAACTTAAATCAGCCAGTGTAGCAGATGTTCACTGCTGTATTCTGAAGAAGCTGAAACTTGCTTAAAAGAAGTAGCAGGGCAGCCAGCCAGCAACAAATTAGTATTTGTTTTAACTTTTGTGTGTGTGTGTGTATGTGTGTGTGTGTGTGTGTGTGTGTGTGTGTGTGTGTATATATATATATATATATATATATATATAATATAATTAGTGTGTGTTGATAACAGCCTTTGTCACAAATCGCTATCTAAATCTATATAGATTTAGATTCCTAAAGAGAAAGCCAGAAGGGACAATGGCAAGTAATAACTCCCTGTGATGGCCTCAGGAAGAAACCTTGAGAAAACCAGACTCAAAAACTAATCCATCCTCTCCTGGGTCACAATACTGGTATAGAGGTATAGCATACTTGACAGCAAACATTAATAAATGGTTTCAACATGTATTTAAAAATTGTAATATTTTGGGCACCTCAGTGGTTTTCTGGAAGTTAGATCCAGTTGTGTGCAGCATTTTGAGCTCTACTAGCTGACCTGTACTCATGGATGTAAAATACTAAATAGGTTTATAATCTTTAAGCAGACCAGAAATTTACTTGGGGTTAGGCCATTCAGTGCTTTATAGATTAGTAGAAGCACTCTAAAATCTATTCTGTAATGAAGAGGAAACCAGTGTAGATCTTTAAAAACTGGGGTAATGTATTGTCTTCCTTGTCCTTGTTAAAAACTCATGTGGCAGAATTCTGAATGAGCTGTAGTGGTTTAATGAGTGGTTTAATGAGCTGTAGTGGCCTTTTGGGGGAATTCCAGTTAAGAGACTATTACAATAATCTATCCTTTTGGAGTTAATAGCATAAATGCTCTAGATCTTGCTGGGACAATAAACCTTTGATTCTGGATAAATTCTTAAGATTGTGGAAGCCTGATTTAGTGAATGTTCTGATTTGTTTAGTAAAGGGTCATAACGCCAAATAAGATTTCTTATTTGGTCTTTAATCTTTAAGGAGCGTAGACTCAAGGTACTAATTGTATTAGTTTTATAATGCTTTTATGTTGCCAAGTACATCAACCCTTTGTTTGTTGGATAATTCTGTCTCATCCAGTTATTTGTTTGCTCCAGATATTTACACAGAGCGTACAGTTACTACTGTGCTGTGTTCTGCATGACGGTTGTAAGAAGTGGAATTCCACTGGTCAGAGCCACACTTTCAGATTCATAATGGGAATAGGTGTCATTTGAGGATTGTGCCAGATAGTCCTACCCAAGTTTCCAATCTGCATACAAGTATCCTAGGATTTATCGTGTCAAATGCAGCACTAAGAGCTAATAATACCATATTGATATCAGAGTCAGTATTCAGACATATGTCATTCAGTATATTTATAAGATAATTCTCAGTACTATGCTTTGAACAAAAACCTGATTGGAATTTATGAAGGTGTTTTATAACCAGGTCCAGAGTGTGTCCCTGACTCAAATAAAGCAGAAAGCTCCCTGGCACTAGTCTTTGATATTGTCTACATGGATGATAAAGTTCCCATCTATAATAAAACAGTCATGATCAATGGCAATAACTGATAGTAGTTCTGAAAAGTCATTAATAAAGCTAGCACAATACAATGAAGGTCTGTATATGATTAAGAATGGGATTCTGAGAGCACCTTTTAATATATAAAGGTATTCAAAAGAAAGAAAATTACCAAGCAGAATCTCTTTGAAAGTACCTTGAACATGAGCATCTTGAGCAAGAGTCCTGAGATAAGCACATATAATGTAGCACATATAATCTTTATATTTACAACAGCAGTGTTTTTTGAAGGGTCAAATCTACAGTCCAAATCAGGTGAGATTATCTACTGAAGCAAGCGTTAGTCTTGGTCATAAACTGATTTTGGGAAGTGTAAATCCTTATCTGCATGGGACCATTTACAGCAACAGAAAATGAGTCACAAGGGCAGAAAGCACCAAGCAGAAGTAGATAATCAGGAAGGTCCAGAGGGTGAAAAAGCCACAGCAGAAGCAAATAGTAGTGCACCAGATTATAAAATATATTACTTTGCTAGCACTTGCAACAACTTAATTTCATCTCTCTATTCAAACTCTTCTCTCTTTCAGCACAATAAAAAAAAGTGGTACAGTAAAAGCTTGAGAATCTGTATAAATAACAGAGAAACACTTTACAAACATTATATATCTCTCTATGTAACTATTGATCAAGTTTCTGTTTGTAATAAACATAGGCTAACATAACTGTGGACATAATACTTGGCATGCTATGATAGTGAAAATAAATTAAGATGATTACGGGCATTCAAAATAGATTAAACCTGGATCATTTCAGGTACATGCACACAGCATTATACATAACAGTTTTCTACTATCACATCTGTTAAAGTACTGTAACTGTTTCTGTTTTTGGCGCTGCTACGACCTAACCTTAACTAAAACAATTTGTAGTCTCTAAAAATCACTTACTAACCTAATTTATTAAGCTTTTACTTTAATTTTGAATTTGTCTAAGCTTTCTCGCCATTAAAAACATCCAACACGATGTATTTCTAAAATTCTCAAGATATTGATTAATTGCATATTAAATAAAAATGTTATTAAATAATATTATATATTGAGGAAGCATGGCTTTTGTCAAGACTTATTTAGGTAATAGTTTATTGACATGTTTAGTAAATTCTTTCAATTGGTTTAGGCTTTTACAAGTGTCCCCTGCCTCATACCCTGAGTCCCCTGCGTAGGCTCCAGGCTCCCTGTGACCCTGTTCAGGACAATTTTTTTATTTTTTTTTTTTACCTTACAAAACAAAACAAAAACATGTCACATAAAATAAGTCAACCTATTTTTATCAGACACTTTAACTGCAAGGGCTTATAGTAACATAGATTCTGACTTTCACTTATAAGAACAGAAAATAAATACCATTCCAATTACCAGACTAGCCCTGACCCAGAGAGTGAGAGAGAATAACAGACTCCCCTGTACATGTCAGCAGAAGCAGAGAGCAGCACACAGCGTGTAAATCCATCAGGAGAGATCCGGAGCTCCACCACTGCTTCTCAATAAGCGTCTCTACAGAACGGTCTGTACTGATTAATCACCCGATGTGACCCAAAATGAACTGAATAATGCCGATTAGTTACAATATAACACAAACCTGTACAAGTGAGAAGAGTAAGCAGATGAGACAGCAGGTCAACAGACTTCAGGGAGAAAAAAATCCTGGCTATGGAATAACATTTAAAGATGTGATCTCACCAATTATATAAATATTAAACAAGTCTCTGTATATTCACTCCAATATCATGAGACAATGTACATTATATCAACACCACAAAACCATTTCAGCTCTGAAATTTAAAACCAAGCTGACATACACCATTATTAATTTTTTAATATTATTCTCTCTACAGAAGCACACACAAATCATTTCACAAACTGTAGTATGTTCAGCAAAAACCCCAAAGATAAACACACACGCTGTATGAATAAAAATTCTCTTGTTGTATGTGTTCTTGTAGGCATGTGAAGGATGGAGCGAGGACAGTGGTGACTCATGATGTATTGTGAACATGAACACTAAATCACACTAAATAAATTGGTGATGCTTGTCTATGGCATCAAATGTGGTTGTTCTCTGAGAATAAGCTTTGTTTAGTAATTAATTGGCTAATCAGTGAGGTTTTTCCAGTCACTGACATAACTTTAGTTGGAGAGAAAGATAATGATAGATTATTTGCATATAGTTGCCTTTCATGAGTGTTTTTATTCAGAAGTACACATGTGGATAATAAATGTTTTTATTTTACACAATATAATTATATGATTGTTACTTGAAACGAAGTGCCAGTTTTCTGGATTAAGTAAAGAAATAAAAACAGCTAAATGGAAAGCAGGTCAAAACAGATCAGTCTTTGAACTTCCTATTCATGCGTTATTCATTCATATGAGAAATATTTAAGAAATCCATATCAGTGTTTTTCTCTTCTTCACAGCTGGCAGTCAGAAATGTTGAATTGAATTGCACAGTCTTTTCTATCATGTGGCCTAAACAGTGTACTTTAGTCCATGTTGAGTCAATGATTCTCAGTATAACTTCCTCTTCCTCGTCTCAGAGCAGGTGACGTCTGTCCTCTGGAAATCTTTAATCCCTATAACAGTTGAAGTGCAGTTTGTTGGTCACACAATCATGTCTTTCTTCTTAAACTGGGTTTACATAAACATATCCACATAATCATTACAGCAAAAAAATGCGTTAAACAGAATAATTATGTGACTCAAAATAAATATAAAATATAATCATATGTATGATTGGTGGTGTATACTAAGTGCTGTCTAACTACTGCATTTATATGAAGTTAGTTGAAGAGGCTCACTGTTTTGCAAGTCACAATCCAAATAAATCCTCTCCATGTTCACAAAACACACACATGTACATAGATTAGACTAGAAGAGATAAATGCTGGTGCAGGAGGAAAGAGATTTTTCTGAAAAGGCCATAAACATCACTGACAACTAAGCAGAGAAGACCAAAGAGCACTGAACAGTAAACATAGAGATGGGTGTTGACCTGCACAGCTTTACTGATATAAAAATACGTAAATTATTAAACACTATTAACTGCCAGGAAGAGGACACATAAGCATACTGCCTCCTGAGGTTGATGAAGGTGCCAAAGAAGAACTCAAAGACAAACAGTTTCAGAACTGTACAGTTTAGCTGAGTTTTGTGGTCGCCATGTTTTAAGCGCTTTGGCAGGGCTGCATGAAAACAGCTCATAAAATGCCGCACCTACATCTCCAAGCATTATTGACTCTACAAACAGAACTGTGTGTTGTCCTCAAATGTGTCCAAGCGAGTCCAAATAAGTCTTTGTCAATAGTGAAAAATGATTGTTGAATTTTGTTTATTATCAATATAATTTAGGTTCCAAAACCTGGTCTTCTCTGCCAGGAGGCTAAGAGTTAGCCATAGAGCACTCAATCAGATAATAATCCTAAATGTATACACCCAAATCAACACAGAACTGGCTGCAGGAAAACAAAAGCATTTCAAGATTTCTGCATGCAATTTATTTTAAATTGAGGCACAGTGCCTAGGGAATTTATCATCAATTTCTTCTGAAGACATCTGTGGATGAAATAGCCTTAACATGAGCTTCATTTCTTAAGTCACTAACCAAAGTAAGTACAAAAACTGAAGCTATGATAAAAGATTAAAAACAATTAACCTTTCTTAAAAGAAATTCCTAAATCCTCTGACCATGTATATGGCTATGCCATCTGTCTATTAAATAAATGCCAGTCCTTCAGGCTGAAAAATAAGAATGAAAATATTCTGCTAGTAGTTTGGCACTGTGAGTCAAAAAGTTGTTTTTCATCTGACATCTGAAAGCTAACTACTGTCCCAACTGCCGTACAATACTGATAATGCTCTTTTACTTAAGAGGGCTGAATGGCAGACCTTGTTAAATAATATTATGTTATTTCCTTATGATGTTATATTGTATTAATAATATTCTTATATAATTTTTGCCTTTTCTTATATGTTGACATGGGAGAAGAGGGGACAATGTGGCAATGCTGGTGCAAAGATAAGCCTGTACAAGTATATATCTTTGTAACTGTAAGTGACTAGTCAGCTTAATCCTTCACATGATATGCATAAGGTGCCATAAGTTTCTGCT
This sequence comes from Ameiurus melas, assembly GCA_012411365.1. Classification (NCBI taxonomy): domain Eukaryota; kingdom Metazoa; phylum Chordata; class Actinopteri; order Siluriformes; family Ictaluridae; genus Ameiurus; species Ameiurus melas. The sequence goes on from CM022757.1 coordinate 34,398,256, forward strand.
ACTCTACGGATCATGCTGAAGTTTGAACAAAATGGTTTGACTTAATATCCGCAGCATTTTATGGAATGCAATAAAAGTTTATTAACTTATTAACTTATTAAAAAGGTTTATTAACTTTTATGGCATGCAATAAAAGTTATTTGCCAGATTCAGATGCTCCTAAACAAATTATTATAAAGTGTGAGTTTGTAACTTGTCAACAAAGACTGTACCATCATTTCTAATATAATGCATTTACTATGGAAAATATTTTCACCAAAATATTTCAGAGAGAATTTTTTTTTTACATTAGTTTACACTAAATGTCTAATATTCTGTTACGTTGTAAATATTCCTTAACTGTTAAATTATTTTGGAACCTTTAAAAATAATTTGCCTGCTTCTACACCTTTGGCTTGTAGTGTATATGTCTGCCCACTGTCATAAACCCATACAAATAAATAAAAAGTAATAATTTTCACCCAGATCTAGAGTGGGTAAAGACAGACTGGTGTCTGAGATAGAGATATATAATGCCAGTAGTTATATCATACACTTTCTGTCAAAGTGATGATTTATGACCCTCTGTGCTGGTAATTTATGACCCCCTGTCCTTCCCTGATTGACAGGTCGTCGGAGGGGGGTGAGGGGGTAACCCTTATCGGTCGTATCAGCTAATCAATCTGGCTCCTTTGTGTCTGGACATTGGGGAGAGGGGTGTGTGGGGAATAGTCCCCCTTCCAGCAAAAAGGGGGTTTATGTTAACGAGTTTGGTTGCGGGGTGAAATACGTATGAAAAGAAAAAATGTTTTTAATATGGGGATATGCTTATGTTACTGTGTGGCTTTATTTCGTTTGTGTAAACACAATGTTAGAAAAGCATGATGTTTGAATGTGTACATATAGGAGTAGAATATTTATTTTGTGAAAATGATGAAAACAAATGTTGATTAGGTTTTTTAAGGCCCCATGCATACCTTTGAATAAAAAGTTTAGGAGTTAAAGCAAAGTTTAAAAAAATAATCTGATTAAAAGTTTCGTTTGTATTACACGACTTCTAAACAAAGATCCTTGCGAGGAAAAAAAGTATTAAAAGATCTGTTTAAAAAGAATCCGTATTACCAGGCTTCCAAAAACACATAAAAACTTTAGGCTGTAAAAAATGGTGAAAAGAGCAGTTTAAAAAGAATAGCGCGTATTACATGACTTCTAAACAAAGATCCTTACGAGGAAAAAAGTATTAAAAGATCTGTTTAAAAGAATCCGTATACCAGGCTTCCAAAAACACATAAAACTTTAGGCTGAAAAAATGGTGAAAAGAGCAGTTTAAAAAGAATAGCGCGTATTACATGACTTCTAAACAAAGATCCTTACGAGGAAAAAATGTTAAAGTGTCGTCTAAAATAATCTCCCGTATTGTTTAAACTAGGAGCTAAGTATTTTCCAGAGATGTATTCCATTCGATGTGGAAAAGCCGTATGAAGTTGAAACGAAACCCAACCTCTCACTCGCTAAACCCCGCCCACACATACGTGTATTCAGACACACCTCTCTCTCTCTCTCTAAACACACCCACACACGGGGTCTCAACATGGCCAGTACTTTCTGTCAACTGTCAATCACGGTGGAAGAAGTAGATGTCAATCACGGTCTTCTCGGACCTGACGTTTCTCTAGGCCTGGTTAATTTATGATCCTTTGTTTCTTCGTGACCAAGAGTTTTTTTTTATGACCAGGGGTGGTGGGGTGGTGGGGTAACCCTATCCACTGTATGAGCGGGGTCATTTTGGCCCCTGTATGTCTGGGTTGTGTCCTTCCCTCCTGGGGGTGTGTGTTTGTGTACTGTGGGGATCTCCCCAACAAATGTGTTTATGTTAATGATACTGTTGTGAAACGTGTTTCTCCCTGAATTAATCACACACAAATGTATACCTTTTTGTGGTATAAGAGAGTGTTTGTTTCTGAAATTATTTTTGTGGTATTGTCTGAAAAGAATATCAATGTTTAATACGGACATGTGTTTTAGTTACTGTGTGGGTTGTTTCATATGTGTTAACATATTGTTATAAAAGCATGATGGTTGAATGGGAGTATATAAGAGCAGATTGTTTGCTTTTGAAATAAATGAAAACAACTGTTGATTACATGTTTGGGAGAACGGTGACTTTGAATAAACATTTACTGAAATAAAACCCCTGAAACAGATAAACCATCGATATGGCCAAAGAAATGTAAAAATGTTTTTACATACATTCTAAACATAAACCTTTAGGAGGTAAAAGCGTTTAAAAGTGCTGTTTAAAAGAATGGTGCAGTTTGTTTCAACTATAAACAAGATTTTGGAAAATGGTTCGCCAACGAGGATACTTATACAGAACTGCCGCTAAATACATACGATTTTGTGTGTGCTTTGACATCCCATGTCCCCACTGGCTGACAGTCAAGTCGTGTAAATTACGGAACCTCTGTAACACTGTTTGATCTGAATGTGTGATCTTTCATTGCAGTTATCTGTCTATGTGAGAGAGAGAGACGTGTGATTTCTGGGGACTTTGATGACCAGATCGCTTACAAAGGTCTTTATGTTAACGAATTAAGGAGAGAGCCGTGAGTGTCAGTGCTAAAATAATGTGTAAGAAGCTGTAGTTAACACACAGAAGAAACTCTGCAACTATCTGTTACAATATCTGCTCCGAGAAATCCTAATACCCCTAGATGAATGCTGTGTATTCACCAACAGGACCTGTTGAAATGAGAGAGAACCTGACTTCTGCTCCAAGAAAAAAACCCAAGATGTTAGTTTGGTAATTTATTCATGAAGATATAGTAAAGACGTTGATCTTTAACCCTGAGCAGGGTGTCAAAAACTCCAAAGAACGTGTCTTAAGGCCGAGGGTTTTATTTAGGATGTAGAAAAGCATTTAAAAATGGTGTTTTAAAAGAAACGGGTGTATCGTCCATAATGGTAAAAAATAATTTTTAAAAAATGGTTGTACTTCTATGCGAAATAAATCAGTGGAGACACTGAGTACATTTCTGTTCCACCGTCTATAAGGATCCCCACCATTAATGTAGAGTGACAAATGTTCACACCCGCCGCGTTACAGTACTTAAGTTTTAAGCATTTTTATTTTGTGATGGCAACAAGACAAAACTGTCATAGGTTTGGTATCTGGTGATTTAGAGTTAGACCCCAACTGTCAAATATGTTTTGACATAGAATGTGAATTGCTTTGTCAGGCAAAGAGCACGATGGTATGGAAAGAGTATGATGAGGTGACCTAATGCTCTGGGGTTCTCCAGCGTACTTTGACTTGGGAACATACCGACATGATCCTCAGAGAGGATATATATATAAATATAGATCAGATCACCAGTATGTCTTTACCCAATCCTGATCTGGAGTCAAAATTTTGACTTTTATTTCCTCGTATGTATTTATGACAGTGTGCGGTCATATACACTATAAGCCAAAGTTATAGAAGCACGCGAATTATTTTTAAAGGTTTCAAAATATTTTAACAGTTAAGGCAAATTTCCAACACAACAGAATATTAGACATTTAGTGTAAACTAGTGTAAAAAAAATCTCTGAAATATTTCAATGAAAATATATTTTCCATATTAAATGCATCATATTAGAAAAGATAGTACAGACTTTGTCGATCACTTACAAACTCATACTTTATAACAACTGTTTAGGAGCATCTGAATCTGGGAAATAACTTTTATTCCTTTTAGGCATGCAATAAAAGTTAATAACAAATTAGGAAGAAATGAAGTGTACACTACAGCCCGTGGGTATATAAGTCAAACCATTTGTTCAAACTTCAGCATGAACCATAGAGTAGCAGGAACTTACGGCACCTCATGAATACCGTGTGAAGGATTAAGGTGACTAGTCACTTACAGATGCAAAGACACGTCCTTGTGCAGGGTCATCTTCACAACAGCATTGCCCATTGACACGTCTTTTACCATGTCAACATATAAGAAAAGGCAGAAATAATTTGAGATATATAAGAATATATTTGATCAAATATAAGATATTATAATGAAAAAACATGATAATATTATTTAACAAGGTCTGCCGTTCAGCCCTCTTAAGTGTAAGAGCATTATGAGTATTGTACAGCATTTGGGGACAGTAGACAGATGTCAAATGAAAAACAACCTTTTTGAGTCACAATGCCAAACTACTGCAGAATATTTTGATCCTTCTTTTCAGCCTGAAGGACTGGCATTTATTTAACAGACAGATGGCACAGCCATATACTTGGTCAGAGAATTTGGGGATTTCTTTAAGAAAGGTTCATTGTTTTTGTTCTTTTCATAGCGTCAGTTTGTATACTTATTTTGGTTAGTGACTTAAACTGTTTTATTAAGTGGTGACAGATTTCGTTAACAGGTAATGATGATAGGTGAAGATTAAGTTGGTATGCGTGTACAAAATAAAACTGTCTATATGTATATGTGTCTGCTATGTATCTGTTTAAGAACTACTTTAATAGTGATGTATAGAATGAGAGAGCCATTAACTAATTCATAGAACCCTTTCTACCTTTTCAACCTTGTTATCCATGATTCTTTTCAAACATTGTGTTCAGACATTGCAAATCATTAGACTGAATGTTATGTTGTTCCTTAGATTTTTGCTTCTTCAGCATCAAAAATTCTAAAAACAAAGACTAAACTCAGAAACAATATAACTGTCGGTAGTTGATTAGAATAAAAGGCAACTGTGACTTCATTCCCAAAGCGCTAAATGAGATTTCCTAAGTTCTATATGGCCTTTCTACAGTATGTGCCATTAGCCTAGTTTCCAGCCATTATTACGCACGGGAGAGGAAATCTTCGTTCAACAGATGTGTGATCTACATCTAGACAGTCTGATAACAAACTACACAAAAGTGTTGTGTTGAGAAAATTCAGCTTGCTCTTTGTTCCCAAATTACATTGGACCCAGATCCATAGTTTACATCATCTGCCCACACAAATTTAATCTGTATTACAAGTACTGAACAAGTTAGAGGAAGAGAACGTGTAGCTTTACTCTTTCATTGGAACTTTCATTGTTTATTTGGGTCTGTCTTGATTTATTTTCATATTCAGTTTTTTTTATTCAGCTTTTTTTTTTATGAAGTATCTTCAACCTAGTAGAGTGTGGCATCTAACATAATGTATGAATGTAGGTATATGGACTCCACCATGCACTCCACCAGCACCCTAGTTGAAAAGCAAGTCAAACATGTTGAATCTTCCAAGATCGGGCGGCAGTGATAAGGGAAAATAAAAGCCCATCATCTGTTTAGATTATATCTATGATTAAGTTCACAGTCAATTAAGAAATGAAGCTCATGTTAAGGCTATTTCTTCCACAGATGTCTTCAGAAGTAATTGATTACAATTTCCATAGGCATTGAGGCTCCATTTTAAAATAAACACTTGCGATGCAGATTCAGAAGGTATGATATAGAGGCAAGACAGACAGGGGTATTTGAAATTAAATTTACAATATTTGCAATGATGGATACAAGCGACATATGAAAACCAAGTAGATGAAAATAGTTTAAGTGGATTTAATGATTTTATTAATTGTTATGGTGATGATTTTTCAAATGAACTTGAACACTCTTTTGGTGGATTCATGTTAAAAATATGTTCTGGGGGGTATTGTTTTCACGAAATATATACATATATATAAAAAATCCAGAATGTGACCATATAGGGAGCCATGATGTGTTCCACCAGAAAAGTATCAGAAGTACAGATATGACTATTGAGTTCATTGTCTGACTTCTTCGCATGGCACGTTGTTTCCATATTTTCACCACAGGCAGCGGAATTATATGTCAGATTACTTTGAACAAACTTTTTCATACAACAAGTTTTAAAACATCCACAATAGTCTGGGAGTCGTGTATTAGACCTGTACTTGAGCATTTTGCTTATAAATATATACACTCTATCTGAAAAACATTCAAACCCCTTGTCAGAATAAGGTCTGAATTACCAAGTAGGGGTAGTGTAGTAATGTTGAGTAAATATAGATTAATGTACAGTAGCTCTCAACATTACTACACTACCCCTACTTGGTAATTCAGACCGTAACCTCATATTGTTAGCAATTCCTCCCTGCAGCTCAGCCTGTCCACAAGGATTGTGAGAGGGTACACTCAGAAAGGTTAGGTTTAGGCAATACATGGGGCTCACTTTGTTTGAGAGGTGGTGAAGATAAAGACGTGTCGTTGAGTGTAGTAATATAGATATCAGCAGGAATGGCCTGCTTGAGCTGAGTGAATGAAAATCAGTATGCTAAAAAAAATTATTAGCAGTAATCAACACACCCAAATGCATCCTATAAGAGATTAATCAGATTCTTAGACAACATAAACTCAATACAACATAGTCTCAATACTAAGCTCAATACTAGAACAATCAGATTCTTAGACAACATAAACTCAATACTACAACACGAATCTGCACAAAATTACACGGGCACACAACTATCTGTGATAGCCATAGACATGAGTTGGTAAGTAGAAGGCTGTGGATGTAGAACAATTTTAAAGATTGCTGGGTGAGGGCATGACACTTCTAACTGCCTGTTTTAAACCTGCGTAATTTGAAGGGTGAGAGAATGATCTGTCATACTCATTCAGTGTTCCGACGATGTCCTCCAAGACCCTAGTAACATAGACTTGGCGGTCTGAAAATTAAGCTTAATTTCTGACAGGGGTTTGAATGTTTTCAGATAGAGTGTATATATTTATAAGCAAAATGCTCAAGTACAGGTCTAATACACGACTCCCAGACTATTGTGGATGTTTTAAAACTTGTTGTATGTAAAAGTTTGTTCAAAGTAATCTGACATATAATTCCGCTGCCTGTGGTGAAAATATGGAAACACGTGCCATGCAAGAAGTCAGACAATGAACTCAATAGTCATATCTGTACTTCTGATACTTTTCTGGTGGAACACATCATGGCTCCCTATATGGTCACATTCTGGATTCTTTTACTGTATATATTTCGTGACATCAATCCCCCGCAGAACATATTTTTAACATGAATCCACCAAAAGAGTGTTCAAGTTCATTTGAAAAATCATCACCATTACAAATGCAGTAAATTACAAGATCATTGAGTATCACAATCCACTGCTCAAAACTGTTTCATCTACTTGGTTTTCATATGGCTCGTATCCATCATTGCAAATATTATAAGTTTAATTTCAAATATTCCTGTCTGTCTTGCCTCTATATCATACCTACTGAATCTGCATGCGAGTGTTTATTTTAAAATGGAGCCTCAATGCCTATGGAAATGGTAATCAATTTCTTCTGAAGACATCTGTGGAAGAAATAGCCTTAACATGAGCTTCATTTCTTAATTGACTGTGAACTTAATCATAGATATAATCTAAACAGATGATGTGCTTTTATTTTCCTTGCTCCTGCACTGCCTGATCTTGGAAGATTTAACATGTTTGACTTGCTTTTCAACTAGGGTGCCGGTGGAGTGCATGGTGGAGTCCATATACCTACATTCATACATTATGTTAGATGCTACACTCTCCTAGGTTGAAGATACTTCATAAAATAATAATGAGATGAATAAAAAAAAAACCTGAATATGAAAATGAATCAAGACAGATCCAAATAAACAATGAAAGTTCCAATGAAAAGTAAAGCTACACGTTCTCTTCCTCTAACTTGTTCAGTACTTGTAATACGGATTAAATTTGTGTGGGCAGATGATGTAAACTATGGATCTGGTCCAATGTTATTTGGGAACAAAGAGCAAGCTGAATTTTCTCAACACAAACTTTTGTGTAGTTTGTTATCAGACTGTCTGGATGTAGATCATACATCTGTTGAACAAAGATTTCCTCTCCCGTGCTGTAATGATGGCTGGAAACTAGGACCTAATGGCACATACTGTAGAAAGGCCATATAGAACTTAGAGAAATCTCATTTAGCGCTTTGGGAATAAAGTCACAGTTGCCTTTTATTCTGATCACAACCAGACAGTTATATTGTTTCTGAGTTTAGTCTTTGTTTAGAATTTTTGATGCTGAAGAAGCAAAAATCTAAGGAACACTTAACATTCAGACTAATGATTTGCAATGTCTGAACACAATGTTTGAAAAGAATCATGGATAACAAGTTGAAAAGGTAGAAAGGGTTCTATGAATTAGTTAATGGCTCTCTCATTCTATACATCACTATTAAAGTAGTGCTTAAACAGATACATAGCAGACAAATATACATATAGACAGTTTTATTTTGTACACGCATACCAACTTAATCTTCACCTATCATCATTACCTGTTAACGAAATCTGTCACCACTTAATAAAACAGTTTAAGTCACTAACCAAAACAAGTATACAAACTGACGCTATGAAAAAAGAACAAAAACAATGAACCTTTCTTAAAGAAATCCCCAAATTCTCTGACCAAGTATATGGCTGTGCCATCTGTCTGTTAAATAAATGCCAGTCCTTCAGGCTGAAAAAGAAGGATCAAAATATTCTGCAGTAGTTTGGCATTTTGACTCAAAAAGTTGTTTTTCATTTGACATCTGTCTACTGTCCCCAAATGCTGTACAATACTGATAATGTATCCTCTTACACTTAAGACGGCTGAACGGCAGACCTTGTTAAATAATATTATTATGTTTTTTCATTATAATATCTTATATTTGATCAAATATATTCTTATATATCTCAAATTACTTTCTGCCTTTTCTTATATATTGACATGGTAGAAGACGTGTCAATGGGCAATGCTGTTGTGAAGGTGACCCTGCACAAGGACGTGTCTTTGCATCTGTAAGTGACTAGTCACCTTAATCCTTCACATGGTATTCATGAGGTGCCATAAGTTTGTGCTACTCTATGGATCATGCTGAAGTTTGAACAAATGGTTTGACTTAATATCCGCAGCGGTAGTGCACACTTCATTTCTTCCTAATTTGTTATTAACTTTTATTGCATGCCTAAAAGGAATAAAAGTTATTTCCCAGATTCAGATGCTCCTAAACAGTTGTTATAAAGTATGAGTTTGTAAGTGATCGACAAAGTCTGCACTATCTTTTCTAATATGCTGCATTTAATATGGAAAATATATTTTCATTGAAATATTTCAGAGATTTTTTTTACACTAGTTTACACTAAATGTCTAATATTCTGTTGTGTTGGAAATTTGCCTTAACTGTTAAAATATTTTGAAACCTTTAAAAATAATTCGCATGCTTCTATAACTTTGGCTTATAGTGTATATGACCGCTCACTGTCATAAATACATACGAGGAAATAAAAGTAAAAATTTTGACTCCAGATCAGGATTGGGTAAAGACATACTGGTGATCTGATCTATATTATATATATATATCCTCTCTGAGGATCATGTCGGTATGTTCCCAAGTCAAAGTACTGTAGAACTCCTAAGCATTAGGTCACCTCATCATACTCTTTCCATACCATCGTGCTCTTTGCCTGACAAAGCAATTCACATTCTATGTCAAAACATATTTGACAGTTGGGGTCTAACTCTAAATCACCAGATACCAAACCTATGACAGTTTTGTCTTGTTGCCATCACAAAATAAAAATGCTTAAAACTTAAGTACTGTAGTCACGGAGGGTGTGAACATTTGTCACTCTACATTAATGGTGGGGATCCTTATAGACTGTGGAACAGAAATGTACTCAGTGTCTCCACTGATTTATTTCACATAGAAGTACAACCATTTTTTAAAAATTATTTTTTACCATTATGGACGATACACCCGTTTCTTTTAAAACACCATTTTTAAATGCTTTTCTACATCCTAAATAAAACCCTCGGCCTTAAGACACGTTCTTTGCAGTTTTTGACACCCTGCTCAGGGTTAAAGATCAACGTCTTTACTATATCTTCATGAATAAATTACCAAACTAACATCTTGGGTTTTTTTTCTTGGAGCAGAAGTCAGGTTCTCTCTCATTTCAACAGGTCCTGTTGGTGAATACACAGCATTCATCTAGGGGTATTAGGATTTCTCGGAGCAGATATTGTAACAGATAGTTGCAGAGTTTCTTCTGTGTGTTAACTACAGCTTCTTACCCATTATTTTAGCCCTGAGACTCACGGCTCTCTCCTTAATTCGTTAACATAAAGACATTTGTAAGCATTCCAGTCAGCAAAACCCCCAGAAATCACACGTCTCTCTCTCTCACACAGACAGATAACTGCAATGAAAGATCACACATTCAGATCAAACAGTGTTACAGAGGTCGTGAATTTACACGACTTGACTGTCACCCAGTGGGGACATGGGATGTCAAAGCACACACAAAATCGTATGTATTTAGCGGCAGTTCTGTATAAGTATCCTCGTTGGCGAACCATTTTCCAAAATCTTGTTTATAGTTGAAACAAACTGCACCATTCTTTTAAACAGCACTTTTAAACGCTTTTACCTCCTAAAGGTTTATGTTTAGAATGTATGTAAAAACATTTTTTACATTTCTTTGGCCATATCGATGGTTTATCTGTTTCAGGGGTTTTATTTCAGTAAATGTTTATTCAAAGTCACGCCGTTCTCCCAAACATGTAATCAACAGTTGTTTTCATTTATTTCACAAGCAAACATTCTGCTCTTATATACTCCCATTCAATCATCATGCTTTTATAACAATATGTTAACACATATGAAATAACCCACACAGTAACTAAAACACATGTCCGTATTAAACATTGATATTCTTTTCAGACAATACCACAAAAGTGATTTCAGAAACAAACACTCTCTTATACCACAAAAAGGTATACATTTGTGTGTGATTAATTCAGGGAGAAACACGTTTCACAACAGTATCATTAACATAAACACATTTGTTGGGGGAGATCCCCACAGTACGAAACAAAAAACACACCCCAGAGGGGAAGGACACAACCCAGACATACAGGGGCCAAAATGACCCGCTCATACAGTGGATAGGGTTACCCCCACCACCCCACCACCCCTGGTCATAAAAAAAAAACTCTTGGTCAGGAAGAAACAAAGGATCATAAATTAACCAGGCCTAGAGAAACGTCAGGTCCGAAAAGACCGTGATTGACATCTACTTCTTCCACCGTGATTGACAGTTGACAGAAAGTACTGGCCATGTTGAGACCCCCAGTGTGTGGGCGTGTTTAGAGAGAGAGAGAGAGAGAGATGTCTGAATACACGTATGTGTGGGGCGGGTTTAGCGAAGTGAGAGGTTGGGTTTCGTTTCAACTTCATACGGCTTTTCCACATCGAATGGAATACATCTCTGGAAAATACTTAGCTCCTAGTTTAAACATTACGGAGATTCTTTTAGACGACACTTTAACATTTTTTCCTCGTAAGGATCTTTGGAAATCGTGTGATACGCGCTATTCTTTTAAACTGCTCTTTTCACTATTTTTACAGCCTAAAGTTTTATGTGTTTTTGCATACCTGGTAATGCGGATTCTTTTTAAACAGCTGTTTTAATACTTTTTTCCTCGTAAGGATCTTTGTTTAGAAGTCGTGTGATACGCGCTATTCTTTTTAAACACATTCTTTTTTAAACTTTGCTTTAACTCCTAAACTTTTTATTCAAAGGTAAGCAGGGATCCTTAAAAACCTAATCAACATTTGTTTTCATTATTTTCACAAAATAAATATTCTAATCCTATTCTATTCCTATTCCTTTTCTAACATTGTGTTTACACAAACGAAATAAAGTCACACAGTAACACAAGCATATCCCCATATTAAAAACATTTATTTATTTTCAGACGTATTTCATCCCGCCAAAAAAAACAAACTCATTAACATAAACCCCCGTTTTGCTGGAAGGGGGGTATTCCCCCACACACCCCCTCTCCCCCAATGTCCAGACACAAAGGAGCCAGATTGATTAGCTGATACGACCGATAAGGGTTACCCCCTCACCCCCCTCACCACCCCTCCGACGACCTGTCAATCAGGGAAGGACAGGGGGTCATAAATTACCAGCACAGAGGGTCATAAATCATCACTTTGACAGAAAGTGTATGATATAACTACTAATGCCTCTCTGAGGGCCAAGTTGGAATGTTCCCAAGTTGAAGTACTGTAGAACTCTTAAGCATTAGATCTCCCAATTACTCTTGTATATACAGTGGTGTGAAAAAGTGTTTGCCCCTTCCTCATTTCCTGTTCCTTTGCATGTTTGTCACACTTGAGTGTTTCGGAACATCAAACCAATTTAAACAATAGTCAAGGACAACACAAGTAAACACAAAATGCAATTTGTAAATGAAGGTGTTTTTATAAAGGTGAAAAAAATCCAAACCATCATGGCCCTGTGTGAAAAAGTGATTCGCCCCTAAACATAATAACTGGTTGGGCCACCTCGCTACGAACGCAACTGCAACGCGTACGCGATGCGCAATGAGGCTTTTACAGCGTCCTGGAGGAATTTTGGCCCACTCATCTTTGCAGAATTGTCCTAATTCAGTTACATTAGAGGGTTTTCGAGCATGAACGGCCTTTTTAAGGTCATACCACAACATCTCAATAGGATTCAGGTCAGGACTTTGGCGAGGCTACTCCAAAGTCTTCATTTTGTTTTTTCTTCAGCCATTTGGTGGGACTTGCTGGTGTGTTTAGGATCATTGTCCTGCTGCAGAACCCAAGTTCGTTTCAGCTTGAGTACACGAACAGATGGTCGGACATTCTCCTTCAGGATCTCTTGGTAGACAGCAGAATTCATAGTTCCTTTTATCACGGCAAGTCTTCCAGGTCCTGAAGCAGCAAAACACGCCCCAGACCATCACACTACCACCACCATATTTTACTGTTGGTATAATGTTCTTTTTATGAAATGCAGTGTTCCTTCACGCGATATATACTTGGACACACACCTTCCAAAGAGTTCCACTTTTGTCTCATCGGTCCACAGAATATTGTCCCAAAAGTCTTGGGGATCATCAAGATGTGTTGTGGAGAAATTGAGACGAGCTTTGATGTTCTTTTGCTCAGCAGTGGTTTTCTCCTTGGAACTCTGCCATGCAGGCCATTTTTGCCCAGTCTTTTCCTGATGGTGGAGGGCAGGAACGCTGACCTTAACTGAGGCAAGTGAGGCCTGCAGTTCTTTGGACGTTGTTGTGGGGTCTTTTGTGACCTCTTGGATGAGTCGTCGCTGCGCTGGTGGGGTAATTTTTGGCGCCCCGGCCACTCCTGGGAAGATTCACCACTGTTCCATGTCTTCGCCATTTGTGGATAATGGCTCTCACTGTGGTTCGCTGGATTCCCAAAGCTTTGGAAATGGCTTTATAACCCTTTCCAGACTAATAGATCTCAATTACTTTCTTTCTCAATTGTTCCTGAATTTCTTTGGGTCTCGGCATGATGTGTAGCTTTTAAGGATCTTCTGGTGGACCTTACTGTGTCAAGCAGCTCCTATTTAAGTGATGCCTTGATTGTGAACAGGTGTGGCAATAATCAGGCCTGGGTGTGGCTAGAGAAATTGAACTCAGGTGTGGACAACCACAGTTATAGTATGTTTTAACAAGGGGGGCAATCACTTTTTCACACAGGGCCATGATGGTTTGGATTTTTTCACCTTTTAATAATAAACACCTTCATTTACAAATTGCATTTTGTGTTTACTTGTGTTGTCCTTGACTATTGTTTAAATTGGTTTGATGTTCCGAAACACTTAAGTGTGACAAACATGCAAAGGAACAGGAAATGAGGAAGGGGCAAACACTTTTTACACCACTGTAGACATATATGTGCATGCATATATATATATATATATATATATATATATATATATATATATATATATATATATATATATATAAAATAAATATACATACATACACACACACAACCCCACAGCAATATACTCTTTCCATGCCATCGTGCTCTTTGCCTGACAAAGCCATTCACAAAACATTTCACAGTTGAGGTCCGATTCTAAAATCACCAGATACCAAAATGCACAACAGTTTTGTCTTGCTGCCATCACAAATAAAAACATTTAAACATTAAGTAATGTAGTCACGGAGGGTATGTATTTACATTTGTCACACTACATGAAGGGTGGGGATCCTTATAGACTGTCGAACAGAAATGTACTCAGTGTCTCCACCGATTTATTTCACACTGGATACAAGCATATTTTCTTTTATACCATTATGGACCAAACACCCGTTTCTTTTAAAACATCATCTTTAAATGTTTTTCTACCTCCTAAAGAACCGTCTGACTTAAGAGACGATCTTCGGAGTTCTTGAGGCCCTGCTCAGGGTTAAAGAACAACGTCTTTACTATATCTTCATGAAAAAATTGTCAAACTAACATCTTGTTTTTTTTCTTGGAGCAAAAGGCATGTCTCATTTCAGCATGTCCTCTTGCACAGCATTCTTCTAGGGGTATTAGTATTTCTTGGAGCAGCCATTGTAACAGATAGTTGCAGAGTTTCTTCTGTGTTTTAACTACAACGTCTTAACCATTATTTAAGCACTGAGATGCACGACTCTTTCCTTAATTCATTAACATAAACACTTTTGTAAGCATACTGGTCAGCAACACCACCGAAATCACACGCCTCTGTCTCACACAGAAAGATAACTGCCGGGAAAAATCATACATTCAGATCAAACTGTGTTACTAGAGGTCATAAATGTACACGACTTGACTGTCAGCCACGGGGACATGGGATATCAAAGCAGAAACAAAAGCTTATGTATTTACCAACTGTTCTATGCAAGTATCCTCGTTGCTGAACCATTTGACGTAAACTTGTTTATAGTTGAAACAATAACGCACGATTCTTTTAAACAGCACTTTAAATGTTTTACCTCCTAAAGGGTTATGTTTAGAAGGTATGTAAAAAAATAAACATTCTTCTTTAATTTCTTTGGCCATATCAATGTTTTAACTTTTTTAAGGTTTTTTTTTCAGTAAATGTTTCTTTTAGTCAACTCTAACATTTTACCTCTTAAGGGTTATGTTTAGAAAACATGTAATACACGCAATTCTTTTAAACAGCTTTTTTATTATGTTTTACCTCTTAAAATTTATATTCAACCCATTCTCCCAAAAAATTTAATCACCATTTGTTTTCATTAATTTCACAAACAAATATTCTGGTCATATATGTACACGTTTATCCATCATGCTTTTTCTGACAATGTAGTTGCACAAATTGAAATCCCTCACACAGTAACACACACATATACCCAATATTAACCATTTGATACACTTTATCTTACATCAGACATAGGCTATTTCACCTAAACCATCCTTAAAATGAAACAAAACCCTTCAAATAAAACAATACCGCCAAAAGACTAATTTCAGAAACAAACATTCTCTTATACCACAAAAAAGTATACATTTGAGAGTGATTAATACTGGGAGAAAAACGTTTCACAACAGTCTCATTAACAAACACATTTGTTGGGGGATATCCCCCACACCCCTGGAAAGGAAGGACACAACCAGACATACAAATGCCAGAATGACCCACTGACACAGTCGATAGGGTTACCCCCCCCCCCCCAACCCTGGTCATAAATTAGGTGTACCTACACAAATCTCGTTCAGGGAAGCACAAGGGGTGATAAATCAGCACACACTATTTTGATTGACAGTTTGACAGAAAGTGTATGATATAACTACTAAGGTCCAATTAGCATATACAAGGACAATTGTGAATGTTGAACGACATGGCCACAATTGGTCAAGCAATGTTCAGCAGCTATCAGACAAGCATAATGAAGGCTGATTTTTCCTAAAATTATATTGTTTTTCCTTTTATTTAGGTGCTTATAGGATTGCACAAAATTATGTAATATCTTTTAACGTCTTTAAGGGCTGACATGGCTTGAACCCCAATAATTGTTGCATGCAGCTATATTATTATTAGTTATTGCATTAACTAATCAAACAACTATTACATGATTAGTAAATGAAAATAATCTTGATGTTTAAGCTCAGAATAGACTTATTAATCTTGATTTTGCGTTTTAATTACAATATCTGAGATCACATTTATTTGCTGAGGGAAACTCTAAACATTTAGAGTTTTAGAGTTTGAGTATTATAGAGTAATGTTTTATCTCTTACTACCAAAACATGGGATCCAGAGGCATCACGTCCGGTTACCGGATTAGAGGCCATGCAGGTGTAAATTCCAGTGTGCATTAAGGTAGCCTGCTCCACCGGAAATATGGCTGTATTCACTTCACATAAAGTCCCATTAAACATCCATTTGTACGAGGCATTTGGTGTAGATTCAGTATGGCAAGACAGTGTCAATTTATTTCCTTCCTACACTTCAAATGGTCCATCAATTATCACATTATCTGGTCCAACTGTAACACACAGTACAGAGTCATTGTCTGATCAATTAAACTTAGATGTTTCTAAAGTTTAAAACAAATCAGCACCAGGAATATATTTGTACTTACAATTAACAATCATTCTGTATGTTGCAGTGTCAGAGCTGATGGGGTTGCTGAGTGTACACTGATATTCACCACTGTCTGTTTTCCTCACTGGACTGATCATCACTGATCTGTTATCATTCGAGAATGTGATGCTGTTGCTAGCTGACAGTTTTTGATTACCTTTCATCCATTCAGCACTGTAGATGGTTCCACTCGCATTACAGGATAATGTAGCAGAGGAAACATCTTCTATTAGATCATCTGTTGGTCCAGTAAGTGCTGCTCCAGATATTATTTCTGTAAAATTCACAGAGGAAACAAATAAACAGTCAAAAACATCCATATAACAATGTGGTTTGAGATGGAATTTGAATTATTTATAGAGCCTGGGACTGTAAAAGTTATAACAACATTTAACATACAGTATCTCACAAAAGTGAGTACACCCCTCACATTTTTGTAAATATTTGATTATATCTTTTAATGTGACAACACTGAATAAATTACTCTTTGCTACAATGTAAAGTAGTGAACGTACAGCTTGTATAACAGTGTAAATTTGCTGTCCCCTCAAAATAACTCAACACACAGCCATTAATGTCTAAACCGCTGGCAACAAAAGTGAGTAAATATTAAGTATAAAAATCTTCCTGTAGTTATAAAATAAAATAATAATAATCTTTTACTCACCAACCACCTGCAGTGAGGTTACACCTGTGATAGAATTTGTAGGAGTGTTTACACTCAGAGAATATGGCCCAGTATCACTCTCAGTCAGGTTCCTGAGCTCCAGAGCATAAGTGGTGGGGTTCAGACTGACTCTGTCAGTGTACGGTGGCAGTATTAAAATTCCACTAGGAGGTCCAAAAAGAATGAGAGTCTCATTACACCTCCATCTGATGATAAAATGTGGGGGATCAGGGAGACGGATTGGGGTAATCACCACATTTTCCCCAACTGCTTTATTTATTCTCTCAGGTAATAACAGCTCTTGGCCAAAACATACTCCTGTGTGAAGAAATAAATAAACCAAGCACAAAAACAAATTAAAACAAAACACTCTGTAATAAAAACACTCTTCAATAATAATAATAATAATTATTATTATAAGTAAGAAAGCATGTAATATACATGAGAGAGAGAGAGAGAGAGAGAGAGAGAGAGAGAGAGAGAGAGAGAGAGAGAGAGAGAGAGACGACGCAGAAAAAAAAAAAAAAGTTCCCAGAGATACAGGACGTTTCAGACCAAGTCCCTTTGTGGCTATAGGAAGGAAAACTGTGTAAACTGCACTGCGCTGTAATGTTTATTTCTTCTATCATGCTGCAGGAAGCCACGCTGCAGTTACTCACTGTATTCATCTTCACAGATATACGAAGAATATAGTGTTCACCTGTACATGACAGCAGAAGCAGAGAGCAGCACACAGCGTGGAAATCCATCAGGAGAGATCCGGAGCTCCACCACTGCTTCTCAATAAGCGTCTCTACAGAAAGATCTGTGCTGATTAATCACCCGATGTGAAACCGAATAGTGCCGATTAGACTCGAGTTAGAAAGCAAACGACTGAAAAAGCAAAAGTTAACTAAGTAAGCAGACGAGACAGCAGGTCTGTAAACAGTGTCATTAAAGCACACATGCAGGAGTGAACAGACTACAGGGGAAACTATCAGAGAAATCCTGCACCGGTTTATCTCAGATCGTCACAGTCAAGTTCCGCCTTTAACCTTATAGGCAGGTGATGATTTAAGAGGTTTAAAATATCGCTTATTCTAAATGTATTCAACGTCGTATACAATACGACCAACGACTGCAACATCAATAATAATAATAATAATAATAATAATAATAATAATAATAATAATTCCACAAGCAATACAATGTGAAACTGCATGTTAGCGTCTTATTTTAGAAACCATTAGTTTATAGAGCAACATTAACTGAGTTTGAGCTGCTGTGTTATTATTAATAGGAGAAGTGTTATAATATGTGAGCGTTTGGTTGAATGATGTATAAATCAACATGTTTTCTCATGTTTTAACAGTAAAAATCTAATTGTAGCCTCAGGTGCCTGTTCTTGCTAAGTAACAGAACTAAAGAGATAATAGATAAATATACTAAAGATAAATTCACTGACATGAACAAATACACCAAATACACCTTAAAGTTTTGTGATAGCAGCTCAGTGCTAAATTTTAAAGCTGATTGGTATGTGGTGGTCAGGCTGTTTACAATTATTTTTGATCATTCCTGAGGATCAGAGTCTGAGTGCTGAGTATTTGGACGCCAATTTTATATATTTTTAGTAAGTAAGTTTAGTATATTATATGAACTTAAATTTGAGTGGGTGGAGTCAAATGTCCAAAAAGGTAATGCTTATTGCTTGAGTCAGTTTTAGTTTCGAATTGAGTTTGTGAATTTAGTCAACCAGAAGCTGCAGAGATGGACATGTCGTACAAGTTTCAAGAAAATAGTTCAATTTTAAAACATGTTCATGATCAGCTTTCAGCAGGTATGATAGGGTTAATAAATAACGATCAGAATTCCATTTACAGATTAGGACAAATATGCAGTAAACCACATTTCGAGCTTACAGTACGTACTCTGCCTATGGACGTCCACACCACAAACTTTACAGACTTCCTCAGAACATTTCCTGAACAAGCCTGTATTAAAATTAAAACCAAAAATAGGTTTTACATATTGCACTCAAAATATAATTGGATGGACCTAAGTGGCAGTGTTGCCTCATTTTCTTTTTTCAAAAAGTCAATAGAAATCGCTAAATGACGTTATAAACTCATTTGCATATAAAATATTCATCATGATCATTGGCATATCAAATTCCAAACTAGGATACATGAAGAAGGAAGATTTCCGATTAGAATATATTGTATGGTGAATATAGAATACAACACTATAGCACCACCATCAGTCCAATCAGGTTCATATCATTGCCTGAGCTAACAGATGGGTGTATTGCTTATTGAACAAATTTCATGTCTCTATGTCTTACAGTCTTTTATCCCTATTGTGTTTTGGTGCTGAAGAAGGTGTGAGCTAAACTTGTCACTCAAGACTTCGTCTCAATATCTCATTATGTGACTGACATTGGCAGATAAGGTAATTGCAAAGACTGTTCACCACATATGATCATTTGCCCCTCAGATTAGTGAAGGCCCGAATTTAGCCTATTTCCCAAAGACAATTAAAATTAGAAGCAAATAATCACATCCGTAAACCCAATTGGAGATAAAAATGACGATCAGTCATGAGTGAGGAAAGGCAAGGGTCCAGTTTTTATTTCGGTCCACCACACGAGATCCACACCAATGAGAATTCCCAGAAGTGATCTGATAACTGGAGCTTAAGCTCCAGTATTTATAGCTTATGTACAGAGAAAATAACCAATAAATTTCAGAAAGATTAGGATCTCATTACCAATAGGGTTAAAAAGAGCTCATCTACATTCACCATGAGGATTAAAAAAGCCTCCCAAACAGTTACCATTAGGAAAGAAAACAAGCCTCTCATGATAACCATTAGGATTCAAAACAAGAGAGCGAGAAAAGAAAACAATTTGGAGCAACGACCTTGGTCTCACAGGTGCCTTGTGATGCAGCTATTAGTATAAATAGCTCCTCACGGTTCTCTCCCAAACATTCAAGGCCCATGTCTACAGCATGCCCGACCCATCCCCGCGAGACAAGAATCTTTATCCTCTGCAGTATGAGTAAGTTTCTTTTACCTTTTTTCCTATTTTTCTGGTTTATAATTTACTTTCATATCTGTTTTATATTTCTATTTGATATATGGTTATACCACTTGCACATGGTTTACTGTACTCCCTACTTCATAATATTATTAAATTATCCTAATAATATCTTAATACTATTTATTCTTGTAAAGTTCTAATGTTGTGTGTGTGTGCGTTCGGGCCTTCGGGAGGGGGTGTTAGGAAGAGACAGAGAGAGTGTGTGTGTGCTATGTTTGCACGCCTGACCCTGAATGCGCAAGAGTGTGTGTGTGTGTGTTATCTATGAGTGTGCACCTCCCTAACTCTCCTTCTCTGTAACTATTAAACCATAGTGTGTTAATCCCAAAATGTCAATCCTGTTCATCAATATCCACCTAATACCTCCTCTATGTGTCTGGGTGCCCATTCATTGGAAGGGCTGGATTTGGATTCGAGCACCCGCCACCAAATTGTGCATCTCACTGCTGATTTTCAATAAAATTACCTATTACTCCTACTCGGTCTCCCTCGTGTTTATTTTATGTATATTTTAACCACAGCATTAGCCATCCCCTCAAAGGTGCATGAGGTAAAATTAGTCTTATCCTCCCTCAAAATTAGCTCTCGAACATTTAAGTAGGTGAGATTTGAATTACCGGGCCAGTG
Organism: Ameiurus melas; assembly: GCA_012411365.1. Classification (NCBI taxonomy): domain Eukaryota; kingdom Metazoa; phylum Chordata; class Actinopteri; order Siluriformes; family Ictaluridae; genus Ameiurus; species Ameiurus melas. The sequence goes on from CM022757.1 coordinate 34,419,079, forward strand.
CAGCACACACTGGGCCACTGGTGATTTTGGTGATTGGTGTGACATTGACCCCATGACATTGGCATGATGTGGGCTGCCCACAGTCGACCAATGTCACACCAATATTCAAATACCTATAACCCAAGATAGTTGCCCACATTTAGCCCTTAATGGTCTGAAAATTGAGTGGAAGAAGACCACATTTGGCTGTCCAATTGGATGACTATGCATGCCATTTTAGCAGTTGTTTGATATTCTGCATTTCCATGTTATCACAAATGAGCGTATAAATGAGTAGTAGTAGAGATACTAGAGATAACTATCAGAATTTAATATGTGAAGTCAGTGAATAATTCATATATCAACATCAAAGAATGATATATTTTAAACATTTTTATTTAAACAAATATCTAATAATTTTTAACCGTAAAAGACAGCTAATAAATAAATAGCTTTGTTAATTTAATAAATAATATACTAATACCCCATACACACACACACACACTATATATATATATATATATATATATATATACACTTTTAAATGACAAACGTAATCAGGGGTGAAACACAAGAAAGCTGACAAGACAGGGGCGGAGACAGGACAAAAACCATAACCAAAGCACACGTAGAAAGTAAACAAAGTCAATGTCACTGAAGATCCAAAAGTGTGCGTTCGCTAAGAGCTCGCGCATCGAACTCATGATTCGAACTTGCACTTCGGGTCTTCGAGCACGCTGTATGCTACAGTACTCGCTCAAGGGGAAACCGTGACAGGGTAACACCTTTTAACCAACTTCCTGCTGTTGGAAAAGTTCTATTTAAATGTTGGTTTTAATGAACAGGGTTTGCACTAATCAGGCCTGGTTGCATCTAGTCCAGCTGAACCCCATTATGAAATAGTTTCATAGTTTTTGTAATTACAAGGGCAAATATCACTAAGTACATTATAAAGTTAGGGTCTAATTATAGATCTAGGTCTAATCAAACCATCAACTCCAGCAATGCCTAACAAAACTCTAATAACAATCCCAGCTATAGCTCCATGACTCTCCATCACATACCGTATTCCGTTTTTCAATAAAAACATTGAGAGAATCTATCAGATCATCATTAGATAAACATAAACACAACGTATCACAGAACAATGTTATTCTCTAAACTATGTTTATATCACAGGCAATTTCCTGACTATACAGGACTATACAACTTCCACTAAAATTTTATTCAAAGAGACAATTAAATGTTTACAAAAGTGTCTATATTATTCATCATTCCTAGTGGAGTTCAATATTTTAGCAATATTTTAGTCTGTAATAGAAAGTTTTGCTTCCCTTGTTTTAATACATACATGGGATTATTTTTTTAAAAATAGATAGATTAAATAGATATTTGACCCGACAAAAAACTAATGAACTAGGAGGGAAAAACAAATTAAAACAGTAATAAAAGCCTGTGTCAAACTATAACGAAACCGTGACGCACAAGCAGTGCTCGTCAAGCTGATAACCACAATGCATCCTGAGATGAGGAAAATCCTGCAACAGCAAGAATATTAACATGTAGTAGCAAGCATGATCATATTAGACCATTTTTATATCAGCCTACTGGCTTTTTGTTTCCTTTAGCTTTAATTAGTAAATATTACAAATTTCTAAATGCTAGATTACCTTCATGCATCTCAGATTGCATAAAAAAACTATGTTCCAAATCATGTTTTAATATAATTTAGTGTAAGCCTTCTACAAAATTCCACATATATAAAACTTGGTGGTGGAGCAATCTTTTATTTTTATGCATAAAGTATAGTGTTTTTTACTTCAGTATTTAACTAGCTTTTATTATAAATATAAATATTAAATATAAATTTAAAATTTCCTTACTTTCACTAGAATATTAATCCTATTATTTATTCATTTATAATTTTAGTATTCTGTTTGTTCTTTTTAATTTGTATGTATATTTTTTATATTTTGTATTTGTTGCATTTGTCTTATAAACATTGTTCCTGTTGTGTCCTGTTGAATCCTGTTGTTTTTTACTTCACACTGTACAGCACTTTGAGCTACAATTTAAGTGTATGAAATGTGCTACATAAATACTTTCTAAATATCAAGTCATCTACAATGAATTAAAATTTTTTGAATCAAACATCTGATTTACTTGATAGAAACCATAATTACATTTTCCAGAGAAAATGCTTTACCTTTAACGATCAAAATTTTGCCATGAATTTCTTAATCCCGCTCCCGCTGAATTTCTGACCATTACCGCCCGTTCCCGCAACGTGCGTGTTCCACTCCCTCCCGCACCCGCAACATGCGTGTTTCCCGCACCCGCAACATGCGTGTTCCACTCCCTCCCGCATCCGCAAACATTCTGTCACAGCTTGTAAATATTGTGAAAATTTTTACATAAACGTTAGGGCTATGCTAAACGTTCAGAATAACAGACATAAACCATTGCGTTTAATTAAACTGACCATAAATAAAAAGCACAAGTAAAGCACCACATAGGACAAACACAATTTTTTTTATTAGCCTTATAAAACTCAATCAACGTCTAAAACATCACAACTAGCGGAGTATAAAAACTTATTTAAACGTATGCATAACACCACACACACCTAACAATAGCCTAGTAGTTAAACTCTGGTAACCCAACAAGGCACAATATTTAATTGAATTAATTATAAAATAGTCTAAATAAATATGAAGCAAATTTTTTTTATTTTTTTAAAGCAAAATAAATAGGAAATAAAAATCTCAGAAATATCAGGTGTTTATGTTGCCCTGTGATGGACTGGCCAGGGTGTACCCCGCCTTGTGCCCGATTGGGATAGGCTCCAGGTTTCCCCGCGACCCTGAAGGAGTAAGCGGTAGAAGATGGATGGGGTGGACTAGGTGTTTATGTAGCTAATTAACATGTAGCAAAAATAAAATAAATGATACCATAAAACATTAAACGTAGGCTAATTAATGAATGAATGAAATGATGCATGACTTGGCCTAACCTACTCCAGATTCCTATGGGGGAGGAGAATGTTACTGATCGACTGCGATCCCAGGCTTGTGCGTCTCTCTTCCAGCACGCACACACAATAAATGCCCTCTCTGACGGAGCACTGGTTGCAGGGATACTGAGAGAGAGAGAGAGAGAGAGAGAGAGAGAGAGAGAGAGAGAGAGAGAGAGAAAAAAAAAAAAAAAAAAAAAAAAAAAAAAAAAAAAAAAAAAAAAAAAAAAAAAAAAAAAAAAAAAAAAAAAAAAAAAAAAAAAAAAAAAAAAAAAAAAAAAAAAAAAAAAAAAAAAAAAAAAAAAAAAAAAAAAAAAAAAAAAAAAAAAAAAAAAAAAAAAATATTATTTATTAATCACAACAGCTCTACTGTGCAGGTATTTTTATTAAGGCACATCACATCACATCACATTTTGGATTTCTGGTATTTCACTGCCTCTCGGTGTTATACAACTGCAGGAGCCATGGGAGGTGCTGATCAAGCCCGTCAAAGGATGCTTTAAGGTCAGGTGATATAAGCCTGCACAACTCAAACACAACCTGTTGAAGTTAGCAACATTTAAAACAGTTAAGAGCAAAATCGCTACCATTCTGTGAAGGCGTAACGTATGTATTCGTGTGTAAGCAAATATTTGTTTTATCTATGGAAAAAAACATTAGAACTCAGAGTTACTTGTCTCTGAGTGATCAAAGCAGGCTATATTAAACTGGGTTAAATATACAAATCAACACAGTTCACCACTCGGATATATTATGTAAAAAATATATATAAGCCTAAACAATTTCAAAAATATGTTAATTAACGCTTCATAGGCTTTGATAAAATCTTTTTTTTTTTCTGCACTGCTGCGTCGCTTCAAATTGTGTTTATATTGGACAGTCGTTGTACATTCAAGCTTCTCTCTTCTATTTCTCAAGAAATAAACATACAAAATGACATTATGTGTATTGTCTTAATAATGTGCATTGAGTGGACATAGAACCAATACAACTGAATATATTTTAAAATGTTCTCCCGTTAAAGCCCGCGGAACGTTTGGCTTCAGAACACATTAATTTACACGGTAGAATTGCATGGATTACTCTGATGCAGCCTTTAAATGTTGTTTGGACCCAAACTTTTTCCACAAATGATCATAGGACAATTAGTTAATGCTGATACAACACTACTTTAACATTTTTGAATTTATTCCTGCTTCTATAACAAATCTAAATGAAGTGTGCTTTGGTTGGATCCAAGACAAACATCTAGTGGACAATAAAGATAGTTAAATATAATGTAGCCATCAAAGATACCATATTGTCCTATGTGTGTGTGCTACAGATCAAGTCCAAAGGTTAATGTTTAACAGATTCACCAATATGTAAATAGTTCAGGACATTTTTATTTGGATTCCTTATTGCTCATTATGCTATAGAAAGACATGTATTCCACACATGTACCACAGTTCAAGTCAATCAGTCCTACAGTTCATAAGGGGAAGATTTTTTGTTGTTGATGGACGATATGGGTCGCAATAGATTTTTTTTTTTTGTTCCCGATGAGAAATAATGCATGTATACCAATTTTCCGACATTTTGGACTTATGAGGCAGATGGAAAATCATGCAAGTCACGTACAAATCTACAGCACCACCTAAGGGCTCATGTGTGCCATTTGTACTACTCGTGGCCCGTAGTATGAATACGCCAAATATCAAAACGTATCATTCAGATCTTGTGTTATTGGGCACGTTAATAATAATAATAACAACAACAACAACAACATTTCTTCCTGACAGAGGAATCCTAAAAACAACATTAATATTTCCCATCTTACCTCAAATTTAAGAAAAAGACAAAAAACGTTGCTTTGATTCTCCCTCATGAAATAAGGTAGGCCCTGAAAAACTCCTTCCCTCTTCTTCTGATTATAGCTCTACCAATAGTTTACATCACTGTTATTTAAAGACAAAATGATAAAACAGTATAGCACCAACAGAAGACCCAGACGCGCAAAAGCACAAAGACAAGTAAGGATAATTACAGAAACAAAGTTGTGTAAAATGTACCCGAGAGTACTAGTCACGGTTGCTAAAAGCAATACAAGTGTGCTTACTTTTTTAATTTTAGATAGACTGTTCACCTGCAAATTTGTTTGGGTGTATGACAGGCATTCGAAATCTTTCTGCAGAACTCAGTTGAAGATTCTGTAAATTAGTGTTTTTACATTTACAGAGTTTTGTCTACAGTCATTAAGTAATCACATTCATAAGTTTATTTATTAATCACAACAGCTCTACTGTGCAGGTATTTTTATTAAGGTACATCACATCACATCACATTTTGGATTTCTGGTATTTCACTGCCTCTCGGTGTTATACAACTGCAGGAGCCATGGGAGGTGCTGATCAAGCCCGTCAAAGGATGCTTTAAGGTCAGGTGATATAAGCCTGCACAACTCAAACACAACCTGTTGAAGTTAGCAACATTTAAAACAGTTAAGAGCAAAATCGCTACCATTCTGTGAAGGCATAAAGTATGTATTCGTGTGTAAGCAAATATTTGTTTTATCTATGGAAAAAAACATTAGAACTCATGGTTACTTGTCTCTGAGTGATCAAAGCAGGCTATATTAAACTGGGTTAAATATACAAATCAACACAGTTCACCACTCGGATATATTATGTAAAAATATATATAAGCCTAAACATTTTGGAACAGAAATACTGCAGTCTTTAGACCCAGAAACTATAAAATACTTTCTTTAGTATGCAATTTCTGTTGAGTGTCTACAACTGGGTTGGGATTTATGGTGTGAACACGTGCCAAGTACACGTGCAGAACAATCAACCAACACGTGCAACCCTGACCGACTGAACAAGTGAAAATGACTCAAACGATTCAAGAAGAGGATTTTGAATCGGTTAATTTAAAGAATCATTAACAAAGCCGCTGATCCTATTTCGATGGTTTGAATGAATGAACGAACTGAATCGGTTGAACTGACTCTTCATTTAACCAAATCGCTCAGTAAGCCAACCCCAAAAAGAATTTCAGGCTTATTTTAAAACTTAATATTTTTGAAAGTATTCCAATACACATATTTTAAAACACACACACACACCTGCATTATGCACCGCATATCAAACACGTTCACAAGAATCCTGCTGCAACTGCAACCAATCGGTCTGATTAGCAAGCACACAATGCTCAGAGAAGAAAACGAGGCACGAATTTACTTGAGACTTAACGTCTTCAGAAGTGACGTAGAAAGCATGTACCTGGATTATTTTATTGACACAATCACACACACAAACACAATACTCGCTAAAAAAAATACCTCAAAAATGTGAAACAAGAAACAATATCTGTGAAGCAGTTTTGAGAGTAATATTAAATACATATTAATATTGAGTTCTATTTAATTTCTGGGTGTCCATCACGTATGTGCAGGTCGTGTGCTTATATCAACAAAGTTACCTGTGACCTGGAAGACAAGTGCCTTTTACCCGGTACTTAGTTATCACAGAGGGATCATTTCCCAATATTGTTAATGTTTAATTCTCATAATTGACTCGTTGTGGAAGGAGAGGCTACACAACGCACTCTGAAGGGCGATGATCAAAACGGATGATTGTTTTTCGTCCCCATTCATACCACACGCTGCATCCGCAAAGCCACCAGCATTGTGGATGACCCCACACACCCCTCACACACACTCTTCACCCTCCTGCCATCTGGAAAAAAGTTTACCGAAGCATTCGGGCCCTCACGACCAGACTGTGTAAAAGCTTCTTCCCCCAACCATCAGACCACTACCAATACTCAGAGACTGGACTGACACACACACACACACACACACACACACACACACACACACACACACACACACACACACACACACACACACACACACTTAACAGCACATTCCTGCATTGACACTGTTCCTTTTTTTGCTGCTAATGTATTATTTAAAATATATAATATCTAATTTATTGTCACTATACACACTTTATGTACACTTTACCTGGCTGCTCCCACAATAGCTGCTGTGTTCATATTTGGTATAAGCGAATTTTCTGAATTTCTAACAAGGTGCTAAATTGTACTACATACGTTATCGGAGACATTAAATGTCATCACGTTTAATACAGAATATAGAATATACTGCAGTCATGTATTATTATTATTTTTTTCTAAGCCTTCATCCCCGCAGTGAGTGTCCCGATACTTGCAATTCCCCAATTTCTCCATCTGAGGATTAATAAAGTATTATGTTATCTAATATTATAGTATACATGGTGTAATGTTTAGGTATTAGAAGAGTATCTTAGGGAGGCAGAGTCTCTCGGAGCCAACGATCAGAGGTTCACCAAAGTTTTTTGAGACGTGTTGCTGCAATCAAAGTGAAAATTACCTAATTTTCCACTTTAAATGGTACATTTCCTCAGTGTAAACATGTGACATGTTTTCTATGTTCTATTGTGAAAAAAATGTGGGTTTATGAGATTTGCAAACAATTGCATTCTTTTTTTTATTTACATTTTACACATCTGTTATATGTTGATGCTAACAGTTGTGTCTTCCTCATTTTTTTTCTTAGCTCGAAACCCCCACAGATGCCTTCTCTTTCAGCAGAGGGATAATTTAAATTATGGCACTGTGCCATTCATGTAAAAAATCAGGATGCGGGTGCTGCCACCGTTATGGAGATCTTCAAATAGTCTCTAAATTTTCTGTCAGTCTCTTATTTTTGTGAACATTTCATGCAATTTCATTTGAAATATATTTTGGGTAGTTCAGTGGAATGGCCTCCACACTTTGGGTATGTGTGGGCCTAGGGTTATGGGTCATAACCGGTACCGGTACTTGGGGTTGGGTGTGGATCATTCCTGCTATACTTTTGGCCAAGATCTTTCACACCTCCAACACGTAGGTCGGCTAGTCAGGTAGAGCTGAACCCTCATAGTGATATCAGCCTATACCGATAACCAATACACATAATTCTGAAAGAAATGCAAATAAAAACTTTATTCTCTCCATTTCAGCAAGTTGTTTCACAGTAACTGTTCTCATAAACAAAAAACACTACTCAAATTAACGAAATTCTGAAGATTAAAGTAAGATTTATTAACTTAGTGAACGTTATTAATTCATATCAACAGACTTAATTGACTGGATTCTAAAAAAAAAAAAACCTCCTGTTAGGCTCCGTCTCGTTAAGCACGTAATGGAGGTTAAGACGGATTCAAATGCAGGTAAGATGTTTATTGGAGAGATAGGCAGACAAATCCAAAACCTGAGACAATAGCGTGGTCAAAAACAAGCGATCGGCAAACGGGCATAAATAAGGCAAAACAGTATCGAAGAACAAAGGCCAGGAACACGCTCAAAACTATAATACATGAAACAAGTACCAGACTACAACAAAGAGACACGTGGGATTTAAATGACAAATGTAATCAAGGGGGAACACAGAACAGCTTAGACTAATGACATACAGGAAACAACCAATGACAATGCAGGGGCCGAGACAGGTCAGAAATCACAAAACACACTTGTTAGAAGTAAACAAAGTCAGAGTCACTAAGACCCATAAACATGTGTTTACTCTCCGTGTCCAGCGTGAGGGGAACTCATGTAAAAAAAATTATATGATATATTAACATTAACTGGATATGAAATATACCACTATACAAATATATTTTTCAGCACAAGCAGCTCTGAAAAATTTTTTTTTAACAATAATAAATAATAATAATAATAATTTGATTCTTCACCACTGCACTCTTCCGGTGTAAAATTTTAACAAAGATTACAGAGTTTACGAAGTGCAGTTGCATCATCATTCCACACAAAAGACATCTTCTTTACATACAGAATGAAATTTATGTTTTCCCGACCTCTTTTGATTGACAAGATATAATCGGCCCTGATCATCGGATGTTTTTAAAATATCTTAGTGTAAAAAATTTCCTTTCATCAAATACATCGATGTTTAAGCGCATCAAAAAGCCTGTGGATGGAATAATTCATTTGAATTAGCTCTCCACGCCCAGAAGGGGTGCGCGCCCCCAGTTGAGAACCACTGGGATAGTGTAAGCTCACCTGTAATTGTCAGCAGCAGATTTATATACATACCCATCTGTCTCAAAATGCAAGTTAATATATCTTCTGAGCATACAAAATAACTGGAAATTAGTAGATTCCCAGATTGTACAATATGTTCTGACATATTATTAGTATAATTTTCTTACACTATATATATATATATATATATATATATATATATATATATATATATATATATATATATATATATATATATATATATATATTATATATAGATTGTAAAATAGTTTCTAATATATTATTAGTATAATTTTCTTTTACACTATATGTATGTATATATATATATATATATATATATATATATATATATATATATATATATATATATATATATATATATATATATATACACACGCTAATATTAATACATGGTGATGGCCACAGAGGCAAATTTTGGAAATTTGAAGTGGAATGTTTATCAAGCCCTAAACTCATCATCAAGCATCACTCAGCTTAAACCTTCATCACTTTATTCAATCCTTTACAGAAGGCCCATCCATCCATACAAATTCCAGAGTCACTGTTTGACCCACGTAATCCTCAGCTGCTCAGCTACTTTATATTACTGCTTCACTTGTAAATTACTTTGGATAATTTTGTCTGCATTATAAATACAAAGTTGTCATTGATTAAGTCTAAAAAGTTTTTAAAATAATACCATAGCTACTGTAGAGACACATTTTAACTATAGAAGAGGAGGGATTTGAAATCTTGCACAATGTAATGTTGTTATTTTCGTCATTGTAGCTGTGAGTTGCAAAGACTTTCTCCACAGAGACAGGTTTCCTTTTGCACAAGCGAAACCAACACTTTAGTAAAGGTCCTTGCAAGTTAAAACAGTACACAGTGTTTTAACTTGCATTGCATAAATCTCAGTGCAAGTGTGGAACTTTTCTGGTACCTAATACATAGCAGAATCTGCTAAATCTTAATATTGTTAACAGAATAAGAGGGATAAGGAGTCTTTATTGGTCACATACATACTACAGCACAGTGACAGCACAGGGTCAGAGCACAGGGTCATTGATGATACAGACCCCGTGAGGTAGAGCGGACTAATTCCCTTGCTCAAAGTACCAACAGTAACAGCTGGCAGTGCTGGAGCCTGAACTCCTGAACTTCCAATCAGTAACCCAGAGCCTTAATCGTCAAGCCGCCACCGCACCACAGGGGTCATAAAATCCCATTACATACCCTTGTTTCTTATACTGTATGTCATACTGTATGTCATTACCTAGATGATCCACAACTGTTTGTTTGTTTTGTGATAGTTGTGCATGAGTCATTTGTTTGTCCTGAGCAGTTAAACTGCCACTGTTCTTCAGAAAAATCCTCCAGGTCATGCACATTCTTTGCTTTTCCAGCATCTTCTGCATATTTGACCCCACTCCAACAGCGGCTAGATAATCTTGAGATCCATCTTTTCACACCGAGGATGACTGAGGGACTTGTACACAACTATTACATAAAGTGCAAACATTCACTGATGCGCAAGAAGTTAACACGATACATTAAGCTCCAGGGGGATATTTTTTTTAACAACATGATCAGTGTAAATTGTTATTGTTTAGTTTAAATATCTTTTTTTTATCATCTTGTACATCCCTTCAGACACCAAATAATAATAGTTTATTTTCTTTGTGATCTGATGGCAAGTCTGATAGCTTTACAGCTTTAATTAATTATGTCAAATTAATTATGCTACATCTCATTTAAAGAATTCGATAACTGTATTCAGTGTTAGTATTCAAATTGTTAGTATTTTGTCTTCTGGGAGACATGTAACTATATTGGAAATCTTTTATACATGACTATGTTCTCATATGGGTAACTATGCAGGAACTAAGCAGGGACAAATAAGCGGTTCTTATCTAAGCCTTATTCAGGAGATTCATTTATTCATCTTCACTTTATCCCAGACAAGGGTCATGGTGGATCTGGAACCTATACCAGAAAACATTGAATACACACACACACACACACACACACACACACACATACACACACACACACACACACACACACGCGCGCACGCACGCACGCACGCAGGCACGCAGGCACACATTCACACCCAGGGGCAATTTAGTATTGGCAATGTACCTAAAAGCATTTCTTCTGGAATATTTGGGGAAGTTTGCTACTGTTGAAAAAAAAGTATTATGACAGATTATAAAATACTAAATATTATTTAGATGCATTTTTTAAATCATAAGGAAATGTGATCTGTCAACAGTACCATATCCTGCCACTCCAACGTGATAATACCATTAAAAAAAGCATGAACTGTTAGTAGAACAGCACCTTGGCAAGTTACTTAAATATATTTTCAGATAAGTGTATTTTCAGATAATTTTGAATTCATATGAAATATTTTCAAAAATGTATGCATTCTGTCCTCTGTCTATGTGTCTTTCGGTGTGCATAGAAAGATAGCTAAACACATTTTATTTGATGAAAAAGGTTCAAATGAACACTCAGGCAAAGAATTAAAGTTGACATCTGTATTAGATTTTAGAATGTTAGATTCTTGAATTAAAAAAAATATTTTTATTGATTGTTTAGTCACAAACAAGCAGAAATATCTCAATAATTTATCAAAAAATGTTAATTGTATGCATTTACAGAGGCCATAGATGAAGATGAGTTCATTAAAAAAAAAAAAAAATTATAATAAGATTCTGTAAATTTCAAACAAATATTGAAACAAAGCTGTGACCCTAAACTTTGCCATTTATACAAACTGATTTGTGCAATTTCCTACCAAGGATTGTCAAAATTTAAAGGAAAGAATTTATACAGACATACATTTTTACAAATTTATACAGAATTACATAGGCCTAGATGAAACACAAATATATGTTAACAAAAATATTCACATTTTTTAATATATAAGTAAGGAAAGTTACAGTGCAGTATTTGAGATTAATGTGTTTTTATTGTTATATGCTGGGAACCATTGCACTTACTATATTTGAACATGCAGTAAATTTCTTTCATTACTATTACATTTGTACTGTATATATTTATACAATTGTCTTTATACCCCATTGCTTGACGGGGAATTGCACGCTGAATCTCATTGTACTTTGTTGTAATTTGTAATGGTAAGTAATATTGAACATTTTAATAAGTTTGTATCTAATATAAAAAGCAAGAAAATCTAAGGACTAAATTGAGACTCAACACTGACTGAGGGTTCCATTGAAATAGCCAACAATACCCACTTCTATTCAAGCAGAATCTGCAGCGAAACCATTCAGTTAGTTCAAGAGCTTGGACTCCTGATTTTTCCTTCCACAACAATAGCAGGTCGATTAAATCCACAAATGTCTCTTGCTGAATTGTCGGCTTACGTTTTAGCAGTCGACTGGCAGGCTTGATCAGTGTGGTCCACATCTAATGCTGTTGCTTCACTCACATCAGAATAAATGAGTTGTGTGGCAGGATTAGATGTTGGTGTCTGGAAAAGATGAAGGGACAATTATGCTGCAGGGATAATCTTCAAACAAATCCTTTGTTTGTCCCTTAATATGGTTTCCATACTATATCTTTTCTAGTATATACCATCCTTACTTCCGTTATGTTCCTTTAAAAGGTCATTCCTAATGTTCGTGATCTAGCTGAAGACAAACTGCTATTCGGTATTCCCAATGCTAAAAGTGAAAAGTGCACGGACTCTTGTTTTAGGCATGTATTAGTATGACTGGTTAATTATTATAATTATTATTGCCAGCTGGTTAATTATTTTCCAGTTTCATTATTACTTGACTAAGCTGATCAATAAATGTTTATGATTCTCTTAGTGCCTTATTGATGTGTTATTTTCTTAATAATTCAGTAATTCAGAACATATTTACTTTCTACCAACACTTGCAAAGATGGGCTACCAATTTGTTGGATCTGGTAGTTGGTCAGGACAAGCTGGAGTTACTTTACTAATTCTATAATTTTTAATTATATAAAACAAAAGACAATTCACACACAGTAAATAGATTAAGATATATCAAGTTTCTACCTACATTTCTATCTACCTATCCATCTGTCTGTCTGTCCATCTGTCTATCTATCTATCTATATCGAAACCATCTAAAATATAAGTTCTGATTTAATGTGCCATCAGTGCAGCTGATCTCTCCACACTTTTGTGTGGTTGGACAATGTGTGTTAAAGTCTTATTCCTAAGAGGCAGTGTTTTGCTATCTTCTGTTTTGGAAGCAGTTTCCTCAACAGCTACACTGTCATTTTTACAATATAATGTTTCGAATCTGTTACGCCGCGGCGAACTCGCGGCTGCAGTTCCCAGCGTGTAGTGTCGCCCATGGAGTTCTGATTATGAATGCCTGCACTACATCAAAAGGGCCTCGTTATCGTCAGCCGCTTGCAAAGTAAACGCTCAGCAGCCTTGTCTCTGTTCGTGCACCAAGCCTTAATTTCATATACGTTGACCTGGTTTCAAGATTCGCTTGTCTTTAGATTACTCTTCTGCCTACGCTCCGTTTAACCCGATTGCCCGATTATTCTGATCTTGATCTCGTTCCGTGTGTCATCCGCCCCACGTAATCACGATTGCCAGTCCGCGTTTGTCTCCGCCAAGGAATCATAACAGATTCACACTAATCACATAAAACACAAGCTGTTGCAAATGGGTGGAAAATACTTGAATAATTGTACATAATATTTACTTATAGAAAATAATGTTGGCGTATTTATTCTTGAGCATTATTTAATTAAATACTTGTACACTTAATTATATTTCCAAGAAAAAAACCCTTATTTTTACTCCTTAGATTTTTATTTAGGCATTTAAAGTACTTTCAAATTTTAAAGGTCTCTTCTTTTCTCATTCCGCCAATGTCTGTATGTTGTACAGTATATTAGTGGAATGGGCTCAGTTTAGCATTAAATCACTTCAGTTTAGCATCCCGTCAAGTGAAAAAAAAAACCCCAAAAAATATCAATAGTCATGACAACTCGTCACTGGTCACGAGCTTCTCATGGTATATATTGCTGTTAGCGCTACATTTATCTGTTTACATTTGAATACGGATAAGCCACTGGCCTACAGTGTGGAAGTTGAGGGTGAAGTTGAAGGTGAACCTTAGTTAAATGACTCAATATGCTAGACCAGTGGTTCCCAAACTTTTCCAGGGCAAGGCCCCCAAAACGGCATTAACATTTGACAGACGTCCCCCTTTTGCAAGATGTCTTTAAAACACATTAAAAATACAGACTTCTGAATATATATCCCTTTTATTTAATAATTATATCTTACATCTTTACTTTACATTAAATTATGAATTGAGTGTGTGTGTGTGTGTGTGTGTCTGAGAGTGAGAATTTATTTTTCACACCAAATTGTTGAGGCCCCCGGGCGCCCCCTGTCGGCCCCCACTTTGAAAACCACTGTGCTAAATTAAGCAAAGCTAATTGATGTTAGCTAACTTGCTAACATTAACCAGCTATATTTAATTGAACTAGCCTGTTTTCTTCGCTAATGCCAGATTATATTAGCATTGATTCCAGTAAGAAACATAATTGCCTAGTCAATGGTAAATACTGCTCTAACAGAAAAAAAGTTTATCTTCTAACAATTTTGGATAAGTAAAAGTTACTTTTCACAGGAAATTGATCATAGCTGAATTCCATTAGTTCAAACCATTTACTTTTTAATACTTGTGTACATTTTAAAAGTAGCAACTTTTGACTTTTACTTGAGTACTTTTTTATGTTTTGATATGTCCACTTTTAATTGAGTAAGATTTTTTACTACATACAGTGATGGATAAAAGTATTTGATCCTGCTGATTTTGTACGTTTTCCCAGTGACAAAGAAATGATCAGTCTATAATTTCAATGGGAGATTTATTTGAACAGTGAGAGACAAAATAACAACAAATAAAGTTGATTTGCATTTTAATGAGGGAAATATGTATTTGACCCCTCTGCAAAACATGACTTAGTACTTGGTGGCAAAACCCTTGTTGGCAAACACAGAGGTCAGACGTTTCTTGGCCACCAGGATTGCACACATCTTAGGAGGGATTTTGTCCCACTCCTCTTTGCAGATCTTCTCCAAGTCATTATGGTTTCGAGGCTGACGTTTGGCAACTCGGACCTTCAGCTCCCTCCACAGATTTTCTATGGGATTAAGGTCTGGAGACTGGCTAGGCCACTCCAGGACCTTAATGTGCTTCTTCTTGAGCCAATCCTTTGTTGCCTTGGCTGTGTGTTTTAGGGCCTTTGTCATGCTGGTATACCTATCCACGACCCATTTTCAATGCCCTGGCTGAGGGAAGGAGGTTCTCACCCACGATTTGACGGTACATGGCCCCGTCCATTGTCCCTTTGATGCGGTGAAGCTGTCCTGTCCCCTTAGCAGAAAAACACCCCCAAAGCATAATGTTTCTACCTCCATGTTTGACGGTGGGGATGGTGTTCTTGGGGTCATAGGCAGCAGCATTCCTCCTCCTCCAAACACGATGAGTTGAGTTGATGCCAAAGAGCTCAATTTTGGTCTCATCTGACCACAACACTTTCACCCAGTTGTCCTCTGAATCATTCAGATGTTCACTGGAAAACTTCAGACGGGCATGTATATGTGCTTTCTTGAGCAGGGGGACCTTGCGGGCGCTGCAGGATTTCATTCCTTCATTCCTTTTCTTGGTGACTATGGTCCCAGCTGCCTTGAGATCATTGACAAGATCCTCCCGTGTAGTTCTGGGCTGATTCCTCACTGTTCTCATGATCATTGCAATTCCACGAGCTGAGATCTTGCATGGAGCCCCAGGCCGAGGAAGATTGACAGTTCTTTTGTGTTTCTTCCATTTGCAAATAATTGCACCAACTGTTGTCACCTTCTCACCAAGCTGCTTGGCAATGGTCTTGTAGCCCATTCCAGACTTGTATAGGTCTACAATCTTGTCCCTGACATCCTTGGAGAGCTCTTTGGTCTCGGCCATGGTGGAGAGTTTGGAATCTGATTGATTGATTGCTTCTGTGGACAGGTGTCTTTTATACAGGTAACAAGCTGAGATTAGGAGCACTCCCTTTAAGAGTGTGCTCCTAATCTCAGCTCGTTACCTGTATAAAAGAAAGGGGGTCAAATACATATTTCCCTCATTAAAATGCAAATCAATTTATAACATTTTTGACATGCGTTTTTCTGGATTTTCTTGTTGTTATTCTGTCTCTCACTGTTCAAATAAACCTACCATTAAAATTATAGACTGATCATTTCTTTGTCACTGGGCAAACGTACAAAATCAGCAGGGGATCAAATACTTCTTTCCCTCACTGTATCTATACTGTCATGCAAGTATAACTTCTCAGTACTTTGGGCACCCCTACATGTGCATCCTCTTAAGAATGTCATGTAGTTGCATATGTGTATGTGAAGCATAAATGCTATACAAACCCATACAACAACACTGGGTGCATAATTTGAACTTAACTTCCTCCACTTTTATTTTGGTTATGTAGAGAAAATGTACTGTAATTGATTCTGTTGCTAGGCATTGGCACTACCAGAAGATTATGGAAAAAGAAAAACACATATGCAGGTACTGTATACCACTTAAAGCACTGAAATATAAGCTTTTTGAATGTTAATATAACTTTTTGAATAAAATATAAATTATATAGTTGTATAGTTTACCCTTATTATGCTGAGACACATGAGCAGATGCGTGAGCCACTGGCATGGCTGTTATTCCTTGATGCCTTTGATTGTACCAAACATGGTTGATGTCTGCATAGTACCACTCCTATAACAAAAAGAGGGACTGTGTAAAACAGCTAGTAGTACTAAATACATTCATTATGCTATACTATCAGTCAGCATTTTGGTTAACTAACTTTGTGGACTGTGCAATATAAACTAGTGCACGACAGCTCATTTATCTGTTTACGTTAGACGTGTAATGCAATGCCAGTATCTGTATATATTTAGTGCTCAAAATATTCATATCTGTTTTCATATTTTTGTATCAGCAAAACAGGGCTGTTGGAAAAATAAGTCATTTTTCATTTACAAATGATAACAAATCACAATATGCGAAGAACATACTGTAAGTTCAATTTGTCAATAACTATTCAATTCTCCATCAAATGTCCTGTGGAAGTTTCTAACAAGCTTTCTTTCTTCTTGCTAAATGTATTTCCCAGCTGTCCTGATGTTTAGGCTACATTTGACAATAACCATCTAATCATATTTAATTTACATAATAATATTACAAACTTTTTATGTTTGATAAATTTCAGAAAGACCAGAAAAGTTTGCTACACCAGAATATACTTTAAACCTGAGATGTAAAATGGTATGAATTCCTGAGAGCATTTTCTTTTAACAACAATGGAGAACAAACATTTTAGAACATGTACAATGAATGAATAAGTTTTACGATTTATATATATATATATATATATATATATATATATATATATATATATATATATATATATATATATATATATATATATATATATATATATATATATATATATTATATATATATATATATATATATATATATATTTTTTACATTAATTCAGCTAATATGTACTTATCAGAACACATACATCACTCTCTCCTCTCCACTAATAGCTGATGTGTGGTGGGCGTTTTGCTGCAGTATGCCCGCTGTTGCATTATCCAGGTGGATGCTACACACTAGTGGTGGTTGAGGAGATTCCCTCCACCATCCACCATACTATGTATGGATTTTTTTTTAGGCCTCTATAAAAAATACCTGTTATACTCCTGTGTCTGGCAGAATTTATGAGTGTAAATATTTTAAAATCTCTGTCAACATGGTTTTAAATGTCTAAAGATTATTTGTAAAAATTAAGATCTGTCACTTTAATAAGATAGAAATACATAGTATATATGCCTAGCCACAATTTAATTACAGTTTATTAAAACTGCAGTATTCTTCCGGATCAGAGACAAGCAGTGGCATCATCCGACCAACATAAACAACCCAACATTACTGGTGGAAATAGGTTATAAATGAAAAAATTAAATCTGCAATATTTTTCTACAAATTGTGAGTCAAAATATTGCATGCTGTTACTTTTTTGTGTGTTTTTCTTCTAATGCCATAGCACTTGCAGCAAGCAAAAGAAAAATTGTGCATGCTTGAATACTGCTGTGCCCTTTTCAGTCATTTTACAAAATGTACTACTCACAGATCACACTGCAACTGGCAAACTTATTTTTTCCTCTCTGATTTTTTTGCTCCTATTTTTTATGGTAATGTCACACTAGAAAATAAACATAAACTGTATAAAAAACAGTCATAAACTGCATGAGATTAAGTAACAACCACTACTCTCTGACTGCTTTGGTACAATCAATAACTGAAATCACATAAAGGTGTTATAGTTTGTTTAAAGAGCTATGGCACTGCATCAGAGCACTGAAGGCTCTGTATGGATTTCTGTTCATGAAAATGCAGTTTGTATCTGGAGAAACATTCCTTTTCCATTCCTACTTTTTTCGTTATATTATTTACAAGAAAATATCACTGTCAATAACTACCAGAGTGGGAAGTGAAATTACTCTGCCTATGTGGTATCCTCAGTGGCTTACGGTAAGAGATATCTATCGGCAGAAACTGGAAGAGTCTTTGCCACTTTAATTACTTCTGTAATTTGATGGTAAAGTAATAAAGGCAAAGCAACTACTGTCAGCTACATGCTCTGAATAAACTCTTTGCATAGTGTATAGAATGTAAAACTGGAAATTTTAAAAAGTGACTCACATGATCTTCTTCAGTTTGGGTTGCTGTGGGAAAAAAGCATCATTATCATTATGCAACAGAATATTAGGTTTAGGCATTTAGGCCAATAATAAAGTGAATTATTTGTGCATGTGACCTCTCAGCCATAACATTAAAACACTTCTGACACCAAAACAGCTCTCACCGATCGAGGAATGGACTCCACAAGACCTATGAAGGTGTACTGTGGTATCTGGCAAGATGTTAGCAGCAGATCCCTTAAGTCCTGTAAGTTGTTAGGTGAAGCCTCTATGGATCGGACTTGTTTGTGCAGCACATCCCACAGACGCTTGATCAGATTGAGATCTGGGGAATTTGGAGGCCAAATCAACACCTTGAACTCTTTTGTCTTGTTCCTCAAATCATTCAAGAACAATTTTTCAGTGTGGCAGGTCACATTATTCTGCTGAAAAAGGCCACTGCCATTAGAGAATACTTTTGCCATGAAGGGGTGTACTTGGTCTGCAACAGTAGGTGGTACGTGTCAAATTAACTTCCACGTGAAAGCCAGGCCCCAAGGTTTCCCAGCAGAACATTGCACAAACTGCCTCCGCCAGCTTTCCTTCTTCCCATAGTGCATCCGTGTGCCATCACTTCCTAGGTGAGTGATGCCCCCGGCCTTCCACATGATGTAAAAGCAAATGTGATTCATCAGCACAGGCCACCTTCTTCCATTACTCCATGGTCCAGTTCTGATGCTCACATGCCCATTGTAGGCTTTTTCAGTGGTAGACAGGGGTCAGCAAGGGCACTCTGACCGGTCTGCGGCTACACAGTCCCATAAGCGGCAAGCAGTGATGCATTGTGTGCTCTGACACCTTTCTATCAAAGCCAGCGTTAACTTTTTCAGCAATTTGTGCTATAGTAGTTTTTCTGAGGGATCGGACCAGACAGGCTAGCTTTCACTCCCCATGTGCATCTGTGGACCTTGGGCATTCATAGCCCGGTTGCCGGTTCACCGGTTGTCCTTCCTTGGACCACTTTTGGTAGGTACTAACCACTGAATACCGGGAACACCCCACAAGACTTGTCGTTTTGGAGGTGCTCTGACTCAGACATCTAGACATCACAATTTGGCTCTTGTCAAAGGCATTCAGATCCTTATGCTTGCACATTTTTTCTGCTTCCAACATCACACTTCCAACATCACACATCATTAACATTGTAAC
This sequence comes from Ameiurus melas, assembly GCA_012411365.1. NCBI lineage: Eukaryota > Metazoa > Chordata > Actinopteri > Siluriformes > Ictaluridae > Ameiurus > Ameiurus melas. Next base: position 34,439,133 of record CM022757.1, read on the forward strand.
AATAATCAGTGTTATTCATGTCACCTGTCACTGGTTTTAATGTTATGGCTGATCGGTATCTATACAGTACAAAAAATGTGCAATATATAAATCTGAAATAACTTTCATTTGTGATCATATATATGTCAGTTCACCCAGAACATATTTATAAATGACTGAAGTGCTTTACACATACCTCGATTTTGCTTATTTCTTCTGGAGGATCTTGCTATCCTGCACAGAAAATGTATTACAATAAATCAGATTTAAGAGTAATTATTTACAAAGTAGTTAGCAGTCACATGAGACAAGTGTTTAAAATATAATTGAAACAATAACAACTAAATAAATAACTGCTACTACCAAGAAGAAGAAGAAGAAGAAGAAGAAGAAGAAGAAGAAGAAGCAGAAGAAGAAGAAGAAGAAGCAGAAGAAGAAGAAGAAAAAGAAGAAGAAGAAGAAGAAGAAGAAGAAGAAGAAGAATCATCTTAATCCATTCCTGAAATGAAATGTGGTTATAGATACAATTGATACTAAAACTTGTCAATGTATAACCTCTGGAAGATTATATTGTGACAATTTTGTGAATTATTATATGATGATTTCCCAATTAACAAGGCTGCTGGTAATATTTGATACTATAAAATAAACAATAAAATCAAAAAGTTATGTTAAAATGTATTGGCATCCTTACAATTTCTGGTCACACTTTCAGAAGCATGTATTACAACTTAAGAAAGCAAAGTAAAAATTTTTTTTAACAAAAGTCTAACATTTTGTTAAGAAAAAAACTGTTTGCACTGCTTTATTAAGCTGTAAATCAAACCAGTAAATGCTGGAGGAGTAAAATACCTAGACAACAAATGCAATCTGCATTTGCTCCTGATTTACATAGTAGATTTACATAAATCTTTTTTGCAAGGCCCAAAAACTGATCCATTTACAGTTCTACACCAAAACAGATCTAGACCGCTCAGGTTAATAAAGAATATTGTTACATCTGGCCCCAAGTTGAAGTTATTTCGGGCACAAATGTGAACCAGATTCAACCAGTGATGAAAATGTTAATTACAACGAAAAATACAAAGTTATGGTCTAATGTACTTACCTTTTTTTGCGTTTAATAAAGCAAAAAATCAAACTAGCAATTCCAGCAACACCCAATAAAACTCCAGTACCAATCCCAGCTATGGCTGCTGCAGACAGTAAACCTCCACGTCCACCCATAGAGCCTTTTTCTATGAGAACACAAAGAAATAATTTAGAGAAAAATTTTGAGAACGTCTAGATTAAAAGTATATCTTGACAGTCATATATACATTTTACATAGGGTCACTATACATTCTTACATATGCACTGCCAATTACTTATGACTACTGTACATTTTTCTACACACACTACCATATCTGTGCATCACACATGTCGAATGTGCAGTTTTAACATTGCCACTCTGTAATATATTTCATACAAGTAATCTGTACAGTAATAGTCTGTAAATAACTTGGAGAGCTAACACTGCATATTTTTATTCCATCTTATTTGTTGTATATTGTGAGTTTATTGTGCACTTTTAAATATTGTGAACTGTTGTCTCAGTCCTCCCTGTTTCTCTTGTGTTGGGGCTGATGTGACACCAAATTAAAAGTAAGAGTATTAGTGATTTTAAGTAAGTAAAATTGATTTTAAACACCTCTACATTAAAAAAAAATGCTGGGTTGAGCCTTTTGGGCCATTTAATTTGGTTATTTTCTCCATCGTGGGTAGTTTTGGGGTAGTTTTGTGTAACCATCAGCTGGGTTAGTGGCTGGGTCATTTTCACTGATAGTTGAATTAATGGTCAAATCATCTCAAAGCCGACTGCTTGAATTCGCCTCAGGTGGAGCTAGCGGGTTTTGAGGCAAGGAAACTAAATGAACACAGGTAAGTTAGCGTTCAGCACTATTTAGTGTTAAAGCTGCTGAATATGCCTGGCCCAGTTTGTGATATTTATGCAGGGAGATCTCGAAAATGTATTCATTGGAAAACAGTAACTCAGCAAGTGATAATTAACTTTACATTTCCGGACGGCTTCAAAAGTGAATATTGTACTGCTTCCTCAGTGCTGGAGTTACACTACTAGTGTCTTCTGTCTATGTTGTGTGTGAAATATTGATTGAGGTTATACTAAAATTAGCTGTGTCTGCATCTTAGCTGAGGCTCCGAGTTAGGGTTAGCTAGCTGGATGCAGTAGGGATGAGTGATGCTAAGGGGTAGACGCTCACCTGAGTTGATAACAGTACTTTAGCATACAGCTCGCGGTAATGTTAGACATTCCAATTATCTTTTTGAGAGTTACCGTTAACATAGCATTACATCTGTTCACCATGATGTAATACAGAGAGAGTGGGTTAACGTAAACTACATTTAGCAAGTGTTTTGGACAAGGCAAGCTGTAGTACTTAACATTTCTTCATGTATTTGGTGAATGCTAATGCTGGTAAATAGGTGCAGACAGTCAGTGGCTAACGGAACTTTGCAGTAATGTCGAGGCCAGAAGTTTTTCACAACATTAACGTGACAAAGAGATTGGGGTTACAGTAGATTGTAATGCTTTCCACTATCTCTATAATGTTGATTGACTTTATTAGGTTGTGCAAAATAATTGGCAGTGAGGATCTAAAGGCTGGAAAATAAATATTCGCAAGTTAGCTAGCTTTTCCTGGTGAGTCTACAGCGCCATTTTGTTCTTTAGGAGAGTGGAGATCACATTTCCAAAATCACACAATTTGGGATTCTGTAACGCAATTTCTCAGTTAAAGCCCAATGACATCTGTCCATATTATATTATATAACAACTAACCAACACTTATTCTGCTTTTTTTAAAGCTTTCAAATGGAAGGGAGTGGGAGCAAATACCATTTAAGTACAATTGTACGGTTGAAAAAAGTATAAATAAAACATCTCTGTGCTATTAGTTATTTTTAACCCATATTTGTGTGGAAATGTTTAACATAGAGCATGTGTTAAATGTACTAACACACTGATTGTGTATAAGCATCACAAAATGTGTTGTCCTTAACTAGACACACAGGTGTGTTAAAATTAACAAATGATTGAGTGAAGATTTTTATCAATATATTTCTCCATAAAACCATTACTATTCACTAGAAAAAGCAAAAGTGTGTGATAACAGTCCAGTTTATATTAAATTAAAAGCACTGCTATCTTCCTTAGCTTTGGCTTACTTGTTTTAGTGCACACTAGATCATAAGTTGGTTTTTTCGCTGTTTTAAATTTCTCCTTTGATCAAAATCTGACTCTATCTTCTTCAAAGTCTCTATATATATAAACTCCATTTTAGCTGCTCTAGCAATACATTTCTAAACAGCTTCTTGTGTATAAATAAAGGAGATACCATGTTGACATATTTGTTTATAATGTGGCGTATTTGATGTTTTCACAGGGTAAACATTTTGTGTATTTTGTGAATTTGTGAGTAGCACGTTCACCTCCCACCTCCAGGATTGGGGGGGGGGGACTTCGAGTCCCACTGTGGCCGTGTGTGTGGAGTTTGGATGTTCTCCTGCAGGGGTACTCCAGTTTCCAAAGTCATGCGTGGTAGGCTGTCCAGAGTGTATGAATCGGTGTGTGAACATGTATCTGATTGTGTGCCCTGCGATGGATTGGCACCCTGTCCAGGGTGTACCCTGCCTTGTGCCTGATGCTTCCTGGGATAGGCTTCAGGTTCCCCGTAACCCTGAAAAGGATAAGCGGTATAGAAGATGGATGGATGGATATGTTCTGTCCTACATTTACCCAGCCATTGGGCTAAAAATAACCCAATTTGGGTTGTTTTTAATCCAGTGTTTTTTAGACTGTACTCTGCAGCTCACATACCAGCACCACAACTATCACTAAATGGCAGAGGGACTCCCTGATTATTTTCAATAAGAAATGACTGATATTAGGTTTGTGGGTAACAAATAAAATCATACTTAAGGGTGTTTTCACAATTGTCAGTTTTTCCACAAAAACAGTGCTGGCCGGAGTGTCTTATGCAACATGAACTATAACAACGCACTTAACAGTCCTAACTAGAATCACCTAACTGCCCATTGTTATATAGCAGAGATTTATAATTATTAATAATTGTTTAAATATGAGATTATTAAAGATATTTATATATATGTGTGTGTGTGTGTGTGTGTGTGTTTGTGCACAGTATCTCTCAAAGTGAGTAGACCCCTCACATTTTTACAAATATTTGATTATACCTTTTCATGTGCCAACACTGAAGAAATAACACTCAAAACCCCTCAAAATAACTCAACACACAGCCATTAATGTCTAAACCGCTGGCAACAAAAGTGAGTACACCCCTAAGTGAAAATGTCCAAATTGGGCCCAATTAGCCATTTTCCCTCTCCAGTGTCATGTGATTGTTAGTGTTACCAGGTCTCAGGTGTGTTAAATTTGGTGTCATCGCTCTCACACTCCCTCATACTGGTCACTGGAAGTTCAACATGGCACCTCATGGCAAAGAACTCTCTGAGGATCTGAAAAAAAATATTGTTGCTCTACATAAAGATGGCCTAGGCTATAAGAAGATTGCCAATACCCTGACAATGAGCTGCAGCATGGTGGCCAAGACCATACAGCAGTATAACAGGACAGGTTCAACTCAGAAAAGGCCTCACCATGGTCAACCAAAGAAGTTGAGTGCATGTACTCAGCATCATATCCAGAGGTTGTCTTTGGGAAATAGACGTATGAATGCTGCCAGCATTGCTGCAGAGGTTGAAGGGGTGGGGGGTTAGCCTGTCAGTGTTCAGACCATATGTCGCACACTACACTACAATTGGTCTGCGTGGCTGTAGTCCCAAAAGGAAGCCTCTTCTAAAGATGATGCAAGAGAAAGCACGCAAGTAGTTTGCTGAAGACAAGCAGACTAAGGACATTACTGGAACCATGTCCCGTTCTCTGATGAGAGCAAGATAAACTTATTTGGTTCAGATGGTGTCAAGCGTATGTGGCAGCAACCAGTTGAGGAGTACAAAGACAAGTGTACCTTGCCTAGAGTCAAGCATGGTGATGGGAGTGTCATGGTCTGGGGCTGCATGAGTGCTGCCGGCACTGGTGAGCTACAGTTCATTGAGGGAACCATGAATGTCAACATATACTTTAGAATGACTTTGGAGACTGGGCCGCAGGGCAGTATTCCAGCATGATATACAGTGGTGTGAAAAAGTGTTTGCCCCCTTCCTCATTTCCTGTTCCTTTGCATGTTTGTCACACTTAAGTGTTTCGGAACATCAAACCAATTTAAACAATAGTCAAGGACAACACGGCAAACACAAAATGCATTTTGTAAATAAAGGTGTTTATTATTAAAAGGTGAAAAAATCCAAACCATCATGGCCCTGTGTGAAAAAGGATTGCGCCCCCCTAAACCTAATAACTGGTTGGGCCACCCTTAGCAGCAACAACTGCAACCAAGCGTTTGCGATAACGTGCAATGAGGCTTTTACAGCGTCCTGGAGGAATTTTGGCCCACTCATCTTTGCAGAATTGTCCTAATTCAGTTACATTAGAGGGTTGCGGCATGAACGCGCCTTTTAAGGTCATACCACAATATCTCAATAGGATTCAGGTCAGGACTTTGGCTAGGCCACTCCAAAGTCTTCATTTTGTATTTCTTCAGCCATTCGGTGGTGGACTTGCTGGTGTGTTTAGGACCATTGTCCTGCGGCAGAACCCAAGTTCGTTTCAGATTGAGTACACGAACAGATGGTCGGACATTCTCCTTCAGGATCTCTTGTAGTAGCAGCAGAATTCATAGTTCTTTTTATCACGGCAAGTCTTCCAGGTCCTGAAGCAGCAAAACAGTCCCAGACCATCACACTACCACCACCATATTTTTACTGTTGGTATAATGTTTTTTATGAAATGCAGTGTTCCTTCTCCCAGGATATACTTGGACACACACCTTCCAAAGAGTTCCACTTTTTGTCTCATCGGTCCACAGAATGTTGTCCCAAAAGTCTTGGGGATCATCAAGATGTGTTGTGGAGAAATTGAGACGAGCTTTGATGTTCTTTTTGCTCAGCAGTGGTTTTCTCCTTGGAACTCTGCCATGCAGGCCATTTTTGCCCAGTCTTTTCCTGATGGTGGAGGCATGAACGCTGACCTTAACTGAGGCAAGTGAGGCCTGCAGTTCTTTGGACGTTGTTGTGGGGTCTTTTGTGACCTCTTGGATGAGTCGAGCTGCGCTCTTGGGGTAATTTTGGGCGGCGGCCACTCCTGGGAAGGTTCACCACTGTTCCATGTCTTCGCCATTTGTGGATAATGGCTCTCACTGTGGTTCGCTGGATTCCCAAAGCTTTGGAAATGGCTTGATAACCCTTTCCAGACTGATAGATCTCAATTACTTTCTTTCTCAATTGTTCCTGAATTTCTTTGGGTCTCGGCATGATGTGTAGCTTTTAAGGATCTTCTGGTGGACCTTACTGTGTCAAGCAGCTCCTATTTAAGTGATGCCTTGATTGTGAACAGGTGTGGCAATAATCAGGCCTGGGTGTGGCTAGAGAAATTGAACTCGGGTGTGGACAACCACAGTTATAGTATGTTTTAACAAGGGGGGCAATCACTTTTTCACACAGGGCCATGATGGTTTGGATTTTTTTTCACCTTTAATAATAAACACCTTCATTTACAAATTGCATTTTGTGTTTACTTGTGTTGTCCTTGACTATTGTTTAAATTGGTTTGATGTTCTGAAACACTTAAGTGTGACAAACATGCAAAGGAACAGGAAATGAGGAAGGGGGCAAACACTTTTTCACACCACTGTAGACCCCAAACACACCTTCAAGACGACTGCTGCCTTGCTAAAGAAGCTGAGGGTGTAGGTGATGGACTGGCCAAGCATGTCTCCAGACCTAAACCCTATTGAGCATCTGTGGGGCATTCTCAAATGGAAGGTGGAGGAGCACAAGGTCTCTAAAATCCACCAGTTTCGTGATGTCGTCACGGAGGAGTGGAAGAGGACTCACTTGGTGACTTTCTTGGTGAACTCCATGCCCAAGAGGCTTAAGGCAGTGGCCACAGAAAATATTGACACTTTGGGCCCAATTTGGACATTTTCACTTAGGGGTGTACTCACTTTTGTTGCCAGCGGTTTAGACATTAATGGCTGTGTGTTGAGTTATTTTGAGGGGACAGTAAATTTACACTGTTATACAAGCTGTATACTCACTACTTTACATTGTAGCAAAGTTTCATTTCTTCAGTGTTGCCACATGAAAAGATATAATCAAATATTTACACAAATGTGAGGGGTGTACTCACTTCTGTGAGATACTGTATATGTTCAATATTTTTAAATAAAGATTGTTTATTGACTGGATGTTGTCTTCACTAAGGCTTTGGAGGCAGAAAATCAAGAGAAGAGGAGCTTTTTGAGTGATTAGATTGTATGCAGTCACAAGTCTAGTATCCCAAAATAGACACATTGATATTTTGTAGTTATATTGCAGCATTCGAATACTGGCAGTGAATGTTGTAAATCTCCTTAGTTTTATCTTAGACTATCATGACTTTTCACTTGTATTCTACTTTTGTTTTTCTTGCTTGCCCCCCAACCGGAGACCTGATTGGTCTGGAAGTACAAAAAAGCTTGATGTCACTTGGTGAATGTCCTTTTTAAACATCACTCAGATTCTGACACAATCTTAAATCCATTTCCCTTAAGATTACATGTACAAAGTTCACTGGTTACTGTACTGTCTTGTGTTTTTTACCCGTTTGTACGTGCACTTTATGTTGAAATGTGTAGGTCTATTTTAGTTCTGTGTCATCTCATGTGGTAAGTGTGTTGTTTTATGTAACACCATAATCCTGGAGAAACATTGATTCATCTCACTGTATACTTTACCTGCTGTGTATGGGTGAAATGACAATAAAGCCGCTTGACTTGACTTCACTTATATATTTTAAGTAGAGAAAATGCCATGACTGGTTTCTTAAAAACACATGAAATATCTAAGTTTTTTTAGCCCACCAATGTCAGAAAAAAGGTCGAATAAATATTTTTATGCAGGGAATATATGAAGTGAATAGAAAGGGAGACATCATTGCTGTGTTGTTGTTTTTTTTGTATGTTTTTGGTTTTTGTTAGATGAATGATTGAAGATGTAAAGATTATCCATCCATCCATCTTCAACCGTTTATTCCTTCCTCAGGGTCGTGGGTAACCTGGAGTCTATCCCAGGAAGCATCAGGCACAAGGCAGGGTACACCCTGGACAGGGTGCCAGTCCATCACAGGACAATCATATACACAGTCATACACCCATTCATACACTATGGACAATTTAGACACACCAATCAACCTACCATGCATGTCTTTGGACTGGGGGAGGAAATCGGAGTACCCGGAGGAAACCCCCGCAGCACGGGGAGAACATGCAAACTCCGCACACACATGGCCCCGGTGGGAATCGAACCCCGGACCCGTGAGGCGAACGTGCTAACCACTAAGCCACCGTGTGATGTAAAGATTAAAACAAGATAAATATGAATAATCTAAAAGATAATGTACTTTGCATGGCACTGTAGCAGCTAAATCCATAGCTTAGTTGTGCTTCCCTTTGTCTAGCAACACCAAACTAGCCAGTTACAAAAGTTTAATATTTTATCAGCCTGGTAGTTCTATAAACAGTGACTTTACCCAAGGCAAGTTTTTCTGATCATGTCAATGGCAGCTAGGTTACCTGATTCCATAATAAAATATTAGGCTACTAGCTGAGATGAAAAAAATACATGGAGAAGAATCTGGGCTCAGCCTCAGTTGATTAACCATCCGGCTAACACCCCTGGTAGCACTACTTCTCTTATTACTTTGCTTGTATTTCTTCAATTATAAGTCACTTTGGATAAAAGTGCCTGCCAAATGAATAAATGTAAATATAAATATCAAATGAAATAGCAATTTCTCATTACACAACTTCTATTTTTTGTACTTTACATTAAACATCCATACTGTAAAAATCATGTGTTTAATACAGGTTATGAGCCAGCATGATTTTGTACAGATAACATCTGTGTGACTCAGCATATTAAAAATCCTCAATAGATCTTTAGCGTGACACCTTATTCCAGCTGAAGAAATATTTAGTAGAATTATATTTTTGTGTAAATTAGAGTGATGTAGGAATTATTAAAATATAATTATTCTCTTGGTTTATTTACATGTTTCTTCAAAACATCTTATATTTTATGTCTGATTTATTTCAAACAGAAGAAGAGCCTATTTTATTACTTTTATACAGCGTAAAATCTCACCTTTTACTTCCAAAACATGGGATCCAGATGCATCACGTCCGGTTACAGGATTGGAGGCCATGCAGGTGTAATTTCCAGAGTGCATAAAGGTAGCCCGCTCCACAGTAAATACAGCTGTATTCACTTCAGTTAAAGTCCAATTAAACATCCATTTGTACGAGGCTTTTGGTGTAGATTCAGTACGACAAGACAGTGTCAATTTATTTCTTTCCTCTACTGCAAATGGTCCATCAATTATCACATTATCTGGTCCAACTGTAAAACACAGTACAGAGTCATTGTCTGTCAAATTAAACTTAGATGTTTCTTCAGTTTAAAACTAATCAGCACCAGAAATTTTAAATTTATTTGTACTTACAATTAACAATCATTCTGTATGTTGCAGTGTTAGAGCTGAAGTGGTTGCTGAGTGTACACTTATATTCACCACTGTCTGTTCTCCTCACCGGACTGATCGTCACTGATCGGTTATCATTTGAGAATGTGATGCTATCCCTAGCTGACAGTTTCTGATTATCTTTCATCCATTCAGCTCTGTAGATGGTTCCACTTGCATTACAGGTTAATTTAGCAGAGGAAACATTTTCTATTAGCTGAACTTTTGGTCCAGTAAGTGCTGCTCCAGATATTTTTTCTGTAAAATCCACAGAGGAAACAAATAAACATTAATTTAACAATGTGGATTGAGATGGAATTTGAATTAATTATAATTCTGTTAAAGTTGTAACAATATTAAACATTGCTTATTGTATCATATTTGCCAAATAATTAATTAAGAACATACTTTCAATTTGTCACATACCAAATTAATTTTTAATCAAACCAAACAGCATTTTGATTCTGTAAATCTATGACTTTTAGCTTTTGGGCTATAACAGCACTTTAAACATTTCACTTACTGTTTTAGAAATCCCAAGAATCTTTCCAGTTTTGAATTTCCCAGATATACCTTGATTTCCTAATCAATTACCTTTTTCAGACCTCTTGTAGATAAATTATATTTATACCACGGCACTGTTGAATTCTGAAATCTGATTTGTCATTAGGTGTTGATAATTGTTTTATAGCAACAGCTCTGACAGTGGTGCTGAATACAAATCAAATAACAGGTTTAGATCAATGCTCTCGTTCTAAAACATTAGCGTTTCTATAATAAGATCTCATTCACTGGGACGTGTATAGTGGACACTCAACATAATCTAAGCCTAATAATAAACAAAAGATGATATTTGATAATGAAAAATGTCTTGAAATCTGTGAAATCTTGTGAAAGATGACATTTACTTAACATTGATGAAAGGATTCTCAGGTGTTAGTGTTTTGTGTAGCAATCACCACAGAACACTCTGCTTCACACTGGAGTACATAATTTACAATTTCCCTATAACAGCATGCCCAGTTTTATTTGTGCTGTATTCCTTACATAGTATGTACACAAATTATTCAACTGTTAGTTAAATACAGCAGTTCTGCTATTGTATGAGTCCAAAATGTAGTATATTTTTAAACACCAACAAATCCATCCATCCATCTTCTACAGCTTACTCCTTTTCAGGGTCACAGGGAACCTGGAACCTATCCCAGGGAGCATCAGGCACAAGGAGGGGTAGGTCATAATCCATCACAGGGCACAATCACACACCCATTCATACACTACAAACACTTTGGACATGCCAATCAGCCTACCATGCATGTCTTTGGACTGGTGACAAAACCGGAGTACCCGGAGGAAACCCCCTGCAGCATGGGGAGAACACGCAAACTCCACACACACACGGCCATGGTGGGAATCGAACAACTGAACCTGTAGGAGTGAGGTGAATGTGCTTAACCCCTAAGCCACTGTGTGCCCACACCAAAAAATAATTGTGAGTTATATAAATCTGTGAGTTATATCATTTTAATTCACTGTAAGATATTTCAGGTGGATAAACTTATAAACAAAGGGTCACATAGTGCCTTAAAAATGTAAGTAACTCATCTTGAAGATAAACTTTATTTCAACTCAAATGTTTTGCATGTTATTTTTTATTTGTTTTTTTTATAAACTTGAATTCAATATCCAAAACTTGTTATGACAATTGGAGTTAAACTGAAGAAATAAGTTCACATAACTTTATGGAGTAATCATGTTTTACAGTGTTGAATTAAAATGTCTCGGTATGCCATTGTCCATTCTTTTGTAGTTGGCTAAAGTTTGCGAAAGGCAAAAAATGAAACAGTGAAAAATCTGTACATTTCTGGGAGAGCTGCTTTGGCTTAATTTAGTGGCTTGCTATTTTTTCTTTGTTGTTGTTGCACATGAATTCAATAAGTAAACAAGAACTCACCTAGTACAGTGATGCTGATGGGTTCAGACACAGAGTACTTCAGGCTCTGCTTGTTATGGGCAGTGCAGGTGTATTTGCCACTCTGACTGCTCTGAATGTTGTTCAGCCTAAGCTCTTGGCCCATTTCACCAAGTTTTGCTCCATTCACAGCCCACTGAAACCCAGCAGCAGGGTTGGACTCAGCTGAACAGGTCAGTATGAGGTTTGACCCAGAGCTGTAGAAGGGTCCCACTGGATCAGCTTCAACAGCAACATTTTCTGGACCATCTGCAATGGAACAGTCCATATTTAGTCTGCTTTAGAGCCATCATGGTCTTGTGGAGACCAGGTATATCATGCATGTTTGTCAACAAGTTGCATGATATGAAATAACTCACAGTAAATGGTGAACTTCAATGGTTGACTCCTTGTTCTGCCATAGATACTGTATGCTTCACATAGGTATGGGCCTGTGTCATATCTGATCACACTAGTAATGGTCAGTCTGCTGTTGTTGTCAGTTAGCTGAACTCGCTCCCCTGCTGTTACCTCAGAGCTGCCATTCAGCCAAATATATGAAATTGAGAAACCAGATGCAGAGCAGACGAGATTCACAGTGCTGCTGAATTCAACCAGCTCCGTTTTACTTGGTACTATGGTAACATTGAAGGGTGGCCCTGGGGGTTAAAAGGTAATACAGGGCTCAGATGGATACTAGTATACAGACGATTTGAAAGTTCATTTATCATCAAAACATAAGCATAATCACTGTACCAACACTATTAGCTCTCGTCATCTTAGATAGTAATCACAGTTTCACTGTTTTAGCCATACTGACCAACATAACAATGCAGAGTAAAAATTATCTATGAGTAAAAATGAGTAAAGTACTCCTTGACAACTTCTTTTTAGTCTAATAAATCTGCTATTAAAGAACTACAGATTTTTTTATGTGGGCACCAGTCACCGATCTTCAGTCACCAGTTATGGAGCTTTCAAAACATGAGATTTGACTGCAAAATGGCAGCAGAAGTCAAAATGACACAAGTGGTAGTGTACCATAATATTTATAGGATGATCATTAATATTCTGTTACCAAAAATGGTTCTAAACGCTACAGTTCCTGTATTTTTTATAGTTCAATATTTTACTATAAAATTCATGTTCTGAATTTGAGACATTACAGTCAGACATGAGAATATTCTGTCTCTAATTCAAATACATGTTCTATTAACTGAAACAACTGAACTCTTTTTGTGTTAGATTTGCATCAGCAATAACATCCAATGCATGTTCATAGTCATTTAACGCAAGAATAATCCGATAAAAAAAATGTTCTACAACTTGAAGGATTGCAAGATTGAAAGATTCCAATTCAGCTGTGAAGATGTAATGCAGTACAAATCTGTGTACTTTTAATCCTTACACAGCTGTATAAAAACTGATTATAGTTACCTATAAGCATCAAAGACTCTTCCTTGCATTTACAAAATGAGGACTGTACAAGATTAAATAAATTTTAAAAAATTCCTGCAGTTGTGTTAAAAAGAAAAGTTTTGTTTACTCACCAAACACCTGCAGTGAGGTTACACCTGTGAATTCAGTTGTAAGAGTGAATACAGTCAGAGAATATGTTCCAGTATCACTCTCAGTCAGGTTCCTGAGCTCCAGAGCTAAAGTGGTGGGGTTCAGACTGCCTCTGGCAGTGTATGGTGGCATAAAAAAAATTCCACTTGGATGTCCAACAAGAATGGTGATCTCATTAAACTTCCAACTGATGATTTGATGTGGGGGATCAGGAATACGGATTGGGGTAATCACCACATTCTCCCCAACTGCTTTATTTATTCTCTCAGGTAATAACAGCTCTTGGCCAAAACATACTCCTGTGTGAAGAAATAAATAAGACAAGCACAAAAACAAATTAAAACAATACACTCTGTAATAAAAACACTCTTCAATAATAATAATAATAATAATAATAATAATAATAATAATAATAATAATAATAATAAAGAGAGAGAGAGAGAGAGAGAGAGAGAGAGAGAGAGAGAGAGAGAGAGAGAGAGAGAGAAATAAAAAACGCAAAGTTCCCAGAGATACAGGACGTTTCAGACCAAGTCCCTTTGTGGCTATAGGAAGGAAAACTGTGTAAACTGCACTGCGCTGTAATGTTTATTTCTTCTATCATGCTGCAGGAAGCCACGCTGCAGTTACTCACTGTATTCATCTTCACAGATATACGAAGAATATAGTGTTCACCTGTACATGACAGCAGAAGCAGAGAGCAGCACACAGCGTGGAAATCCATCAGGAGAGATCCGGAGCTCCACCACTGCTTCTCAATAAGCGTCTCTACAGAAAGATCTGTGCTGATTAATCACCCGATGTGAAACCGAATAGTGCCGATTAGACTCGAGTTAGAAAGAAAACGACTGAAAAAGCAAAAGTTAACTAAGTAAGCAGACGAGACAGCAGGTCTGTAAACAGTGTCATTAAAGCACACATGCAGGAGTGAACAGACTACAGGGGAAACTATCAGAGAAATCCTGAACCGGTTTAACACTGGAATAAAGTTGATTTGACGTTGGACGTTCGATATTCGCAGAAATGCGAAATTAAGGGACCGTCTCTAAAGTTACATGATGATGCACACCTTTTAGATTTTTTCTACTTATCAAAATAAGCTATTAAATTATATGTAAATATTGCCATGTATTTCACTACTGAATGGGCCCATACACAAAATACACCATTATTTAAAGCTCAATAGCATTTGAAGGGAATGATGTACAGTCACACAACCAACTGTAAAGTATTCGACTAGGTTCCAGGTATGACGCACACCTTTAAATTTTTGATATTTAAACCTACAATGCATGAACCAAAAAAACCTTCACAAATGCATAAACGTGCTCAAAATGACCGGTACTGGATTGAATGGTTTTCTTCAAAAAATAGATGTCCTATTAATGAAATAATAATAATAATAATATATATATATATATATATATATATATATATATATATATATATATATATATATATATATATATATATATATATATATATATATATATATATATATATATATATATACAGTTTTATGGGTTTGGAATGACATGAGGGGAGTAAGTGATATATTTAAGTAAAATATTTAAATCTGAGTCAAGCTTCTATTGTGTATTCAATATGACCTGAGGGATTCCTTTAACACAGTTTGATAATGTTCTGCAACTTGTATTGGTAAATAAAACAATTAAAGAAGCATACAAATAGATGTGACCATTATATTTAAACAATTCTATTAATAACAGGATGATAACATAAGCAATTATAAATATATTTATAGTAGAGATATTTCAGTGCCTGGACCAGTCTTACTACATTTGAATTGATTGTATCAGCTAACATTAAAATTGATTAAACTTTAACCTTGGTTTAATTTACTCTATTTTATCATCAGCTTGTTTCTTTGTTTTTGTGCTGTAACACTTAAATGTCTGCATAAAATGTGATCAATTTTGTGTTGGTGGCAAAGTTAATCTTAAACATACCTTGAGATCATAAGGCCCTAAGATCTCCTGCAGCACCTCTGCTGTCCTTCCTGTCCATGACGCCTTCTGCCTGTACAAGGTGATCAGTTGTGCTGTGTGTCGGTCAAGTTCTCTGTAGAACTGGTTGCATAGGTTCACATTTGTAATCTGGTGGAACTCGGCAAACACAAAAATACATATCAATTTCTTCAGAATGAATGACTACTTGTTTCAGTCATTTTGCTGGCTTGCTAAATGACAATGTTTAATTTAGCTATAGTGATAGTGGCTCAGTGCCTCCATTCTATAACATATCCAATCTTATCCATAAAGGGCCGTTGTGGGTGCAGGTTTTCATTGCAACCAAGCAGAAGCCACACCTGAGTGATCAAACAGATGGAATCAGTTGTGGCTCCTGCTTGATTGGAATGAAAACCTGCACCCACACTGGCCCTTTGTGGATAAGATTGGATACGCCTGATTTACACTGATATAAACAGTATCACACATTAAAACACAGACATTAAAGCGTATGTGGGTGGGATTTTGTAACAAATGTTTGAGAATGGGAAGACTAATAAGGGTACAGTCATTACCTGTGACTGCATTTGTAGGGCTGACCAGCTCTTCAAAAAGTCCCTCACCAGTAGATCTCCCTTAACAATATCTTGTGGACGAACAGCAAATGTTGTCTGCATGAGGTTTTCTATCACTAATTGGTTTCTCTCAGTCTTTTCAACTTCTTGTATGATTTGGAGTCTCATTCGTTCCAGAGTATCTTGGTTCACTCTTCTTGGAAAGTTGGGAAGGAACTTAATTTCAGAATGTTTGGCTCTTTTAATGGTGGAATGGGGGTGCTCACTCTCAGCTTTGTTGTTGCTCCTCCTGCCTGCATTAACAGATACCTCTCCACACCCAGATCTTGCCAGTTTTGTACGATAATTCCCCATCTTAAACTTTAAACTGACCTTCCATCCATGCCATCCACCATCACTTCCAAGCTCTCTGAGTCATGTATGTGCAGTAATTCGAGCTTCAGCTGCCTTCGCCACTTCCCTGTCAATTGGGTACGGTTTGAAGCTGTGCATTGTTTCAGCCATATTTTCCAGGATGTTGAGCTTTTGGGATCTTGTCAATTTCTGTGTCTTTCCAGAGCTCTCAAAAACTTGGTTTCCTTCTTCAAGTACATGTTCCACTTCAAAAGAAAAAGTTGGCACAAGAAAAGAATCTGGCCAATTCTTCTGATGCTATGTTAAAGGTTCATGCGGGAGTATGTCTGTATCAGAAGATGCAGTTGAAGTATCATCATTTTCTGATCTGATTACTTTCAATGTGCCCATCTCGTGCAATTCCTCAATATCTACAAGTATGCTAAGCTGACCATCAAAGTCAGGATCCTAATACAAGAGACTGAAGTCACTGTTCAGTCTTGGCTTGAACTTCTCTTGCATTATGCTCTTCAGCTCTTCTACTGACTTAGGTCACTCATTTAAAGTAAGCTTCAAGGCAACATCTGTGACAACATATACACATAGCACAAATTTCAGGAGAGCAGCAATCTCCTTTTTGGTCCCAGGGTTGTGTTATGTTTCACACACTGAAAATGTTAATTCAGTTTGTTTTAATATATTTATAGATGGAAAAACTTGGACATGAAACTATGTACAAAGGGAAAATAGCTATACTAGGTGTGTCTCTTTCAAGAGGCATTATCTTCTATTAATCATGTAAGCTACCAATCGAAATAAGTTGTAAGAAGTAATCTATTTTTCATGGGAGTAATATGGATCATTTTGGTTTTATGAGCAGTCTTTCTAGTGTGTTGTTTTCAGAGAGAACTGATGAGTCATTGAGCTCTGATATGATGTGAACTGTCAAATTCACTGAAAAAAGGTCATAGGATTGCAGGTGTTCAATGTAATATGATTTGTGTTCTCCGCAAAGAAAAGGGACCTGGTGGATTCAATTTTGCAAAACTGAGGCAGTTCTCTCTCATGATCCACAGACACAAACATTTCTATATCATAAACAGTTCCATCAGTGTTGACCCTTGATGTGCTGTAAATCATGTGACTGTCTGTTTTTTTCTGCAATGTATGCCTTTGCAATATCAGGAAGCATTGACACCATCACAGAGGCATTAGATGTCTGCTGGTGAGTTTTAAAGAATGATGGAGTACTGAGATTGTATGCCATCATGTACTGATGTCTGCTTGCGAATGTTATTAAAAAACATATCAACAAATAATCTTTTATGTCATGAACAACATGATTTGAAAAAGTGATGTTTGGCCTCAAATCTCATTGTCCATAGGTGGACAAGTGGCCCAAAGCAGTGTATGGGATCAGGGTAATTTTCAATATAGTGATGTTTAGGACGGAGTGTGAAATGAGGAAAAACGTACTGCAGCATTTGTCTATGGTCCTGTATCTTTGTCAGAAACACTGGTTAGTTTCCTTTTGAAATGTCGAGGACTACACCAACTCAACTACCTCTTTCAAATCCATGAGTACCATCTCTGCTCCATCTTCCTCTGGAATTCTATCAGCAATCATGTCTATGTACAATCATGGGAGCAGTCTAAGCAATGTAGCATTTTTATGACCATTGCCACCAATTGTGTTCTTTCCAGCAAAGGTCTTTGGGATAGGCTGGGGTTTGTCAATCTTGTATATGCGATGGAAGGAAAATGACAATTCTTTTGTTTAAATACTCAAGACCAAAGTATTTGCAACGGATCACTCCCCAATTCAGAGGGCCAACTCTACAACCACAATGCCCTCAAAAAGATCATGAAGGGCATCCAATGGGAAACCTGTGATTGTATTAAAATACTCTAAACTATGGTTAAGGACACAGTCTCCTTGAACACCATACTGACCCTGATCCTCCCCATGCACCACAGCATGCACGTCACAGTCATTGCTGGCATTTGTCCTCAGACTAAATTTCCCTCTTCCAACTTCACAAGGCTGAATTTGGTCTTGAGCAGGGCAGAATCTGCAAAAATATTTAATAAGTTCAGTATACAGTAAATGATGAGTGTAAATTTGTGTGGTAAATACAGTTCTTGAATAAACATGCATCCATCTCATACTTTCATGAATGACTTCTCAAATGACTAAACAGTGTTCATAAAAGCTGGCTTAATTTTCAGCAAGGTGTTCAATGTGTGCATCAAATGTGTGCAAGCACATATATCTGCTAAGATTGATTTGCAAACAAATGGGGTTAAATTCGCTTAGCTGTCACAACTTATGATTAATTTAAACCAAAAATATTTACTCATTCATGTTAAAATTGCATATTCTATGACATTTTGATGGCTCTACATGGCAATGTAGTATTTTTTTTAATCTCAAGTGTGTCTAGTATTATTGATTTGACTTAGTATAATTTTGATTTGCAAGCCTATTCACTGCAGTTACACTTTAGCCTCTCCGATGAGACAACCAGACTCTGCAGTAGGAGGCTGATGGAACCCTTTGCTAATAAAACGAAGCATTCTATTACCAACAGTATTTCAGCATACATCATACCTCGTTTTTTGAAGATTGAGGGAATTCCACTCCACTGAACTTACACTTGAGCCTACAAGATGGAACAATTACAACAAGCATAATTTAAACTGTATTATTTACCCATGGAAGTTTTCTTTTCCGCTAGGAGGAAAAGAATTAATAAAAAAAAAAGTTCATTGCGACCTTATATCACAAAATTATGACATTATTTCTCACAATTGCGACTTTACATCTCACAATTCTGACCTTTTTTTAACTTTAATTTTAGAAATCTGCTTGACATTTAGTGAACTACAAATGTTGCACAGATAAAGCATCAATCATTCTCTATAAATACACAGTAAGAACAACACTATAGATTCTTTGAGGTGAATTTGCATGTTGGAGAAGTTTGGAGTCTCAGGCATGTAGATAACGCCGTTACTCGCTCAGTGGAAAGAAGGATTAGACATTTACTCTCAGTGGCCACTGCGACTTGAAGTGATTTTTGCTGACCGATGCAATGAGTGCTGTCAGCGCGGCTTTCTTCACTCGCTGCTTGTAAGATCTTCCGCGGATTACTGTTAAAGATGTCAGTCGCATTGTGAGGTGGGCATCTATCACTCCGTCTAGTCAGAAGGAGAACGGCTTTAAATGCTATGTTTCGACTTATATTAATAACTTTGAGGGTAAGTATTCTCAAGTTGTTGTTTTTTACACGGATATGAATTAATTCATACACCATGTTTTGAACCCAAAGCCAATTCAATCATGACGGTTTTGTTGACAGAAAGAAGACTCGCCTGGTCTGAATGAACAACTGTACAGTGAAGCAATCACGTGGTCTCGTCAACAAAACTTTAACTCATTTATTTTAATTCATTCATGTGAGGTATACCATTTAAACCAGGGGTAAGTTACAACGTTTAAGTAAACAAATTATAGTAACATAATGCCTCATAAGTCTTTTTTTGTTTGTTTGTTTGTTTGCTGTTTTTTTTTATCTTATCTTATTAGTGCTCTATTGTTTAATTTCTTTTATAAATTGTGCACAAATTTATATCACCATTTGCATTTATAACTGCGTTCAAGCTCTTTTGTATCCTCTGAGCAGTTTCGTGTCCCCCGAATCCTGCTCCAGCCAGATTGCTTGGTCAGTCTTTGGACATTCATCATGACATACCGGTTATTATCCTCACAGATGTCATATTTCTCTCATGTCTGGAGACTTCTTACGTTTGGATTAAAAAACAATGTGTGAGAGTACATGTTGGATTGTTGCAGGATACGCTCACATTTAATTAACTTCTTGAAATTTTCATGTATTATGTTTATACTTCTGAAATCGAGTTACGTCTACAGTTCTCTTCTAGAAATAATATGTTGAATTCTTGCAATAAACTTTGTATTTGCCAGTTGTGCGCTACAGTCACTGATCAGACAGTGCTCTCTACTGGTCATAGACAGTCACAGTATCACGTTATCACATCTTACAATGAATGTATGGAGAAGATTCAGTCTCAGCAAAGACAAAAAAGCATCAACCTCAGTGAAAAGTAGAATATTTCTATAGAGTTTCCATTCTGTATATTTCTTTTTTGCTTTAATGACAGTGTGAGCTGGAAACGGCATGGACTCCACAAGTTTGTGCAAAATCTTATGATCAATTTTTTGATCAAATCCATTGGAGTGTCATCCGCAAACAATAAAAAAGTTTAGACATGAGGAAAATCTGACCTTTTGTACAAAGCAGTTAGCATGCTCAATATCACAAATTTGCTTACGTGTAAATAGGGACCTAGAAATACTGCATAATCATGAGTATTAAATGTTGTTTTACATATAAAAATAATTTCTCTAAAACCTTCTATTTCCAATTTGAAATAAAAGCAAATCCTGGATTTTCAATGTGGTCTCAGACTTTTGGACCCCACTGTGTTCTGACATTCAGAATTCAATCTCTGTCCACAAAACACACACATGCATGCAGCCTAGACTAGAAGAGCCGAATGCTAATGCAGGTGGAAGTGGCCTTTTCTGAAAAGACCGTAAACATGACTGACAAGGAAACAGAGAAGACCTAAGGGTACTATAGATACAGAAGCTTGCACACCGTAATGCCTATACACATAAATACACTTAAAAGTGCACATAAACAGTTAAAATAACATTAAGCACAATTACAATATTAAAACTACCAAATGTTTAGAAAGTCCTCATGTGTCTCCATCAAAGAGGAAGCCAAAGACAAAAAATACAGCCTGCATTCTTCGAATGTTATGATATTGTAGTAATAATGACTTATTAGTAATGCAGATTTATTTCTAGGTCCAATAAGTGAATTATTTTATATTCTTGTTGATAGATGTGTTTGTGTTGCTTTTTAAATACTTATTGTGAGCTATACCATTACTAACCTTCATAAATGCATCATTGTTGGCTTTAAGTAAAAGCATATGATATATTTGTCATTATAGAGCAGTAGTACTTGTTTATAAATAATTTTAAATGGGGCTATAATTCATTATTACCATGGGCTTCATAGAAATTGTAACCAGATAATGTTTTAGACTAAAGTTTTATTTATTGATTTATTTATTTTGTTTTATAATAAATTTCATTTTACACCACTTTAGCACATTTCTGGTAACAGTCTTAGAGTTCCCAGCCATTTAGTACCACAACCATTTACACTGTAATCATAAATTCATGCCTTGCCTGGAAAAGGCAGTAACTTCTTCAAACTCGTTGACACATTTTTCTATATTTAATAATTATTTTAATTTACTTTTTAAGAAAATTTAAGATCTTTAAGAGTCTTTCAGATAATGTGCCGAAGTGCTGTAAAATTACAGTTCTGGTTACTCACCAAACTCCTGCAGTGAGGTTTTACCTGCGAAAGGACCTGTAGCAGTGTCTACAGTCAGAGAATAAAGTCCAGTATCAATCTCAGTCAGGCTCCTGAGCTCCAGATCATAAGTGGTGGGGTCCAGACTGACTCTGTCAGGGTACTGTGGCAGTATTATAATTTCACTTGGAGGTCCAGCAAGAATGGTGATCTCATTAAACTTCCATCTGATGAACTGATTTAGGGTATCAGTAAAATTGATTTATTATATTTATATTTATTCTCTCAGGTAATAACAGCTCTTGGCCAAAACATACTCCTGTGTGAAGAAATAAATAAGCCAAGCACAAAAACAAAATAAAACAACACACTCTGTAATAAAAACGCTCCTCAATAATAACAATAATAAAAATAATAATAATAACAATAACAACAATAATAACAATAATAACAACAATAATAATAATAACAATAACAACAACAACAACAACAATAATAATAATAAGCAGAAGATGAAGAAGTAAGAAAGCATGTAATATACATGGGGGGCGAATAAAAAACACAAAGTTTCCAGAAATAGTACTATTTCTACAAAAAAAAACTCTAATGATTGTAATGAAATTGTAATGAATTGAAACCATAATGAACTAGAGTGCTCTCTGAACCATTATGATTTGGCTAGAATTAGATTAGAATTGTAGACAGACTTATTCAATACATGTATGTTGCACTGAATTTTATATATATATATATATATATATATATATATATATATATATATATATATATATATATATATATATATAATATATATATATATATATATATATATATATATATATATATATATATATATATATATATATATATATATATATATATATATATAGACAAAAATCAGCTACAAGACTCATCTAAACTGACTGTACAATTCTGTGGTCTTTGGGTTATTCTTTGACTCTTTCGCCATCATGTGTCCTCTTCTTGGCAAGTTTTCAAACATTCCAGACATTTCAAAGTTTGTATGTCCATGATTGCTCGTAATAGTGTTTAAGTATTGATGTATTTCTATATCCGTACCATGTATGTTACTCTTCAATGCTCTTTGGTCTTCTCTGCTTCATTGTCAGTGATGTTTTCAGGAAAATCTCTTTCCTCCTGCACCAGCATTTAGCTCTTCTAATCTAGTCTGTGTGAATGTGTGTGTTTTGTGAACGACAGAATTCTGAATTTCAAAACAGCGAGTCTCTTCAACTAACTTTATATAAATGCTGTAGTTAAGCAGCACTGAGTATACACAGTATACACTACTTATATAGAAATACATATAATTATATTTAACATTTATTTTGAGTCCGGTAATTATAATTCAATTTTGAATACATTTGCTGCAATGATTATGTGGATATGTTTATGTAAACCCAGTTTAGAAAGAAAGACATGATTGTGTGATCATCAAACTGAACTTCTTCTGTTATTGGGAGTAAAGTTTTCCAGAGGACAGACATCACCTGCTCTGAGACGAGGAAGAGGAAGTGAAGCTTTGGTTTAACGTGGACTGAATTACACTGATTAGAACAAATTAAAAAGTATATATATGAAAAAGCCTTCACCGCATCAAAGGGACGATGGACGGGGCCATGTACCGTCAAATCTTGGGTGAGAACCTCCTTCCCTCAGCCAGGGCATTGAAAATTAAAAGTAATTACTAAGTCATTACCAAGTACTAAGTCATGTTTTGCAGAGGGTCAAATACATATTTCCCTCATTAAAATGCAAATCAATTTATAACATTTTTGACATGCGTTTTTCTGGATGTTTTTGTTGTTATTCTGAATCTCACTGTTCAAATAAACCTACCATTAAAATTATAGACTGATCATTTCTTTGTCAGTGGGCAAACGTACAAAATCAGCAGGGGATCAAATACTTCTTTCCCTCACTGTAGAAAATATTTTCTACTGTATATTGCGTGGGGGGAATTGGTAGTTCCTAAACATTGGGGGGACACGACCACCAATGATTGCGTGGTTACGCCCATGCTGTCACGATTTCCCCTTTAAGCAGCGCGCTGTGAAGCGTGTGGGCACGCATGCCGAGCAAGGTGCGGGAGCATCTGCTTTTTCTTTGACAATCGTGACGTTTCGACACGTGCATTTGTTATATTTCTGTTGTCTCCTCCCTGTTCTGTCATTGGTTGTTGTTTCACGAGTGTCTGAATTGCCCTCAGCCGTCAGCTATTACGACGCTGATTATGTTTGCATATATACCGCGCGCATCCCAGCACATGGCGCGGAATATTAGACAAGATTCTTACATTATAGTGTAAGTATAGTGTAAGTATAGTATAAGTATAGTATAAGTATAGTAGTTTAGATTCCTTACCGTAGTTAACCGTAGTCATAGTTATTTTGTCCCTGTCATGTTCCATGTTTAGCTTAGCACATTTAGTTCACGCTGGTTTCTCTGCTCCGTCATAGTTTATGTTTCTCGTTTTGTTTCTCGACCCTGTTTTCCGTGACCGCGACCTTGATTCAAGCTTTGGCCCGTGTATGCCTGTTTGCTGATTGCCTGACCCTTGCATGTTTTGGATTACGATTTTGGATTTATCTGCCTGTGTCTCTCTTTAATAAAACTGTCAAACTGCACTTACATCCATAATTTCTCCGTTTCGTGACGTAACGTGACACATGCCCAAATATACAGTACAAAATATTTTCTATATGTCCCCCTTTAATGAACCCTGCCAACGGATCTGTTTTTTCATCTATTCTATTTATTTATGTCTATTCCTTATATATATATATATATATATATATATATATATATATATATATATATATATATATATATATATATATATATATATATATATATATAAATAATGTGTGAGTTACGTAATATATCAAAATTATGAGTCTACAAAATAACAGGAAATTAGTAGATTCCCAAATTACACAATACATTCTGACATATCCATCCATCTTCTACCGCTTACCCCTTTTCAGGGTCTCTGACATATATTATACGCATCTCTCTCAGAGCATCTCTCTCAGAGCATCTCTCTCAGAGCATCTCTCTCAGAGCATCTCTCTCAGAGCATCTCTCTCAGAGCATCTCTCAGAGCATCTCTCTCAGAGCATCTCTCTCAGAGCATCTCTCTCAGAGCATCTCTCTCAGAGCATCTCTCTCAGAGCATCTCTCTCAGAGCATCTCTCTCAGAGCATCTCTCTCAGAGCATCTCTCTCTCTCTCTCTTTCTAAATATATAAATAATATAAACTTATTTGGCCAAACACTTTTTTTTTGCTATTTTCGGCCGAATAATTTCGGTTGCCGAACATTCTGGTGCAGCTGGCAGTGCTGGGGCTTGAACCCCCAAACTCCCAATCAGTAACCCAGAGCCTTAACCGTCAAGCCGCCACTGCACTGTCCTGAATAAGCTACTTGACATAAGATGTTTACATATAGTCCAGAAGACAAGATAATAGCTGAATTTTATATATATATATATATATATATATATATATATATTATATATTTTATTTTTATATATATATATTTATTATATTTTATATTTATATATATATATATATATAAAATTCGCTATTATCTTGTCTTCTGGACTATATGTAAACATCTTATGTCAATAGCTTTCCCTGTTCAAAAGTTTACATACCCTTGTTTCTTAATACTGTGTGTCATTACCTGAATGATCCACAACTGTTTGTTTGTTTTGTGATAGTTGTGCATGAGTCATTTGTTTGTGCTGAGCAGTTAAACTGCCACTGTTCTTCAGAAAAATCCTCCAGGTCCTGCACATTCTTTGCTTTTCCAGCATCTTCTGCATATTTGACCCCACTCCAACAGCGGCTAGATAATCTTGAGATCCATCTTTTCACACCGAGGACGACTGAGGGACTTGTACACAACTATTACATAAAGTGCAAACATTCACTCATGCTCAAGAAGTTAACACGATACATTAAGCTCCGGGGGATACACATTTTTTTTAACAACATGATCAGTGTAAATTGTTATTATTTAGTTTAAATATCTTTTTTTAATCATTTTGTACTTCCCTTCAGACACCAAATAATAATAGTTTATTTTCTTTGTGATCTGATGGCAAGTCTGATAGCTTTACAGCTTTAATTAATTATGTTAAATTAATTATGCTACATCTCATTTAAATAATTTGATTACTGTATTCAGTGTTAGTATTCAAATTGTTAGTATTTTGTCTTCTGGGAGACATGTAACTATATTGGTAATATTTTATACATGACTACGTTCTCATATGGGTAACTATGCAGGAACTAAGCAGGGACAAATAAGCCGTTCTTATCTAAGCCTTATTCAGGAGATTCATTTATTCATCTTCTCTTTATCCCAGACAAGGGTCATGGTGGATCTGGAACCTATACCAGAAAACATTGAATGCACGCACACACACACACGCACGCACGCACACATTCACACCCAGGGGCAATTTAGAATTGACAATGTACCTAAAAGCATTTCTTCTGGAATATTTGGGCAAGTTTGCTTCTGTTGAAAAAAAAAATACTATGACAGATTATAAAATATTAAATATAATTTTATGCATTTTTAAATCATAAGGAAATGTGATCAGTCATCAGTACCATATTCTGCCACTCCAACGTGATAATACCATTAAAAAAAGCATGAACTGCTAGAACAGCACCTTGGCAAGTTACTTAAATATATTTATAAGTGTAATTTTGAATTCATATGTAATATTTTCAAAAATGTATGCATTCTGTCCTCTGCCTATGTGTCTTTCGGTGTGCATAGAAAGATAAAAAAATTATAATGTAAATTTCAAATAAATATTGAAACAAAGCTGTGACCCTAAACTTTGCCATTTATACAAACTGATTTGTGCAATATCCTACCAAGGATTGTCAAAATTTAAAGAAAGAATTTATACAGACATACATTTTTACAAATTTATACAGAATTACATAGGCCTAGATGAAACACAAATATATGTTAAGAAAAACATTCGCATTTTTTTATATAAGTAAGGAAAGTTACAGTGCAGTATTTGAGATTAATGTGTTTTTATTGTTATATGCTGGGAACCATTGCACTTACTATATTTGAACATGCAGTAAATTTCTTTCATTACTATTACATTTGTACTGTATATATTTATACAATTGTCTTTATACCCCATTGCTTGACGGGGAATTGCACGCTGAATCTCATTGTACTTTGTTGTAATTTGTAATGGTAAGTAATATTGTACATTTTAATAAATTTGTATCTTTTTAGCAGTCGACTGGCAGGCTTGATCAGTGTGGTCCACATCTAATGCTGTTGCTTCACTCACATCAGAATAAATGAGTTGTGTGGCAGGATTAGATGTCGCTAAGAAGAAGAATCAGAAGAAGAAGAATGATCCTGTAATCCAATCCTGAAATGAAATGTGGTTATAGATACAATAGATACTAAAATTTTCTATGTATAACCTCTGGAATATTATATTGTGACATTTTTGTGAATTATTATATGACGATTTCCCAATTAACAAGGCTGCTGGTAATATTTGATACAATAAAATAAACAATAAAATAAAAAAAAATATGTTAAAATGTATTGGCATCCTTACAATTTCTGGTCACACTTTCTGAAGCATGTGTTACAACTTAAGAAAGCAAAGTAAAACTTTTTTTTTTTTTTAACAAAAGTCTAACATTTTGTTAAGAAAAAAACTGTTTGCACTGCTTTATTAAGCTGTAAATCAAACCAGTAAATGCTGGAGGAGTAAAATACCCAGACAACAAATGCAACCTGCATTTGCTCCAGATTTACATAATAGATTTACATAATTTTTGCAAGGTCCAAAAACTGATCCATTTACAGTTCTGCACCAAAACAGATTTAGACAGCTCAGGGTAATAAAGAATATTGTTACATCTGGCCCCAAGTTGAAGTTATTTCGGGCACAAATGTGAACCAGATTCAACCAGTGATGAAAATGTTAATTACAACGAAAAATACAAAGTTATGGTCTAATGTACTTACATTTGTTTGCGTTTAATAAAGCAGAAAATCAAACCAGCAATTCCAGCAACACCCAATAAAACTCCAGTACCAATCCCAGCTATGGCTGCTGCAGACAGTGAACCTCCACGTCCACCCATAGAGCCTTTTTTATGAGAACACAAAGAAATAATTTAGAGAAAAATTTTGAGAACGTCTAGATTAAAAGTATATCTTGACAGTCATATATACATTTTACATAGGGTCACTATACATTCTTACATATGCACTGCCAATTACTTATGACCACTGTACATTTTTTTTTACTGTACACTCTTGTGTTGGGGCTGATGTGACACCAAATTAAAAGTAAGAGTAATACAGCTGGTCTGTTTAAGTATGCTGATGATATGGTTCTGGTGCAACTTTGTTCTAAAAATCAAGTAATGAGTGAGCAAACTTATCTTAAAAATGTGGTTGTTCTTGAAGACTGGTGTAAACTGAGTGCCTTGCATACAAATGTAAAAGAGATGATTTTACCATTTTAAATCTAGTGAACAACATGTGTTAGGGAAACTAAAGTTAAACGATTAGGTTGTTGAGATTGTGGAAAGTTTGAAATATTTGGGACCATATTTGGATACAAGTTTTAGTTTTAGAATTTAGAAAATATTTTCAGGAAAGCAAGTCAAAGGTTATTTCTTATGCGTAAACTTAAAAGAGTTTTGATGTTAGTCAATACATTTTTGGAAATGGTATACAAAAGTCATGTTGAGAGTATTTTATTCTTTAATATTACAGCCTGGTGTGGTAATTTAGGAGTGAGAAATAAAAATAAGATGTAGAGGATGCTGAGAACTGCAGGAAAAATAATAGGACACCAGCAAACACAGCTTGATAAACTGTATTTGCTGGCAATGCACAAAAGAGCAACAAGGGTTGTATTTGACTCCACACACCCACTTAACTCAGAATTTGTAATGCTTCCATTGGAAGGAGGGATAAGGTCCCAAAATATCTTAGAAATGTGTATAAGCATTCCTTTATACCAGTGGCAATTACAATGTTAATTGAAAGGTAAGCAACTCCTTTTGAGAAGAATTTTTATATTGATGTATTGTGTATGTGTATAACATTTGTATTGTGTGCATGTATAATAGTGTGTGTGTGTGTGTGTGTGTGTGTGTGTGTGGGGGGGTTTGGGGGGCGCACAGTGTTTGAGAAGCCAAAGAAAAATGTCCACATTGGTGGGCCATAAAGTTAAGTTAAATCAATCAATTTCTCTTTGATGATCAATAAAGTACTCATTATAATTACATTATACAGCATTTGGCAGATCCCCTTATCCAGAGCGACTTACAGAGAGACAGGACATGACTTTTTTCTACATTTATACATATATACAGTGGTGTGAAAAAGTGTTTGCCCCCTTCCTCATTTCCTGTTCCTTTGCATGTTTGTCACACTTAAGTGTTTCGGAACATCAAACCAATTTAAACAATAGTCAAGGACAACACAAGTAAACACAAAATGCAATTTGTAAATGAAGGTGTTTATTATTAAAGGTGAAAAAAATCCAAACCATCATGGCCCTGTGTGAAAAAGTGATTGCCCCCTAAACCTAATAACTGGTTGGGCCACCCTTAGCAGCAACAACTGCAACCAAGCGTTTGCGATAACGTGCAATGAGGCTTTTACAGCGTCCTGGAGGAATTTTGGCCCACTCATCTTTGCAGAATTGTACTAATTCAGTTACATTAGAGGGTTTTCGAGCATGAACGGCCTTTTTAAGGTCATACCACAACATCTCAATAGGATTCAGGTCAGGACTTTGGCTAGGCCACTCCAAAGTCTTCATTTTGTTTTTCTTCAGCCATTCGGTGGTGGGCTTGCTGGTGTGTTTAGGATCATTGTCCTGCTGCAGAACCCAAGTTCGTTTCAGCTTGAGTACACGAACAGATGGTCGGACATTCTCCTTCAGGATCTCTTGGTAGACAGCAGAATTCATAGTTCCTTTTATCACGGCAAGTCTTCCAGGTCCTGAAGCAGCAAAACAGCCCCAGACCATCACACTACCACCACCATATTTTACTGTTGGTATAATGTTCTTTTTATGAAATGCAGTGTTCCTTCTAAGCCAGATATACTTGGACACACACCTTCCAAAGAGTTCCACTTTTGTCTAATCGGTCCACAGAATGTTGTCCCAAAAGTCTTGGGGATCATCAAGATGTGTTGTGGAGAAATTGAGACGAGCTTTGATGTTCTTTTTGCTCAGCAGTGGTTTTCTCCTTGGAACTCTGCCATGCAGGCCATTTTCGCCCAGTCTTTTCCTGATAGTGGAGGCATGAACGCTGACCTTAACTGAGGCAAGTGAGGCCTGCAGTTCTTTGGACGTTGTTGTGGGGTCTTTTGTGACCTCTTGGATGAGTCGTCGCTGCGCTCTTGGGGTAATTTTGGGCGGCCGGCCACTCCTGGGAAGGTTCACCACTGTTCCATGTCTTCGCCATTTGTGGATAATGGCTCTCACTGTGGTTCGCTGGATTCCCAAAGCTTTGGAAATGGCTTTATAACCCTTTCCAGACTAATAGATCTCAATTACTTTCTTTCTCAATTGTTCCTGAATTTCTTTGGGTCTCGGCATGATGTGTAGCTTTTAAGGATCTTCTGGTGGACCTTACTGTGTCAAGCAGCTCCTATTTAAGTGATGCCTTGATTGTGAACAGGTGTGGCAATAACCAGGCCTGGGTGTGGCTAGAGAAATTGAACTCAGGTGTGGACAACAACAGTTATAGTATGTTTTAACAAGGGGGGCAATCACTTTTTCACACAGGGCCATGATGGTTTGGATTTTTTTCACCTTTAATAATAAACACCTTCATTTACAAATTGCATTTTGTGTTTACTTGTGTTGTCCTTGACTATTGTTTAAATTGGTTTGATGTTCCGAAACACTTAAGTGTGACAAACATGCAAAGGAACAGGAAATGAGGAAGGGGGCAAACACTTTTTCACACCACTGTAGCTATGAGTTAAGGGCAGAGGCAGGACTGGGATTAATCTCAGCACACTAGATTTGATTTTAAACACCTCTACGTTAAAAAAAATGTTGGGTTATCGTTTCTACCCAAATGCTGGGTTGAGCCTTTTGGGCCATTTAATTTGGTTATTTTCTCCATCATGGGTAGTTTTGGGGTAGTTTTGTGTAACCAACAGCTGGGTTAGTGGCTGTTACATTTTCACTGATAGTTGAATCAATGGTCAAATAATCTCAAAGCCGACTGCTTGAATTCGCCTCAGGTGGAGCTAGCGGGTTTTGAGGCAAGGAAACTAAATGAACACAGGTAAGTTAGCGTTCATCATTATTTAGTGTTACAGCTGCTGAAAATGCCTGGCCGGGTTTGTGATATTTATGCAGGGAGATCTCGAAAATGTATTCATTGGAAAACAGTAACTCAGCAAGTGATAATTAATTTTACATTTACGGACGGATTCAAAAGTGAATATCGTACTGCTTCCTCAGTGCTGGAGTTACACTACAAGTGTCTTGTGTTTATGTTGTGTGTGAAATATTGATTGAGGTTATTCTAAAATTAGCTGTGTCTGCATCTTATCTGAGGCTCCGAGTTAGGGTTAGCTAGCTGGATGCAGTAGGGATGAGTGATGCTAAGGGTTAGACACTCACCTGAGTTGATAACATTACTTGAGCATACAGCTTGCGGTAATGTTAGACATTCCAATTACCTTTTTGAGAGTTACCGTTAACATAGCATTACATCTGTTCACCATGATGTAATACAGAGAGAGTGGGTTAACGTTAACTACATTTAGCAAGTGTTTTGGACAAGGCAAGCTGTAGTACTTAACATTTCTTCATGTATTTGGTGAATGCTAATGCCGGTTAACAGGTGCAGACCGTCAGTGTCTAATGGAACTTGAGATGGAATTTGAATTAATTATAATTCTGTTAAAGTTATAACAATATTAAACATTGCTTATTGTATCATATTTGCCAAATAATTAATTAAGAACTTACTTTCAATTTGTCACATACCAAATTAATTTTTTATCAAACCAAACAACATTTTGATTCTGTATATCTATGACTTTTAGCTTTTGGGCTATAACAGCACATTAAACGTTTCACTTACTGTTTTAGAAATCCCAAGAATCTTTCCAGTTTTGAATTTCCCAGATATACCTTGATTTCCTAATCAATTACCTATTTTCAGACCTCTTGTAGATAAATTATATTTATACCACAGTGTAATACTGGTATATCTGTGAAATCTTGTGAATGATGACATTTACTTAACATTGATGAAAGGATTCTCAGGTGTTAGTGTCTTGTGTAGCAATCACCACAGAACACTCTGCTTCACGCTGGAGTACATAATTTACAATTTCCCTATAACAGCATGCCTGGTTTTATTTGTGCTGTATTCCTTACACAGTATGTACACAAATTAATCAACTGCTAGTTAAATACAGCAGTTCTGCTATTTAATGAGTCCAAAATGTAGCATATTTTAAAACACCAACAAATCCATCCATCCATCTTCTTCCACTTTTCAGGGTCACAGGGAACCTGGAGCCTATCCCAGGGAGCATCAGGCACAAGGTGGGGTAGGGCATAATCTATCACAGGGCACAATCACACACACACTCACACACCCATTCATACACCATGTTGGGAATCGAACAACTGAACCTGTATGTGTGAGGTGAATGTGCTTAACCCCTAAGCCACCGTGTGCCCACACCAAAAAATAATTTAAACAATTTATCAGTTATATTATTTTAATTCACTGTAAGATATTTCAGGTGGATAAACTTAGAAACAAAGGGTCACATAGTGCCTTAAAACTGTAAGTAACTCATCTTGAAGATAAACTTTATTTCAACTCAAAGGTTTTGCATGTTATTTTTTAAATTATTATTATAAACTTGAATTCAATATCCAAAACTTGTTATGCCAATTGGAGTTAAAGAGAATAAATAAGTTCACATAACTTTATGGAGTTATCATGTTTTACAGTGTTGAATTAAAATGTCTCAGTATGCCATTGTCCATTCTTTTGTAGTTGGCTAAGGTTTGCAAAAGGCAAAAAATCAAACAGTGAAAAATCTGTACATTTCTGGGAGAGCTGCTTTGGCTTAATTTAGTGGCTTGCTATTTTTTCTTTGTTGTTGTTGCACATGAATTCAATAAGTAAACAAGAACTCACCTAGTACAGTGATGCTGATGGGTTCAGACACAGAGTAGTTCAGGCTCTGCTTGTTATGGGCAGTGCAGGTGTATTTGCCACTCTGACTGCTCTGAATGTTGTTCAGCCTAAGCTCTTGGCCCATTTCACCAAGCTTTGTTCCATTCACAGCCCACTGAAACCCAGCAGCAGCGTTGGACTCAGCTGAACAGGTCAGTGTGAGGTTTGACCCAGAGCTGTAGAAGGGTCCCACTGGATCTGCTTCAACAGCAACATTTTCTGGACCATCTGCAATGGAACAGTTCATATTTAGTCTGCTTTAGAGCCATCATGGTCTTGTGGAGACCAGGTATATCATGCATGTTTGTCAACAAGTTGCATGATATGAAATAACTCACAGTAAATGGTGAACTTCAATGGTTGACTCCTTGTTCTGCCATAGATGCTGTATGCTTCACATTGGTATGGGCCAATGTCATATCTGATCACACTAGTAATGGTCAGTCTGCTGTTGTTGTCAGTTAGCTGAACTCGCTCCCCTGCTGTTACCTCAGAGCTGCCATTCAGCCAAATATATGAAATTGAGAAACCAGATGCAGAGCAGACGAGATTCACAGTGCTGCTGAATTCAACCAGCTCCGTTTTACTTGGTACTATGGTAACATTGAAGGGTGGCCCTGGGGGGTTAAAAGGTAATACAGGGCTCAGGTGGACACCAGTATACAGAAGATTTGAAAGTTCATTTATCATCAAAACCTAAGCATAATCACTGTACCAACACTATTAGCTCTCGTGATCTTAGATAGTAATCACAGTTTCACTGTTTTAGCCATACTGACCAACATAACAATGCAGAGTAAAAATTATCTATGAGTAAAAATGAGTAAAGTACTCCTTGACAACTTCTTTTTAGTCTAATAAATCTGCTATTAAAGAACTACAGATTTTTTATGTGGGCACCAGTCACCGATCTTCAGTCACCAGTTATGGAGCTTTCAAAACATGAGATTTGACTGCAAAATGGCAGCAGAAGTCAAAATGACACAAGTGGTAGTGTAGCATATTATTTATAGGATGATCATTACAGAAATCTGTTACCAAAAATGGTTCTAAACGCTACAGTTCCTGTATTTTTTATAGTTCAATATTTTACTATAAAATTCATGTTCTGAATTTGAGACATTAGAGTCAGACATGAGAATATTCTGTCTCTAATTCAAATAGAAATACATGTTCTATTAACTGAAACAACTGAACTCTTTTTGTGTTAGATTTGCATCAGCAATAACATCCAATGCATGTTCATAGTCATTTAACGCAAGAATAATCTGATAAAAAAAAATGTTCTACAACTTGAAAGATTGCAAGATTGAAAGATTCCAATTCAGCTGTGAAGATGTAATGCAGTACAAATCTGTGTACTTTTAATTCTTACACAGATGTATAAACACTGATTATAGTTACCTATAAGCATCAAAGACTCTTCCTTGCATTTACAAAATGAGGACTGTACAAGATTAAATAAATTTAAAAATAATTCCTGCAGTTGTGTTAAAAAGAAAAGTTTTGTTTACTCACCAAACACCTGCAGTGAGGTTACACCTGTGAATCGAGTTGTAAGAGTGAATACAGTCAGAGAATATGGTCCAGTATCACTCTCAGTCAGGTTCCTGAGCTCCAGAGCTAAAGTGGTGGGGTTCAGGCTGACTCTGGCAGTGTACTGTGGCAGAATTATAATTCCACTTGGAGGTCCAACAAGAATGGTGATCTCATTAAAATCCCATATGATGTTAATATGTGGGGGATCAGGAATACGGATTGGGGTAATCACCACATTCTCCCCAACTGCTTTATTTATTCTCTCAGGTAATAACAGCTCTTGGCCAAAACATACTCCTGTGTGAAGAAATAAATAAGACAAGCATAAAAACAAAACAAAACACTTTGTAATAAAAACACTCAATAATAATAATAATAATAATAATAATAATAATAATAATAATAATAATAATAATAAGTAAGACAGCATAGCATGTAATATACAAGAGAGAGAGAGAGAGAGAGAGAGAGAGAGAGAGAGAGAGAAGAGAGAGAGAGCATAAAAAAAGGCAAATAGGAAGGAAAATTGTGTAAACTACACTGCGCTGTAATGTTTATTTCTTCTATCATGCTGCAGGAAGCCACGCTGCAGTTACTCACTGTATTCATCTTCACAGATATACGAAGAATATAGTGTTCACCTGTACATGACAGCAGAAGCAGAGAGCAGCACACAGCGTGGAAATCCATCAGGAGAGATCCGGAGCTCCACCACTGCTTCTCAATAAGCGTCTCTACAGAAAGATCTGTGCTGATTAATCACCCGATGTGAAACCGAATAGTGCCGATTAGACTCGAGTTAGAAAGAAAAGGACTGAAAAAGCAAAAGTTAACTAAGTAAGCAGACGAGACAGCAGGTCTGTAAACAGTGTCATTAAAGCACACATGCAGGAGTGAACAGACTACAGGGGAAACTATCAGAGAAATCCTGAACCGGTTTAACACTGGAATAAAGTTGATTTGACGTTGAACGTTCGATATTCGCAGAAATGCGGAAATTAAGGGACCGTCTCTAAAGTTACATGATGATGCACACCTTTTAGATTTTTTCTACTTATCAAAATAAGCTATTAAATCATATGTAAATATTGCCATGTATTTCATTACTGAATGGGCCCATACACAAAATACACCATTATTTAAAGCTCAATAGCATTTGAAGGGAATGATGTACAGTCACACAACCAACTGTAAAGTATTCGACTAGGTTCCAGGTATGACGCACACCTTTAAATTTTTGATATTTAACCCTACAATGCATGAACCAAAATATATATATATATATTAATGGTCTCATGAGGGTAAAATTGAATGGAAAGCATTGTTTCAGGAAGACCATATTTTCTGTCCAGTTGGATGGCCATGCATAACATTTAACAGTTGTTTGATACTCTGCATTTCCTTACATATTTAAAATAAAGAAAGGAGATGTTCAATATCTCAATATTTAATATTCAAGATTCTGCCCAATTTTTCACATGACTTTGGAGGTGTGAGGACATGTTTATATGGTGTGAGGCCATGTTTATATGATACCATATATATATATATATACAAAATACAGTGGGGGACAAAAGTCTGAGACCACACTGAAAATCTTGGATAATTTTTTCATTTAAAATTGGAAAAAATAGAAGGGTTTAGAATTCTGAACATTTTTAAAACAAAGAAAGTAAGTGATCCATATTTTGAATATGTAATATTCAAGATTCTGCACAATTTCTACCTTCCTATTCAAATGGAAGCAAATTATTGATACTGTTACATGTAAACTGCTTTATACAAAAGTTCAGATTGTCCTATTGTCTGATGTCTTCTATTGAAGCATACGTTCAGACATTCCAATAGATTTCATCTAAAATGTCAAATATCTCACTCTGCACATAAATCTATTCTGTGAAATAAACTCAACATGTTAATTTTTTTTCCTGTTTGTTTTTCTCTAGTTTTTTATTTATTTATTTATTTATTTATTTTTTTTTGCAGATTTCTATTATCTGACTCTGGATCCCAACATGGCACATTGTAACCTCATTCTATCTGAGAATAACAGAGTGGTGACACAGTGATCATCCAGCTAGATTTGCCTCCTGGTTTCAGGTGTTTCAGGTGTAAGGAGAGTGTTACTGGGACGCTGTTACTGGGAGGTGGAGAGGAGTGGTGCTGGAGGTGTGTCCATATCGCTCTCATATAAAGACATCAGCAGGAATGGAGCTGGTAAGGAATGCGTGTTTGGAAGCATCGATCAGTCCTGGAGTCTGTGGTGTTCTTCTTCTTCTCCTCTCTCTTTCTGTCACAACAAAAAGACTGATCTCAGGGTTCCATCATCCTCCAGAATAGGAGTGTATGTCGATCTCCTGGTGGTTACATCATCCATCTGTGAGATTGTTTGATCCAAAATAAACTGTGTAGTTTTTTGTGTAAAATTCCTGCATGTTGCCACATTGTTGCTCAGTCATCTGTCTTACTAGCGCACATTCCATCTGCACAAAAAAAGTCATTTTAATGTTTTAATTTAAAACAGACAACTAGTAAAATTTAAATATAAAATGACCTTAGCATTATAAAGTTCTATCAGTTTGTTTCATATTAAGCAACCTTGTCAGGTAATGAGAGGTGAGTTCGATGCAAGTGCAGATTCAAGTTTAATAAAGTGAATAAAACAAAACATAAAACAAATGAACTCATGGCAAAATACAAGGACTATGAAAAATAACCAGGAGACAGTAGACTGGAGACATGAAAGCATAATGTGACAAAGGAAGACAAACGCAAGACAAAGAGTGCCGTGCAAAACTAAATACTGTACTACTGATAATTAACCAAAACCTGAATCCGGTGTAACCAATCATGTGACATACTCATGTGCGGTGCATTCGCTGATGGGAATCATACTCTAGGGCTAGTTCTCGCATTCCATCACAAACTTCTCATTAAATAATTAATAAATAGTAGTTAAGCCAGTATAGAACAATATTTTAAACCTGATAAGGTCACACTGTATAAAAATAACAAATTTTGAATTAAAGTTTTGTTTTGTTTTTTCTCAATTGCTAACATGTATGAAGTCACACTGTCAAAACTCTTCACACAGTCAGCAAAACAAAAGTCTATTCGGACCAACCTGTGAATAATTTTTCACTGCTTTCATACAAAATGCATTCAATGAGAACATCTTCCAAAATCCATGAACTCTTTTGTCATTCCTACTCCATCACATTTCAAGTGCTAACATGCTGCTTTAAAAAACACATTCAACACAGAATGATGGCAGAATTTGCGCACTGTTTACAGCAGAGGAAATGGGACGCTGTACACAAACTGAGTCACATAGAACAATCTTTGTAAGAAAGAGGTCTGCAGATTTCAACATAGAAGAGGACTTCTATTTTTTTTGTCCGCTCTCGCGTCAACACCACACGCACATGTCGTGGTTTTTGTGTGAATGCGCATCAGAGATCGCTGTAAAACTGAAGCTATTTTGTGAATAAAGATTTGATTTTAGTTTTTTTGCACACACAAAGAAATGTATCGCTTCATAAAATTGGGATTAAACCACTGGAGTCACATGGATTACTTTTAAAAGTTCTTTATGAACTTTTTGGAGCTTGAAAGGTTTGGTTACTGAAAGTGTCACGGTTCCCCCTTGAAGCAGCATGCTCTCGCGTGTTGTGACATTTGAACATGTGCTCTTTGTTTTCGTTTCTGTCAATGGCTGGGAGGGCACGTGTGTTTTGTTTATGTTCGTCATGACCCCGCCCCGTGTCTGTCATAGGTTGTATCCCCACGTGTGTCTGAATTACTCCCAGCTGAATTCTGTTTAAGTTAATTCATGTCGGTTTATATACCACGCGCCGTACTACACGGCGCGGTTAATTAAACACAGTACACTTAGTCCCTTGTTAGTTATAGTTCACGCTGGGTTATCCGCTCCCAGATCTTAGTCCTAGTTCAGGTTCAGGTTCAGGTTCAGGTTCAGGTTCAGGTTTAGGTTTGGTTTGTTTCTCGACCCTGTTTTCCGTGCCTCGTTATTGATATCTGCCTTGCCCCAAGTCTATGCCTGTTTGCCGTTCGCCTCACTTTCGCCTGTTTTCTGGATTATGCCTTTGGATTACGTTTGGGATTTGTCTGCCTCTTGTAAATAAACTACACTCGTTCTTAAGTGCGCTTACCTCCTTCCTTCATCCGCTCCGTCACGACTTGTGACAGAATTAACCGCCTTAATCATGGAGGTAGCACGAGAACGGTGAAGACGCTGAACCCAAAACTGCACGCCCAAGATTCCCGCCTTGGATTCCATGAGCTTCGCACAGAGGTATTCCGTGGACATGCCGGAGCCGTATGATGGCTACTTTTACCGGGATGAGTTTTTGATGGACTGTCAGTATTATTTTTCCAGCCTATGTGACCCGAAGCCGACTGAAGGACGATTCGTTCTGTTTATCATGTCTTGCCTTGTTTGCGCAGCTCGCACATGGGCACAGCGAGTGGCAGCCAAGGAATCCCGGGTGCTGGAGGATATTTGGCAGTTTTTGGAAGTGTTTTGGAGGAGTTTGGAGAACCAGGATGGAACTATGATCAGTTGCTGGAGGAAGTGAACGTGGCGGAGCGCCCATTACACAAGTATTATGGGCAGGTGAGCACTCCAGAGGAGATTGACAAGTTTCCAAGCCAAGCTAAGTCTCCAGCCCCTGCCATGCCTCAGGTCCATGTCCCGGTCCAAGCCACAAGTCCAAGTTACTGTGCATCCTGCTAAGCAGAACACATTCATCTCCAAGTCTGCCGACCCAATTCACAATGTTCCGCTCACAGTCAAGTTCCAAGTTCAAGCTCCAGTCACAGCCAAGTCTCAGGTTCCAGTTGTAATCATGCAGAGTAAGAAGGTAATGGTGGAAAAAATGAGCAGATTGCAGTTGGAGTTGGAGAGTTTGAGCAGCACTCTGTCTGAAATGGAAAAGAAATGCATCGACGCTACTAAAGAATGCTCATCCGTGGAGTTGCAACTACAGGAAACACAGGTTTTGCTGCAAGAGGAGACATGCCGGAAACGGGTTCTGAGCATTCAGCTCTGTCGACTAGAGGACGAACGAAATCAACTAAAGCAGCTTCTGGAGTAGGAGAAGGATAAAAGGAAAAGTAGAGACCCAGCTTCACCAAGTCCAGACTCAGTCTCAAGCTCACAGCGTCCAAGTCCAGACTCATTCTCAAGCTCACGATGCCCAAGTCCAGACACAGTCTCAAGCTCACAGCGCCCAAGTCCGGACACAGTCTCAAGCTCACGACGCCCAGGTCCAGACTCAGTCTCAAGCTCACGACATCCCAGTCACAGCCAAGCCTCACGTCCCGTTGGTAATCGCTCAGAGTAAAAAGGAGTCACGTCGACAGGAGGGGGAATCTGGGGTCGGGGCTGAGACCGGCTCCCACCCTCCCTCCCCGTTTTTGATGCCTGCTCAGCCTCCCTGCTCTGCTGAGGACGCCGCTCAGCCTCCCTGCTCTGCTGAGGACGCCGCTCAGCCTCCCTGCTCTGCTGAGGACGCCGCTCAGCCTCCCTGCTCTGCTGAGGACGCCGCTCAGCCTCCCTGCTCTGCTGAGGACGCCGCTCAGCCTCCCTGCTCTGCTGAGGACGCCGCTCAGCCTCCCTGCTCTGCTGAGACGCCGCGCAGCCTCCCTGCTCTGCTGAGGACGCCGCTCAGCCTCCCTGCTCTGCTGAGGACGCCGCTCAGCCTCCCTGCTCTGCTGAGGACGCCGCTCAGCCTCCCTGCTCTGCTGAGGACGCCGCTCAGCCTCCCTGCTCTGCTGAGGACGCCGCTCAGCCTCCCTGCTCTGCTGAGGACGCCGCTCAGCCTCCCTGCTCTGCTGAGGACGCCGCTCAGCCTCCCTGCTCTGCTGAGGACGCCGCTCAGCCTCCCTGCTCTGCTGAGGACGCCGCTCAGCCTCCCTGCTCTGCTGAGGACGCCGCTCAGCCTCCCTGCTCTGCTGAGGACGCCGCTCAGCCTCCCTGCTCTGCTGAGGACGCCGCTCAGCCTCCCTGCTCTGCTGCAGCACCTCTGCTGTCCTTCCTGTCCATGACGCCTTCTGCCTGTACAAGGTGATCAGTTGTGCTGTGTGTCGGTCAAGCTCTCTGTAGAACTGGTTGCGTAGGTTCACATTTGTAATCTGGTGGAACTCGGCAAACACAAAAATACATATCAATTTCTGCAGAATGAATGACTACTTGTTTCAGTCATCTTGCTGGCTTGCTAAGTGACAATGTTTAATTTAGCTATAGTGATAATGGCACAGTGCCTCCATTCTATAACATATCCAATCTTATCCGTAAAGGGCCGTTGTGGGTGCAGGTTTTCATTGCAACCAAGCAGAAGCCACACCTGAGTGATCAAACAGATGGAATCAGTTGTGGCTCCTGCTTGATTGGAATGAAAAACGGCACCCACACTGGCCCTTTGTGGATAAGATTGGATACGCCTGATTTACACTGATATAAACAGTATCACACAATAAAACACAGAAATTAAAGCATATGTGGGTGGGATTTTGTAACAAATGTTTGAGAATGGGAAGACTAATAAAAGTACAGTCATTACCTGTGACTGCATTTGTAGGGCTGACCAGCTCTTCAAAAAGTCCCTCACCAGTAGATCTCCCTTAACAATATCTTGTGGAAACAGCAACGGTTGTCTGCATGAGGTTTTCTATCAATAATTGGTTTCTCTCAGTCTTTTCAATTTCTTGTATGATTTGGAGTCTTGATGATTTGTTCCAGAGTAGCTTGGTTCTCTCTTCTTGGAAAGTTGGGAAGGAAGTTCATTTCAGAATGTCTGGCACTTTTAATGGTGGAATGGGGGTGCTCACTCTCAGCTTTGTTGTTGCTCCTCCTGCCTGCATTAACAGATACCTCTCCACACCCAGATCTTGCCAGTTTTGTACAATAATTCCCCATCTTAAACTTTAAACTGACCTTCCATCCATGCCATCCACCGTCACTTCCAAGCTCTCTGAGGCATGGATGTGCAGTAATTCGAGCTTCAGCTGCCTTCGCCACTTCCCTGTCAATTGGGTACGGTTTGAAGCTGTGCATTGTTTCAGCCATATTTTCCAGGATGTTGTGCTTTTGGGATCTTGTCAATTTCGGTGTCTTTCCAGAGCTCTCAAAAACTCGGTTTCCTTCTTCAAGTACATGTTCCACTTCAAAAGAAAAAGTTGGCACAAGAAAAGAATCTGGCCAATTCTTCTGATGCTATGTTAAAGGTACATGCGGGAGTATGTCTGTATCAGAAGATGCAGTTGAAGTACCATCACTTTCTGATCTCATTACTTTCAATGTGCCCATCTCCTGCAATTCCTCAATATCTACAAGTATGCTAAGCTGCCCATCAAAGTCAGGATCCTAATACAAGAGACTGAAGTCACTGTTCAGTCTTGGCTTGAACTTCTCTTGCATTATGCTCTTCAGCTCTTCTACTGACTTAGGTCACTAATTTAAAGTAAGCTTCAAGGCAACATCTGTGACAACATATACATATAGCACAAATTTCAGGGGAGCAGCAATCTCCTTTTTGGTCCCAGCGTTGTGTTGTGTTTCACACACTGAAAATGTTAATTCAGTTTGTTTTAATATATTTATAGATGGAAAAACTTGGACATGAAACTATGTACAAAGGAAAAATAGCTATACTAGGTGTGTCCCTTTCAAGAGGCATTCTCTTCTGTTAATCATGTAAGCTACCAATGGAAATAAGTTGTAAGACGTAATCTATTTTTCATGGGAGTAATATGGCTCATTTTGGTTTTTTGAGTATTTGCAACGGATCACTCCCCAATTCACAGGGCCAACTCTACAACCACAATGCCCTCAAAAAGATCATGAAGGGCATCCAATGGGAAACCAGTGATTGTATGAAAATACTCTAAACTATGGTTAAGGACACAGTCTCCTTGAACACCATACTGACCCTGATCCTCCCCATGCACCACAGCATGCACGTCACAGTCATTGCCGGCATTTGTCCTCAGACTAATTTCCCCACTTCCAACTTCACAAGGCTGAATTTGGTCTTGAGCAGGGCAGAATCTGCAACAATATTTAATAAGTTCCATATACAGTAAATGATGAGTGTACATTTGTGTGGTAAATACAGTTCTTGAATAGACATGCATCCATCTCATGCTTTCATGAATGACTTCTCAAATGACTAAACAGTGTTCATAAAAGCTGGCTTAATTTTCAGCAAGGTGTTCAATGTGTGCATCAAATGTGTGCAAGCACATATATCTGCTAAGATTTATTTGCAAACAAATGGGGTTAAATTCGCTTAGCTGTCACAACTTATGATTAATTTAAACCAAAAATATTTACTCATTCATGTTAAAATTGCATATTCTATGACATTTTGATGGCTCTACATGGGAATGTAGTATTTTTTTTAATCTCAAGTGTGTCTAGTATTATTGATTTGACTTAGTATAATTTTGATTTGCAAGCCTATTCACTGCAGTTACACTTTAGCCTCTCCGATGAGACAACCAGACTCTGCAGTAGGAGGCTGATGGAACCCTTTGCTAATAAAACGAAGCATTCTATTACCAACAGTATTTCAGCATACATCATACCTCGTTTTTTGAAGATTGAGGGAATTCCACTCCACTGAACTTCCACTTGAGCCTACAAGATGGAACAATTACAACAAACATAATTTAAACTGTATTATTTAACCATGGAAGCTTTCTTTTCCGCTAGGAGGAAACGAATTAATAAAAAAAAGTTAATTGCGACCTTATATCATAAAATTATGACATTATTTCTCACAATTGCGACTTTACATCTCACAATTCTGACCTTTTTTAAACTTTAATTTTAGAAATCTGCTTGACATTTAGTGAATTACAAATGTTGCACAGATAAAGCATCAATCATTCTCTATAAATACACAGTAAGAACAACGCTATAGATTCTTTGAGGTGAATTTGCATGTTGGAGAAGTTTGGAGTCTCAGGCATGTAGATAACGCCGTTACTCGCTCAGTGGAAAGAAGGATTAGACATTTACTCTCAGTGGCCACTGCGACTTGAAGTGATTTTTGCTGACCGATGCAATGAGTGCTGTCAGCGCGGCTTTCTTCACTCGCTGCTTGTAAGATCTTCCGCGGATTACTGTTAAAGATGTCAGTCGCATTGTGAGGTGGGCATCTATCACTCCGTCTAGTCAGAAGGAGAACGGCTTTAAATGCTATGTTTCGACTTATATTAATAACTTTGAGGGTAAGTATTCTCAAGTTGTTGTTGTTTTTTAAACGGATATGAATTAATTCATACACCATGTTTTGAACCCAAAGCCAATTCAATGGTGACGGTTTTGTTGACAGAAAGAAGACTCGCCTGGTCTGAATGAACAACTGTACAGTAAAGCAATCACGTGGTCTCGTCAACAAAACTTTAACTCATTTAGTTTAATTCATTCATGTGAGGTATACCATTTAAACCAGGGGTAAGTTACAACGTTTAAGTAAACAAATTATAGTAACATAATGCCTCATAAGTCTTTGTTTGTTTGTTTGTTTGCTGTTTTTTTATCTTATCTAAAAGTGCTCTATTGTTTAATTTCTTTTATAAATTGTGCACAAAGTTATATCACCATTTGCATTTATAACTGCGTTCAAGCTCTTTTGTATCCTCTGAGCAGTTTCGTGTCCCCCGAATCCTGCTCCAGCCATATTGCTTGGTCAGTCTTTGGACATTCATCATGACATACCGGTTATTATCCTCACAGATGTCATATTTCTCTCATGTCTGGAGACTTCTTACGTTTGGATTAAAAAACAATGTGTCAGTGTACATGTTGGATTGTTGCAGGATACGCTCACATTTAATTAACTTCTTGGAATTTTCATGTATTTTTTTTTATACTTCTGAAATCGAGTTACGTCTACATTTCTCTTCTAGAAATAATATGTTGAATTCTTGCAATAAACTGTGTCTTTGCCAGTTGTGCGCTACAGTCACTGATCAGACAGTGCTCTCTACTGGTCATAGACAGTCACAGTATCACGTTATCACATCTTACAATGAATGTATGGAGAAGATTCAGTCTCAGCAAAGACAAAAAAAGCATCAACCTCAGTGAAAAGTAGAATATTTCTGTAGAGTTTCTATTCGGTATAATATTTTTAGCTTAGTGCATTTAGTTCACGCTGGTTTCTCTGCTCCGTCATAGTTTATGTTTCTCGTT
Source organism: Ameiurus melas (assembly GCA_012411365.1). Classification (NCBI taxonomy): domain Eukaryota; kingdom Metazoa; phylum Chordata; class Actinopteri; order Siluriformes; family Ictaluridae; genus Ameiurus; species Ameiurus melas. Next base: position 34,483,669 of record CM022757.1, read on the forward strand.
TTGTTTCTCGACCCTGTTTTCCGTGACCGCGACCTTGATTCAAGCTTTGGCCGGTGTATGCCTGTTTGCTGATTGCCTGACCCTTGCATGTTTTGGATTACGATTTTGGATTTATCTGCCTGTGTCTCTCTTTAATAAAACTGTCAAACTGCACTTACATTCATAATTTCTCCGTTTCGTGACGTAACGTGACACATGCCCAAATATACAGTACAAAATATTTTCTATATGTCCCCCATGTGTGTGTGTGTGTGTGTGTGTGTGTGGTAATATATCAAAATTATGAGTCTACAAAATAACAGGAAATTAGTAGATTCCGAAATTACACAATACATTCTGACATAATATCCATCCATCCTCTACCGCTTACCCCTTTTCAGGGTCTGACATATATTATACTAATCTCTCTCTCTCTCTCTCTCTCTCTCTCTCTCTCTCTAAATATATAAACTTATTTGGCCAAACACTTTTTTTTTTGCGATTTTCGGCCGAATAATTTCGGTTGCCGAACATTCGGTGCAGCTGGCAGTGCTGGGGCTTGAACCCCCAAATATACATATAAAAATACCCCGTTCAAAAGTTTACATAGCCTTGTTTCTTAATACTGTGTGTCATTACCTGAATGATCCACAACTGTTTGTTTGTTTTGTGACAGTTGTGCATGAGTCATTTGTTTGTCCTGAGCAGATAAACTGCCACTGTTCTTCATAAAAATCCTCCAGGTCCTGCACATTCTTTGCTTTTCCAGCATCTTCTGCATATTTGACCCCACTCCAACAGCGGCTAGATAATCTTGAGATCCATTTTTTCACACCGAGGACGACTGAGGGACTTGTACACAACCATTACATAAAGTGCAAACATTCACTGATGCTCGCACACACACACACGCACGCGCACACGCACGCATTCACACCAAGGGGCAATTTAGAATTGACAATGTACCTAAAAGCATTTCTTCTGGAATATTTGAGGAAGTTGTTTCTGTTGAAAAAAAAAATACTATGACAGATTATAAAATATTAAATATAATTTTATGCATTTTTAAATCATAAGGAAATGTGATCAGTCATCAGTACCATATCCTGCCACTCCAACGTGATAATACCATTTAAAAAAGCATGAACTGCTAGAACAGCACCTTGGCAAGTTACTTAAATATATTTTCAGATAAGTGTAATTTTGAATTCATATGAAATATTTTCAAAAATGTATGTATTCTGTAGTCTTTCGGTGTGCATAGAAAGATAAAAAAAATTATAATGTAAATTTCAAACAAATATTGAAACAAAGCTGTGACCCTAAACGTTGCCATTTATACAAACTGATTTGTGCAATTTCCTACAAAGGATTGTCAAAATATAAAGAAAGAATTTATACAGACATACATTTTTACAAATTTATACAGAATTACATAGGCCTAGATGAAACACAAATATATGTTAAGAAAAATATTCACATTTTTTATATAAGTAAGGAAAGTTACAGTGCAGTATTTGAGATTCATGTGTTTTTATTGTTATATGCTGGGAACCATTGCACTTACTATATTTGAACATGCAGTAAATTTCTTTCATTACTATTACATTTGTACTGTATATATTTATACAATTGTCTTTATACCCCTTTGCTTGACGGGGAATTGCACGCTGAATCTCATTGTACTTTGTTGAAATTTGTAATGGTAAGTAATATTGTACATTTTAATAAATTTGTATCTTTTTAGCAGTCTACTGGCAGGCTTGATCAGTGTGGTCCACATCTAATGCTGTTGCTTCACTCACATCAGAATAAATGAGTTGTGTGGCAGGATTAGATGTCGCTAAGAAGAAGAAACAGAAGAAGAATCATCTTAATCCAATCCTGAAACGAAATGTGATTATAGATACAATAGATACTAAAACTTTTCTATGTATAACCTCTGGAAGATAATATTGTGACATTTTTGTGAATTATTATATGACAATTTCCCAATTAACAAGGCAGCTGGTAATATTTGATACAATAAAATAAACAATAAAATCAAAAAAATTTATGTTAGAATGTATTGGCATCCTTACAATTTCTGGTCACACTTTCTGAAGCATGTGTTACAACTTAAGAAAGCAAAGTAAAACTTTTTTTTTTTTAACAAGTCTAACATTTTGTTAAGAAAAAAACTGTTTGCACTGCTTTATTAAGCTGTAAATCAAACCAGTAAATGCTGGAGGAGTAAAATACCCAGACAACAAATGCAACCTGCATTTGCTCCAGATTTACATAATAGATTTACATAATTTTTGCAAGGTCCAAAAACTGATCCATTTACAGTTCTACACCAAAACAGATCTAGACCGCTCAGGTTAATAAAGAATATTGTTACATCTGGCCCCAAGTTGAAGTTATTTTGGGCACAAATGTGAACCAGATTCAACCAGTGATGAAAATGTTAATTACAATGAAAAATACAAAGTTATGGTCTAATGTACTTACATTTTTTTGCGTTTAATAAAGCAGAAAATCAAACCAGCAATTCCAGCAACACCCAATAAAACTCCAGTACCAATCCCAGCTATGGCTGCTGCAGACAGTGACTCTCCATCTCCACCTGCAGTCCCTTTTTCTATTAAAAAATAAAAACAGAAACAGGCCAATAATCATTGAAATCATTGACATGAAAACCCGTGAGCCTTTTTCTATGAGAACACAAAGAAATAATTTAGAGAAAAATTTTGAGAACGTCTAGATTAAAAGTATATCTTGACATAGTCATATATACATTTTACATAGGGTCACTATACATTCTTACATATGCACTGCCAATTACTTATGACGACTAAACATTTTTCTACACACACTACCATATCTGTGCATCACACATGTCTAATGTGTAGTTTTAACACTGCCACTCTGTAATATATTTCATAATAGTCTGTAAGAGCTAATACTGCATATTTTCATTCCATCTTATTTGTTGTATATTGTGCACTTTTAAATATTGTGAACTGTTGTCTCAGTCCTCCCTGTTTCTCTTGTGTTGGGGCTGATGTGACACCAAATTAAAATTAAGAGTAATACAGCTGGTCTGTTTAAGTATGCTGATGATATGGTTCTGGTGCAACTTTGTTCTAAAAATCAAGTAATGAGTGAGCAAACTTATCTTAAAAATGTGGTTGTTCTTGAAGACTGGTGTAAACTGAGTGCCTTGCATACAAATGTAAAAGAGATGATTTTCCAATTTAAATCTAGTGAACAACATGTGTTAGGGAAACTAAAGTTAAACAATTAGGTTGTTGAGATTGTGGAAAGTTTGAAATATTTGGGACCATATTTGGATACAAGTTTTAGTTTTAGAATTTAGAAAATATTTTCAGGAAAGCAAGTCAAAGGTTATTTCTTATGCGTAAACTTAAAAGAGTTTTGATGTTAGTCAATACATTTTTGGAAATGGTATATAAAAGTCATGTTGAGAGTATTTTATTCTTTAATATTACAACCTGGTGTGGTAATTTAGGAGTGAGAAATAAAAATAAGATGTAGAGGATGCTGAGAACTGCAGGGAAAATAATAGGACACCAGCAAACACAGCTTGATAAACTGTATTTGCTGGCAATGCACAAAAGAGCAACAAGGGTTGAATTTGACTCCACACACCCACTTAACTCAGAATTTGTAATGCTTCCATTGGAAGGAGGGATAAGGTCCCAAAATATCTTAGAAATGTGTATAAGCATTCCTTTATACCAGTGGCAATTACAATATTAATTGAAAGGTAAGCAACTCCTTTTGAAAGGACATGAGTTTTTTCTACATTTATACATATATAGCTATGAGTTAAGGGCAGAGGCAGGACTGGGATTTGAATGCACAACCTCACATTCAGTAGGCCAATGCCTTAACCACTGACTGAAAATTAAAACAATCTCAGCACACTATATTTGATTTTAAACACCTCTACGTTAAAAAAAAATGTTGGGTTATCGTTTCTACCCAAATGCTGGGTTGAGCCTTTTGGGCCATTTAATTTGGTTATTTTCTCCATCGTGGTTAGTTTTGGGGTATTTTTGTGTAACCAACAGCTGGGTTAGTGGCTGGGACATTTTCACTGACAGTTGAATCAATGGTCATATCATCTCAAAGCCGACTGCTTGAATTCGCCTCAGGTGGAGCTAGCGGGTTTTGAGGCAAGGAAACTAAATGAACACAGGTAAGTTAGCATTCATCACTATTCAGTGTTAAAGCTGCTGAAAATGCCTGGCCGAGTTTGTGATATTTATGCAGGGAGATCTCGAAAATGTATTCATTGGAAAACAGTAACTCAGCAAGTGATAATTAACTTTACATTTCAGGACGGATTCAAAAGTGAATATTGTACTGCTTCCTCAGTGTTGGAGTTACACTACAAGTGTCTTCTGTCTATGTTAATTTATGTTAATGTTAATTAAGAACTTACTTTCAATTTGTCACATACCAAATTAATTTTTTATCAAACCAAACAGCATTTTGATTCTGTAAATGACTTTTAGCTTTTGGGCTATAACAGCACTTTAAACATTTCACTTACTGTTTTAGAAATCCCAAGAATCTTTCCAGTTTTGAATTTCCCAGATATACCTTGATTTCCTAACCAATTACCTATTTTCAGACCTCTTGTAGATAAATTATATTTATACCACAGCACTGTAGAATTCTAAAATCTGATTTGTCATTAGGTGTTGATTATTTTTTTGTAGCAACAGCTCTGACAGTGGTGCCGAATACAAATCAAATAAGAGGTTTACATCAATGCTCTCGTTCTAAAACATTAGCATTTCTATAGTAACATTTCATTCACAGGGGTGTGTATGGTGGACACTCAACATAATCTAAGCCTAATAATAAACAAAAGATGATATTTGATAATGAAAAATGTCTTGAAATCTGTGAAATCTTGTGAAAGATGACATTTACTTAACATTGATGAAAGGATTCTCAGGTGTTAGTGTTTTGTGTAGCAATCACCACAGAACACTCTGCTTCACGCTGGAGTACATAATTTACAATTTCCCTATAACAGCATGCCCGGTTTTATTTGTGCTGTATTCCTTACACAGTATGTACACAAATTATTCAACTGCTAGTTAAATACAGCAGTTCTGCTATTTTATGAGTCCAAAATGTAGTAAATTTTAAAACACCAACAAATCCATCCATCCATATTCTACTGCTTACTCCTACTCCTTTTCAGGGTCACAGGGAACCTGGAGCCTATCCCAGGGAGCATCAGGCACAAGGTGGGGTAGGGCATAATCCATCACAGGGCACAATCACACACACACTCACACACCCATTCATACACTACAGACACTTTGGACATGCCAATCAGCCTACCATGCATGTCTTTGGACTGGGGACGAAACCGGAATACCCGGGGGAAACCCCCTGCAGCATGGGGAGAACACGCAAACTCCACACACAGGGCCATGGTGGGAATCGAACAACTGAACCTGCAGGTGTGAGGTGAATGTGCTACCCCTAAGCCACCGTGTGCCCACACCAAAAAATTATTTACTCAATCTATCAGTTATATCATTTTAATTAATTGTAAGATATTTCAGGTGGATAAACTTAGAAACAAAGGGTCACATAGTGCCTTAAAAATGTAAGTAACTCATCTTGAAGATAAACTTTATTTCAACTCAAAGGTTTTGCACGTTATTTTTTTAAATTATTATTATAAACTTGAATTCAATATCCAAAACTTGTTATGCCAATTGGAGTTAAAGAGAAGAAATAAGTTCACATAACCTTATGGGGTTATCATGTTTTACAGTGTTGAATTAAAATGTCTCAGTATGCCATTGTCCATTCTTTTGTAGTTGGCTAAGGTTTGCAAAAGGCAAAAAATCAAACAGTGAAAAACTGTACATTTCTGGGAGAACTGCTTTGGCTTAATTTAGTGGCTTGCTATCTTTTCTTTGTTGTTGTTGCACATGAATTCAATAAGTAAACAAGAACTCACCTAGTACAGTGATGCTGATGGGTTCAGACACAGAGTAGTTCAGGCTCTGCTTGTTATGGGCAGTGCAGGTGTATTTGCCACTCTGACTGCTCTGAATGTTGTTCAGCCTAAGCTCTTGGCCCATTTCACCAAGCTCTGCTCCATTCACAGCCCACTGAAACCCAGCAGCAGGGTTGGACTCAGCTGAACAGGTCAGTATGAGGTTTGACCCAGAGCTGTAGAAGGGTTCCACTGGATGTGCTTCAACAGCAACATTTTCTGGACCATCTGCAATGGAACAGTCCATATTTAGTCTGCTTTAGAGCCATCGTGGTCTTGTGGAGACCAGGTATATCATGCATGTTTGGCAACAAGTTGCATGATATGAAATAACTCACAGTAAATGGTGAACTTCAATGGTTGACTCCTTGTTCTGCCATAGATGCTGTATGCTTCACATTGGTATGGGCCCATGTCATATCTGATCACACTAGTAATGGTCAGTCTGCTGTTGTTGTCTGTTAGCTGAACTCGCTCCCCTGCTGTTACCTCAGAGCTGCCATTCAGCCAAATATATGAAATTGAGAAACCAGACGCAGAGCAGATGAGATTCACAGTGCTGCTGAATTCAACCAGCTCCGTTTTACTTGGTACTATGGTAACATTGAAGGGTGGCCCTGGGGGTTAAAAGGTAATACAGGGCTCAGATGGACACTAGTATACAGAAGATTTGAAAGTTCATTTATCATCAAAACATAATCATAATCACTGTACCAACACTATTAGCTCTCGTGATCTTAGATAGTAATCACAGTTTCACTGTTTTAGCCATACTGACAAACATAACAATGCAGAGTAAAAATTATCTATGAGTAAAAATGAGTAAAGTACTCCTTGACAACTTCTTTTTAGTCTAATAAATCTGCTATTAAAGAACTACAGATTTTTTATGTGGGCACCAGTCACCGATCTTCAGTCACCCGTTATGGAGCTTTCAAAACATGAGATTTGACTGCAATATGGCAGCAGAAGTCAAAATGACACAAGTGGTAGTGTAGCATATTATTTATAGGATGATCATTACAGAAATTTGTTACCAAAAATGGCACTAAACGCTACAGTTCCTGTATTTTTTATAGTTCAATATTTTACTATAAAATTAATGTTCTGAATTTGAGACATTACAGTCAGACATGAGAATATTCTGTCTCTAATTCAAATACATGTTCTATTAACTGAAACAACTGAACTCTTTTTGTGTTAGATTTGCATCAGCAATAACATCCAACGCATGTTCATAGTCATTTAACACAAGAATAATCTGATAAAAAAAAATGTTCTACAACTTGAAAGATTGCAAGATTGAAAGATTCCAATTCAGCTGTGGAGATATAATGCAGAACAAATCTGTGTACTTTTAATCCTTACACACCTGTATAAAAACTGATTATAGTTACCTATAAGCATCAAAGACTCTTCCTTGTATTTACAAAATGAGGACTGTACAAGATTAAATACATTTAAAAAAAATCCTGCAGTTGTGTTAAAAAGAAAAGTTTTCGAATTCGGGGGTTCGAATTCGGTGTTCGATGGAGTAAGACGTTAAGTTTGAGTCTCCTGCTGATTTCGATCAAAATTTTTAATTAATTAGCACTTTCTTTTGTAATATAACATTTTTTATATATAATTTATATATAAAATATTGTATATATAGTATATTTTGACTTATTCTACTTCGTTTCCTTATTTGTACTTTTAACTCGGTGGTTCGTTAAAGATGTCGGGGAAAAACTCGAAAACCGGTGGTAGCATTCAGACAAAACTGAGGTCTAGTGCGCGCACCGCGAGCGCGCCTCCCTCTCACCATGCACCTGCGCCCGCGCCTCCTTCTCCTCAGGAATCCGTAGCCGCGCTCCCTTCCCCCAGTGAACCCGCGGTCGCATCCGCGTCCCCAAGTGGTGGCTCTGACCTCGCCGCGTTCAAGCGTGAGTTGCTGGCTGATTTTAGGAATGAGTTCCGGGAGCACCAGAAGAATCTTCAGAAGACTCTCAGTGATGCGCTGTCTACTATCCAGCTCGACCTGCAGGCCATGAAACACAGCAGGCCAGCGATAAAGTCGCTACCGATGCCACCATATCCACACTGAAATGTACTGTGGGGGAAATGGGGCACACTCTCTCCGGTTGCACCGATGATATAGTTCACATGAAGACTACTATTGAGTCTCTCACTGCGACCGTGACTCAATTAGAGAATAAATGTGAGGATTTGGAGTCGAGGTCACGGCGCAATAACGTTAGGACAGTCGGAGTTCCAGAGGGCCCTGACACCTGTTCAACCGCTCCAGTAGCGGCCTTGTTAAAGGATGCGTTTGGTCTGGAGAAGGAGCCGGTTCTGGACCGGTCCAACCGGACCCTTCAGCCGAAGCCGAAGTCTAGTGAACGACCACGAGCTATGTGCAAATTCCACTATTACAGCTTACCATCGGGCGGTTGTGGCGCAGTTGGTAGAGCGGGTTGTCCACTAATCGTAGGGTTGGCGGTTCGATTCCCGGCTGACTCCCCACGCCAATGTCCTTGGGCAAGACACTGAACCCCAAGTTGCTCCCGTAAATAGCTCTGCTACCATTGGTGTGTGTGAATGAGGACACAGTGTAAAGCGCTTTGGATAAAAGCGCTATATAAGTGCACATTTACCATGTACCGTGTACTACATATAACGGACTTTTCAGCGGAGGAAGCAGCAGAATACGTTAAACTCTTAAAACCCTCTCACATCACCAGTAGTGTTCGTTGTTTATTTAGTATTTATTATTATTATTATATTATTATTATTATTATTATTATTATTATTATTATTATTATTTTAATTTATTTGTATTTATTTATTTATTTATTTATTTATTTATTTACTTACTTACTTACTTACTTATTTATATAATTTTTTTTAGAATCTTGTTATTCTCTTCTTGTATTTTATTTTAATATGCTAGCCACTGTGTAATATTATTAGGTATAAGTCTTTAAAAGGTATGGACATTATATTTGTTGAAGTGCGCAGACTATTTATTAGATTTGAAGTCAGCAGGGGACTTTTTTCTTACTGGAATTTTTTTTTTCTTTTTAGTAATTTTTTTAGCTTACTCTAGGTCCACTTTGTGGACAACCCTAGGGGTGATACACTGCTGTCTCCTTTGTTTTATGGAGACTTTGGGTTTGTGTCCCTCTTCAGCTCCAATTGGGTATTTATATTCTTATTTTTACTTTAGTTCTTGGGTTTTATCATTTTTATATAACCAGCGACAGCTATTGAGTAGCCATGATGAGCCGGGGGGGCGGGGGGAATTTTATTTATTTATTTATTTATTTATTTATTTTAATTAATTTATTATTATTATTATTATTATTATTATTATTATTATTATTATTATTATTATTATTATTATTTCTCAATTAAATATTTGGGGAAGGGAGGGGAGAAAAGGTAAATGAATCACATGAATATGAATCACATGTAAATGAATCATATGTAAATGAATCACATGTAAATGAATCATATGAAAATGAATAAATAAACAAAGGCAAAAAAAAGAAAAGTTTTGTTTACTCACCAAACACCTGCAGTGAGGTTACACCTGTGAATCGAGTTGTAAGAGTGAATACAGTCAGAGAATATGGTCCAGTATCACTCTCAGTCAGGTTCCTGAGCTCCAGAGCTAAAGTGGTGGTGTTCAGACTGACTCTGGCAGTGTACGGTGGCAGTATTATAATTCCACTTGGAGGTCCAGAAAGAATGAGAGTCTCATTAAAATTCCATCTGATGATCAAATGTGGGGGATCAGGAATACGGATTGGGGTAATCACCACATTCTCCCCAACTGCTTTATTTATTCTCTCAGGTAATAACAGCTCTTGGCCAAAACATACTCCTGTGTGAAGAAATAAATAAACCAAGCACAAGAAAAAAATAAAACAAAACACTCTGTAATAAAAACACTCTTCAACAACAACAATAACAATAACAATAATAATAATAATAATAATAATAATAATAAATATAGACAGCATGTAATATACATGAGAGAGAGAGAGAGAGAGAGAATAAAAAACGCAAATAGGAAGGAAAACTGTGTAAACTGCACTGCGCTGTAATGTTTATTTCTTCTATCATGCTGCAGGAAGCCACGCTGCAGTTACTCACTGTATTCATCTTCACAGATATACGAAGAATATAGTGTTCACCTGTACATGACAGCAGAAGCAGAGAGCAGCACACAGCGTGGAAATCCATCAGGAGAGATCCGGAGCTCCACCACTGCTTCTCAATAAGCGTCTCTACAGAAAGATCTGTGCTGATTAATCACCCGATGTGAAACCGAATAGTGCCGATTAGACTCGAGTTAGAAAGAAAACGACTGAAAAAGCAAAAGTGAACTAAGTAAGCAGACGAGACAGCAGGTCTGTAAACAGTGTCATTAAAGCACACATGCAGGAGTGAACAGACTACAGGGGAAACTATCAGAGAAATCCTGCACCGGTTTAACACTGGAATAAAGTTGATTTGACGTTGGACGTTCGATATTCGCAGAAATGCGGAAATTAAGGGACCGTCTCTAAAGTTACATACGACATTGTTTTACACATTTCTAACTTCTGTTGCATTTGAAGGGAATGATGCACAGTCACACAATCACCTGTAAAGTGTTCGATTAGGTGTCAGGTATGACGGACACCTTTAGATTTTTTAAATATTTAACCCTATAATACATGGACCAAAAAACCTTTACGAATGCATAAAGGGGGTAAAAATGACGGTACTGGATTGGATTGTTTTCTTCAAGAAATAAATGTCCTATTAATGAAAAAGTATGCTAAGCTGCGCATAAAAGTCAGGATCCTAATACAGGAAGCTGAAGTCAATGTTCAATCTTGGCTTGAACTTCTCTTGCATTGTGCTATTCAGCTCTTGTACTGACTTAGGTCAGTCATTTAAAGTAAGCTTCATGGCAACATCTGTGACAACATATACACGTTGCACAAATTTCTAGGGAGCAGTCATCTCCTTTTTGGTCCCAGTGTTGTGTTACACACACTGAAAATGTTAATTCAGTTTGTTTTAATATGTTTATAGATGGAAAAAGTTGGACATAAAAACTATGTACAACGGAAAAAAAGCTATACTAGTTGTGTCTCTTCCAAGAGGAATTATTTTCTCTTAATCATGTAAGCTACCAATGGAAATATGTTCTAAGAAGTAATCTACGTTTCATGGGAGTAATATGGATCCTTTTGGTGTTATGATCAGTCTTTCTTGTGTGTTGTATTCCGAGAGAGTATGTAACTTTAGAGACGGTCCCTTAGTTTCCCATATTCGAATATCGAACGTCCAACGTCAAACCAACTACATTTCAGTCGATTTAACTCAGATCGTTACATTCAAGTTCCGTTCCATTCCATTTATAACCTTATGGTCAGGTGATGATTTAATATATTTTAAAAATCGCTTATTCTAATTGTATACAATTAAACAATGACTGCAACAGCATTAATAATAATAATAATAATAATAATAATAATAATAATAATAATAATAATAATAATAATAATCTCCACAAGCAATACAATATGAAACTTCAATGTAGCATCTTATTTTAGAAAACATTCGTTTATAACAACATTAACTGACTTTGTGCTGCTGTGCTATTATGAATAGGAGAAGTATTATAATATGTGAGCATTTGGTTGAAGTGATGTATAAATCAACATGTTTTCTCATGTTATATCTCCAAAAATCTAATAGTAGCCTAAGATGCCTGTTCTTGCTAAGTAACACAGAGCTAAAGAGACCATAGATAAATATATTGAAGATAAAAATAAATTCACTGACATGAACATATACACCAAATACACCTTAAAGTTTTGTGACAGCAGCTCAGTGCTAAATTCTATAGCTGATTCGTATGTGGCGAATATTATGTCAGGCTGTTTACAATTATTTTTGATAATTCCTGAGGATCAGACTCTGAGTGCTGAGTATTTTGACAATTTTATGTCCTAAATGAAAATCCAAGGAGTATGATTAATAAAAAATTTTTTATTAAGCTTACTATGTTATATGGACTTAAATTTGAGTGGGTGGAGTCAAATGTCCAAAAAGGTCATGTTTATTGCTTGGGCCAGTTTTAGTTTGGAAATGAGTATGTGAAGTTAGTCTACCAGAAGGTGCAGAGATGGACATGTTGTTCAGGTTTCATGAAAAAAAGTCCAATGTTAAAACATGTTCATGATCAGCTTTCTGCAGGTATGACAGGGTTAATAAATAATGATTAGAAATCCATTTACATATTAGGACAAATATGCAGTAAACCACATTTACAGATATGCAGAAAACCACATTTCAAGCTTACAGTAGGTACACTGCCTATGCGTCCACACCACAATCTTTCCTGACTTCCTCAGAACATTTCCTGAACAAGCCTGCATTAAAATAAAAATCAAAAATAGGTTTCACATATTCTGCTCAAAATATAATTGGATGGACCTAAGTGGCAGTTTTGCCTCATTTTCTTTTTTCAAAAAGTCAATAGAAGTTGCTAGATGACATTATAAACTAATTTGCATATAAATTATTCATCATGATCATTGGCATATCAAATTCCAGACTAGGATACATGTAGAAGGAAGATTTCCGATTAGAATATATTATATGGTGAATATAGAATACAACACTATAGCACCACCATCAGTCCAATCAGGCTCATATCTCTGCCTCTGCTAACAGATGGGTGAACTGCTTATTGAACAAGTTTCATGTCTCTATGGCTTACAGTCTTTTATCCCCATTGTGTTTTGGTGCTGAAGAAGGTGCGAGCTAAAGTTGTCTCTCAAGACTTCACCTCAATATCTCATTATGTGACTGCTATTGGAAGATAAGGTAATTGCAAAGACAATTCACCATATATGATAATTTCATATATGAAATATGATAATTTCCCCTCAGATTAGCCATTGCCCTTAAAGGTGCATGAGGTAAGATTAGTCTTTTCCCCTCTCAAAATGAGCTCTCTAACACTTAAGTAGGTGAGACTTTGATCAGGGCAGCACAGCACAACTGGTGATTGGTGTGACAATGGGGTAAATGTGCACTTATATAGCGCTTTTATCCAAAGCGCTTTACACTGTGTCTCATTCAGCAGAAACTTTCTAAAGCAGAGCTGGGCGCCATCGGGAGCAACTTGGGGTTCAAGTTACCCAAGGACACTTCGGCATGTGGAGTCACCCGGGCCGGGAATCGAACCACCACCCCTAGGATTAGTGGACAACCCGCTCTACCAACTGTGCCACAACCGGCCCGTGGTGTGATGTGGGCTGCCCACAGTCAACCAATGTCACACCAATATTCAAATCCGTATCACCCAAGATAGTTGCCCACATTTGGCCCTTAATGGTCTCATGAGGGTAAAATTGAATGGGATTCATTGTTCCAGGAAGACCATATTTGGCTGTCCAATTGGATGACCATGCATAACATTTAAGCGTCCACACCAGTTGTTTGATATTCTGCATTTCCTTACATATTTAAAGTAAAGAAAGTAGATGTTCAGTATCTCAATATTTAATATTCAAGATTATGCACAATTTTTCACATGACCCTGGAGGTGTGAGGACATGTTTATATGATACCCTATATATATATATAATTTTTTTTTCAATGTGGCCCCCACTGTATCTCTCTCTCTCTCTCTCTCTCTCTCTCTATATATATATATATATATATATATATATATATATATATATATATATATATATATATTAGATCCAATCAGATCCAACATATATATATATATATATATATATATATATATATATATATATATATATATATATATATATATATATATATATATATATATATATATATATATATATATAAAAAAAAATATATAAATAGACATACAGTGGGGGCCAAAAGTCTGAGACCACATTGAAAATCTGGGATATTTTTTTCATTTAAAATTGGAAATAAGTAGAAGGGTTTAGAATTTTGACATATTTAAAACAAAGAAAATAAGTGATCAATATCTTGAATATGTTATATTCAAGATTCTGCACAATTTCTACCTTCTTAAATGGAAGCAATATATTGATACTGACCATGTTAATTGCTTTATACAAAAGGTCAGATTTTCCTCATGTCTGATTTCTTCTATTGAACCATACATTCAGATGACATTTCAATCAATTGGATCTAAAATGAATCACAAGATTTTGTACAAACGTCTGTAGTACAGGACAGCTCAAGTACACTTACAAAATCTAATGATCCATTTTAGATCATATCTATTGGAATGTATTCTGAACACATGCTTCAATAGAAGATTTAATTATTCCAGTAATTTAAACAACCTGAAACAGTGACTATATATTTAAATATAATAAACATTGAGTTGCTTGAGCTTCTGTTTGTATTTTATACGAAACGTTAAACATATACAACAATTTAAACTGATATGAAGTGTATAAAATTTTAAAAGACTGAAAATGTGTTAATCACCTTCCAACGCCTGAGATATCACCTGCAGCATGATGGTGTCTCTCCAGGTGAGCAGCAATGCCATCAAATACTTCTTCAGTGTTGACACAAGTGTACTTTCAAACAGCGCCATATGGTGATATGGTGCTGCTAAAATTGTCATTAGAAATGACACTAGTTAAATTTTCAGCCATAACATTAAAACTATCTGCATAATATTGTGTAAGTCCCCCTTGTGCCACCAAAACATCTCTGACCTATCGAGGCATGGACTCCACAGGACCTTTAAAGGTGTGCTGTGGTATCTAGTACCAGGGGCGTAACCTGGCCTTGGCATTCAGGGCCCGAAGATTTTTTCTTTGACCCCAAATAATTCTCCACTTGGAGCGGTTTGTCACTACGTAACTGAAAAAGAAGACCGCCTGTAAGTTATCTTCAGTGAATGGAGGTGAGACCAATCAGACAGGGTTTACAGGAAAATACGTGGAAATACTCATGTTTTATTGGTTGACAGCTCTCAATTCTGCTAGCTCACAGTCAGTGTGAGGAAAACTTTATAAAAATGGATATATGCCAATTTTATTTAAAGTTTTTGTAAACCAGTAAAGGGTTTGAAACTGAAACAGTAACATCCTCTCGTACTAAGCAGAAAAACAAGCTGTGTTAATGTCTATATAAGTTTGTGAATATGTATAAGTTATGTGAACATGACATGAGCAGAGCATAAGGAAAGATAACATAGTCTGCATGGCACTGTTGCAGCTAAACCCCTTCAATGAGAGCTTAGTTGTACCTCCCCTTGGCTAGTGACACCAAACTAGCCTAGCCTCATGTTAGATAAACAAAAAGTTTCATATTTTATCGGCCTGATAGTCCTGCAAACAGTAACCCAATTTAAATCTTCAATTAAAATGTTTTTTCTATAACGTTTTTTTTTTACAATGGACATTGTCTCAAAGCAACTTTACAGAAACATATAAACACAGGATACAGATTCACAAGTGTGTGAATTTATCCCTAATGAGCAAGCCAGTGGTGACGGTGGCAAGGACAAACTCCCTAAGATGATATGAGGAAGAAACCTTGAGAGGAACCAGACTAAAAAGGGAACCCATCCTCGTCTGGGTAAAACAGATAGTGTGAAAGTAAAGGGAAGTTCATTATAGTTTTGTTGAACCGACCCACTGTTTACTAAAGGAGACTTGAGTGCAAAATTGTATGTGGTAATTGCAATGCTAAGGTCATAGCAGAAACCACACCAATAGTTCCAGCACCACAGTGCAACTGTTCATGGGAAATTGAGGTCCAAAACCATTTCTATAGTATTTCAAGCGACATCATCCCCAGCGATCTCATCAGTCTCCAGGCTGCAATGCTTGAGGCTGTCATCAGTAGCAGAATGTAGCCTCCAGTTGATGAGAACTCCAACCAGAAGTAGGGCATCAGGATGGATCAGGCAGGTCCTTAGAGCAGAAAGGGTCAGGATCACATGATCCTTGTCAGAATATCATGTGTAGCTTGACATAAGGAGAGATGGAGAGAGAGGTAAAGAAAGGAAGAGATTGTTAGCTATGCTTATTATACCATAATGCCAGGGTTCCCTGGGCCGGTACTGGTCCGTGGGTCATTTGGTACCGGGCCGCACAGAAAGAATAGATAACTTACATTATTTCCGTTTTATTTATTATCTGACTCTGAACGATGTTTTATTTTGAAAAATGACCGGATTCTCTCCGTTACATCCGTCAATCACTCATTCAATTAGTGAATTATTTTATATTGTTGTTGATAGTTGTGTTGCTTTATAAATACTTATTGTGAGCTTTAATACAATTACAAACCTTTATAAATATATATATATATATATCATATATTAAGTAAAATGAAAGCATAAAATGCAGTTGTGTTTATTGAGCAGAAATACTTGCTTATAATAAATTATAAATGGGGCTATAATTCATTATTAGCATGGGCTTCATAGAAAGCGTAATGTTTTAGACTAAAGTTATTTTTTTAAATAATAAATTTCATTTTACACCACTTTAACACATTTCCATAAACAGTCTGAGAGTTCCCAGCCATTTAGTACCACAACCATTTACACTGTAAGTGTAAAAGGTAGTAACGTCCTCAAACTCTTTGAATAGTTTTTCTATATTAAATAGTTATTTAAAACTGCTGTTTAAGAACATTTAAGAACTTTAAGAGTATTTAAAAAATGTTCTGAAATGCTGTAAAATTGCAGTTCTGTTTATTTACCAAACAGTGAAGTTAGGATACAAACAGAATTTGTAAGAGTGCCTACAATCAGAGAGTATAGTTCAATATCAATCTGAGTCAGGCTCCTGAGCTCCAGAGCATAAGTGGTGGGGTCCAGACTGACTCTGTCAGTGTATGGTGGCCATATTATAATTTCACCAGGAGTTATTTTAGGAGTGCATGTTCAGATTCTTTTGTGGAAATATTATAGTGAACAACAAATATGCAGTAAAAAAAAAAAAAAGAAATTATTATATTTGAAAAATAAGCACTATGAGATATCACAGAGCAAACCCTTGATGTTTATTCAGTAAACACCTGCAGTGAGGTTACATTTGTGAAATGATCTGTAACAGTGTCTACAGACTAGACTCATATTCAGAGAATATTATCCAGTATCACTCTTAATCAGGCGTCTGACCTCCAGAGCTAAAATGGTGTTGTCCAGACTGACTTTGTCAGTGTACTCTGGACATATTGTAATTCTTCAAGGAAGTGCATTAAGAATGATTTATGTTCCCATTAAACATCCACCTTGCAAAGATGTGTGATGAACAGGAATATGGATTGGGATAATCACTATTTTCTCACCAACTTCTTTATTTAGTCTGTCAGGTCAGCTTTTGTGCTGAAAGAATGCAGTAATCTGTTTTATAAAACTCAATACTTTTTTCTCAATTCCCACCGTGGCCCTGTGTGTGCGGAGTTTGAATGTTTTCCCCATGCTGCGGGGGTTTCCTCCGGGTACTCCGGTTTTCTCCGCCAATCCAAAGACACGCATGGTAGACTAATTGGCAAGTGTCCATAGTGTATGAATGAATATGTGAATGTGTATGTGAGTTTGCCCTGCGATGGATTGAAACCCTGTCCAGGGTGTACCCTGCCCCGATGCTTCCTGGGATAGGCTCCTGAAGAACAATAAGCAGTATAAAAGATAGATGGCTGGATGGAATACTTTTTTTCTTTTCTGAAAGTTCCCAGATATACAGTTGTCTGCTTTTACACCCACTGACTTATTTCCCCTCCCCTGTATATAAACTATATTTATACCACAACACAATACAATCTTGAATTCAAATTCAACTCTTTTGAAGTCCTTTATACTAGTATAACATACGTAGCCACAAAAAATAAGTCGATAACACTAAATATTATTTACAAACACCCATGGCCATATTCTGAATTCCTTGGTGAATTTACAGATTTCATCTCAAACCTGGTTGTTTCTCTAGACAAAGCTTTAATTATTGGCGATTTTAATACTAATTTTGATAACCCAAATGTCCCTCTGAGAATAGCAGTTGTATCTATACTAGATTCAGTAGGGGTGAATCAGAAAGTAATAGAACCTACTTATAATGGTGGTCACACTCTTGACCTGATACCAACATACAGATTAAATATAGAAAATATAGTAACACTTCCTCAGTCTGAAGCGTTCCTCAGACCATTATCTTATCTCATTTAAATTGCATATAGATCATAATAGTTGCACTTTGCCACTCTACCGAGTCAAACGTACATTCGTGTCAGTTACTGCACGAAGCTTTATCAATAAACTCCCAGAGATATCACCCATGATAAGTTTGCCATCTGATCCCAAAGAACTTGATCACGAGTCTGAATGTTTAGAGGCAACGCTCCGCTACATGCTAGATTAGGTATCTCCACTTAAAAGTAAAATAACTAGAGATAAAAGCAATGATAACAATGATTTCGTCAATTTTTTCATGGAAAATATTTGACATGAAATTCAGACTATTAAATTAAAAGCAGACAGTTTCATAACATAACCCTGTAGATAGTAATATAGCAATATCTGATCAAGGGTTCGAATGTTTCACTCCCCTTAGAGAGACTGAACTAATTTAATTAATCTCTTCATCAAAATCATCAACTTGTATACTCGACCCCTTACCTACATGTTTCTTCAAACAGATTATTCCTGGAGTAATTGAACCCCTTCTAAAAAATAACCAATTCTTCCCTTAGCACTGGCTATGGACCTTTAAACTAGCAGTTATTAAACCACTGATTAAAAAATCAGTGACCCTGTCAGTTGTCCAGCTATCTGCCCTTTATCTCCAAGATCTTTGGAGACGGTTGCATCACAGCAGCTATGCTCATACCTACATAGGAATAATATACATGAAATCATATGAAAAGTAATAAAGTTGAGGAATGTGTAAAGGACATTAGACATTGGATGTTTATAAACTTCCTTCTACTTAATTCTGACAAAACAGGAATATTTCTACTAGGACCACATGTAGCAGAAGTAAGCTTTCTTATCAAATGGTAACTATGGACGGCCTTTCTGTTTCGTCGTGTGCAACTGTAAAAGACCTTGGTGTGATTATTGATCCCAGGCTTTCATTTGACACTCATGTAGATAATATTACTAGGATAGCCTTCTTTCACCTCAGAGATATTTCTAAGACAAGAAATATTATGTTACCACACAATGCAGAAAAAAATGTTAATTCATTCGTCACCTCTAGGCTGGATTACTCTAATGCCTTACTGTCTGGATGTTTTAGTAGGTGTATAAACAAACTCCATTTAATCCAGAATGCAGCTGCGAGAGACCTTACTAGAACCAGACAATATGACCACATCACCTCTATCTTATCCACACTGCATTGGCTCCCAGTAAAATTTTGCATTGATTATAAAATACTAGTATTTACATATAAAGCACTGAATAGTCTCATGCCACAGTACGTGAGTGAGGTCTTTTATAATCCGGCAAGCCTGCTTCGATCAAAAAGTGCAGGCTATTTGTTGGCACCTTGAATAGTGAAGACTACAGCAGGGACAAGAGCTTTCTCTTACAACGCATCACAGTTATGGAACAGCCTTCCAATTACTTTTCATCACTCAGACATAGTCTCAGTGTTTAAGGACAGGCTGAAACATTTGTTTATTTATTTATTCAAGGTTACCATGAATAGACTTTCTTTTACACAAACTACACAGTCCTGTCCATTACAGAAATCTGTGTTTTAATAACAGCTTATACAGAGACTTGTATGATCTAGGCCTAAAAATCCTAATAAACCTTGCAAAAGAGAAAAAAATTCCAACAGCAATGAAATATATCTGGGAGAGCTGCATTGCTTTAAATTAATGCCTAGTTATTTTATATGCCTAGATAAAACTGAAAGAGACATACCCCAAGCGACTTGCAGCTGTAATCGCAGCAAAAGGTGGCTCTACAAAGTATTAACGCAAGGGGGCCGAATAATTTTGCACGCCCCACTTTTCATTTTTTTATTAGTTAAAAAAGTTTCAAAAATCCAATAGATTTCGTTCCACTTCACAATTGTGTCCCACTTGTTGGTGATTCTTCAGAAAAAATATAAATTTTATATCTTTATGTTTGAAGCCTGAAATGTGGCAAAAGTTTGAAAAGTTCAAGGGGGCCGAACACTTTCGCAAGACACTGTATATGGCACCTGTGAACCACGCCGCCAGCCTCTATTATTTGAAGCGAAGACACAATTCAGAGGCCTGCCCTTGTATGACACAGCTATGCAACATCTCATTCCCTTTCTCAGGGAACAATTTTACTTGTGTAACCCGACGTTCCCTTTCAAAGGGAACTTCGACGTTGCATTTAGCATAACAGTATAGGAACAGGAAAACCCACTCCATCATACCGAGGCTACGGCCTGTTCAAAAAGACTCAAGCCCGAGTGTCACTCGAAGACACTTGAGCCAGGGGTGGAATGAATATCCAGGCTGTAAAAACAAATGAATTTGTGTGACGTAGACCATCCTGCAGCTGCACACACATCCTGCAAGAGTACCTCTTTGGACAAAGCCTTTGAGGAGGCGACCGCCCTAGTGGAATGAGCTCTTATGCCCAGAGGCGTGGCGAGACCGCACACCTTGTAAGCCATAGAGATTGCTTCCACTTTCAAATTGATTGCTTGTTTTTTTGGCGTAGTTGGCAGGATCCCTCTTGTGTAAACCAGAGACGTGCGTTTATTTGTTTCTTTTCTGAACTGTTTTGATTGTAACGGTGTTAGTGGATGGTATTTGTTTGACAGTGGGACAAAGCAGCAGCTTCTTGCCCAGGAGCCCGGGAATATCTACCTAAAGGTAGGGTTGTTGTGTGTAGTTAGTGTAGCTTTCCCCTTTCAAGTATGGGGGACGAGGAGTTAAGTCCAGAGCAGCTTCATGACCTAGTGCTGCAGCTCAAAGCTGAGAAAGAGCGCTTACTACAGGAACGGTCAACTCCCCAACCCATTCCTAATCCTGATCCACTAGCTCCTGGAGCATCTGGTCCTACACCAGCCGCGCCAGTAACTGAGCGCCTGGTTGTTTTACCGCGAGAGCGTAAGTGTCCCATGTTTAATGGGAAGACAGGGATAGGTATACTGGAGTGGACCGAAGAGGTACAGGCATGTATGCGGGCCCGCCATTTGTCTACTGCTGATAAGGCATTTTTCATCTTTGATCATTTGGAGGGAGAGGCTAAGCAGGAAATTAAGTACCGACCCGGTGCAGAGCGTGTTGACTCAGTTAGGGTCTTAGACATTCTGAAGGAACTTTATGGTCCCTCCCAATCTTATGTAACCTTGCAGCAGGCATTTTTTTCTAGACAGCAAGAAGAAGGAGAGACTTTGCAGGAATTTTCCTTGGCCTTAATGGCTTTAATGGATAAAGTCAGGCAGTGTGCTCCAGGTGGTGTACTTAATGCAGAGGTTTTACTTCGTGATCAGTTTGCGTAGAACATGTTTTGGATAGTTCCCTTCGTAGAGAATTGAAACAATATATCCGGGGTCAGCCCACCACCACCTTGCTAGAAATCCGTAGGGAAGCCCTGAGATGGGAAAGGGAAGGACTTCCGTCAGGTGCTAGAGCCCGTAGCTTTTCCCTACCCTCGGCTTATGGCCTGCAGTATGCTGTGCGAGGCACCTCTCAGCCCACTACTCCAGTTACCCCTCCAGGTTCAGAGTTGGGTGAGTTAAAGGCCATGTTGAAGCACAAACAAGAGCAGCTGAATCAGCTCACTCAGACTGTAGCTGCATTGCAAACCTCCACCATGCCCAATCGTCCTTATCGTAATGCCCCTTTTGTTTGCCGTCGTTGTCAACAGCCAGGTCACTTTGCAAAAGACTGTGACGGGGAACGAGTTCCCTCTCAACCTCGTCCTAATTCCTCTTCCGCTCTTTCTTCAGGCCGGTCCAGGTCTTTCCACGGGTCTCGCCAGTCGGAAAACTGATCGGTCGGATCTTCACTGGCTCACAAGTGGGTGTGGTGTCTAGATTGATGTCCTCTTGTCCGAATATTGATGTGTTAGTGGGGGGTGTTGTGGTCCAATGCCTACTAGACACCGGATCTATGGTGTCTACAGTAACGGAGAGCTTTTTCTGTCAGCAATTTGAACCCTGGGGCCATGATCGCCTTCACTCCTGTCATTGGCTTCGGCTTCAAGCTGCCAATGGCCTGGCAATCCCCTATATCGGGTATTTAGAACTTGACGTTGTCCTATGTGGTAAGACCATCCCGGAGTTGTGGCATTTTGGGTAATGCGGACCCCTGGGGGTTCCCCTGCCATTCCTGGGGTGTTAGGCATGAACGTTATTAGTCGTTGTTATCAAGAGCTCTTTGAGGCCTATGGCCCCTCTCTGTTTGATTCCCCTCCTGTGACTCAAGCTCTGGGGCCCATCTTTAAGGTACCAGCAGTGCCATCAATCAGCCATTAAAAGTCAGAATGCTTCCAGAGGTACGGTGCGGGTTCGTGGCACACAGGCTGTGCGTATACCTGGTGGGGTAATGAAGTTTGTGGCTTGTACTTGTTCTGAACAGCTTGCGGGTTTGGTTGCACTTTTCGAGCCTCCAGAATCTGGATTACCTGCTGGTCTGCTGGCGTCGCCTTGCCTCGTTCAAATCGTTGGGGGCATTGTGTTCGTTCCAGTGGTTAATGTCGGGGTAACTGACGTTTTTCTCTACCCACGCATCAGTGTAGGGTCAGTAACTTCCGCCCATGTCATTAGCCTGCCCACAGGCGTAACTGAGGTGAGGTTTACCACTGCAACAGTTTCCTCCCAAGTAGTCACGAGTGCTGTGCAGGACCGGATTCTGGCGGCAGACTTGGGTGCCCTGTCTGAATCAGAACGGTCTGAGGTTTGAGACTTACTTTTGCGGTACAGCTCTGTCTTCTCTGCCCATGAGGGTGATCTAGGCTGTACGAACCTCATTGCACATGACATTCCACTGCTGGATGATACCCCAGTACGGCAGCGTTATAGGCATATTCCTCCATCCGAATATGAGACAGTGAAGGCCCATATTAACCAACTTCTGGACGCCCATGTCATCCGTGAGAGCTGCAGTCCATACGCCTCGCCTATTGTGTTGGCCAAGAAAAAAGATGGCACTTTGCACATGTGTGTGGACTACCACTTACTTAATAGTAGAACACGAAAGGATGCGTTTCCCCTTCCACGGATTGAGGAGAGTCTTGATGCCCTGTCAGGGGCCTGTTGGTTTTCAACATTAGACCTGGCCAGTGGTTATAATCAGGTCCCTGTTTCCGAGCCAGACAAGGTCAAAACGGCCTTTGTACACCTTTTGGCCTCTTCGAGTGGAACCGGATGCCATTTGGCTTACCACGTCCAAGCACGTTTCAGCGGCTAATGTAGAGACTGTTTGGGGATCAGCAAAGCCATTCACTGCTCTTGTACCTCGATGACATCATAGTGTTTTCTGCCTCTGTCTCTCAACACCTCCAACGCTTAGAAGTCGTCCTCAGTCGACTTCACAAAGAAGGGTTAAAGGCAAAATTAGAGATGTATGTGTTCTTCCGTAAGGAAGTTGGTTATTTAGGACATATTATCTCCAGTCAAGGAGTCTCCACAGATCCAATGAAGATTGAGGCAGTAGCCAGCTGGCAACGTCCGAGCCATGTGTCAGAACTGCGCTCGTTCTGGGATTTGCCAGTTACTATAGGCTGTTTGTAGAAGGGTTTGCAAAGCTGGCTAGCCCTTTACACAAACTGGTGGCTGAACTTGGAGGCACCAAGTCTAAGCGAGTGTTAGGACAGTCTATCGCCACCGCATGGACACCGGACTGTGAGCATAGCTTCAAGACATTGAAGGCCAAGTTGGTCTCCGCCCCAGTCCTTGGCTATGCTGATTTCTCGCGTCCCTTTATCTTGGAGGTGGATGCTAGTTTTAATGGCCTGGGAGCAGTTCTGTCACAGGAGCAGAAACGGGGGTTAAACCCATAGCCTATGCCAGCAGAGGTCTTCGGCCCACTGAGCGCAATATGAACAATTACAGTTCAATGGAACTGGAATTCCTTGCGCTCAAGTGGGCCATGACTGAAAAATTTAGGGAATACCTCCTTGGTCAGAAATGCGTTGTCTTTATGGACAACAATCCATTGAGTTACCTTCAGTCGGCCAATCTTGGGGCTATGGAACAACGGTGGGCAGCTCAGCTGGCTGCATTTGACTTTGAGATTAAATACCGGTCGGGACGCAGTAATCAGAATGCTGACGCATTGTCACGCCAGTATATGTCTGGTCATGACTTGGGGGAGCATATCCTCCCTGGTACTGCTGAACCTTTGCAGCAAGTTTCAGTGACACAACCCCAAGTTTGTGCTACCCAATTTATGGTCAACGTCCTTCCATCTCACCCCCCTTCTGACATTCGCTCCTTGCAGGAGGCTGACCCCCTCCTGCAGGAGGTTCTGATATTCTGGACGAGGCAAGTCCCACCAACTCCAGAAGAGAAACGGCGGGCCCCTAAGAGTGTGGCCATGCTGTTGCGTCAGTGGGATCGTCTGGTAGAGAGGGAGGGGCTTTTATATCGTCAGATCTTCCGCCCTAACGGGAAGGAAGAGTGTCTTCAACTCTTGTTGCCAGCTGTCTTGAAGCCAGACGTCCTGACAAAATTGCACCAGGAACATGACCACCAGGGCATTGAGAGAACTACCGAATTGGTGAGGTCCCGATGCTATTGGCCAGGGATGTCTACAGACATCAAACAGTGGTGCCAAGAGTGTGGACGGTGCCAAGTGGCAAAGCATCCTGGGACTGGGTCACACAGTTTTATGGGCCACTTGTTGGCTTCTATCCCAAATGAAATCTTGGCCATCGATTTCACAGTGATGGAACCATCTAACGGTGGTATAGAGAATGTCCTCGTCATGACTGATGTGTTCAGCAAATTCACTCAGGCAGTTCCTACCTGGGATCAGCCTGCGCCTACGGCACGTGTCTTGCTGAATGAGTGGTTTTACAAGTTTGGTGTCCCGAGCCGAATCCATTCAGACCAAGGAAAAAGCTTTGAGAGTTCCCTCATCCCCCTGGTATCCCCATGAGTACTATTGTCCCTAACAGCCCACAGCCGTATTACCCCTCGTCACCGGTAGCCACTCCTTCTGTAGTTGACCAGCCTGGTTCAAGTTCCCTCGCTGTGCGCCGAACGAGGCGACATACAGCTGGCCAACATTCTAACCCACATCACCTGCCCCAGCCGGTGGGCCCCAACCAGTAATGTCAGCTGCTAAGATGGGGATGCCAGTTGGTTCTATCGTCGGGACGACGAAAACAAATTGGAAGGCTGATTGTGGTGAAATGGGTTTCCCCGTGAGTCATCTTGACTGACCGGTTGTTGATTAGGGGGGCGTGCCCTGGATTAGTATTTAAGGAAGTGGTTTTCGACTGACTGGTTCGTCGTTCAGTCAATGAAAGGACTTCCTGGTTAGTGACGTGGGATACCGGTAGCTTGGTGTGCGTGTAGGTGAAACCGCTGGCTCAACAGGTAAGCACTGCTTGTTTTCCCATTTGGTTAAATGACTCTTTTTGAGGTGGAATCTTAGCTGTTTGTTCAGTTGTGGGTTTTAGTGCGGTTGGTATCTGTTTTGGAAACTCGCATGCATTACGTCCAGTGGACCGCAATGCAAGAAACTTGTTGGTGTCAGGTAGGCGATTATGATCAACATACTATTACGGCCTCTCTGCTTCGTCATATATCTAACGTTGTTGTCTGCTTTAGTTTGCTATTAGCAGTAGAGTGGTGAGTGCGTTGTCTCTCCTCCTCGTACCTGTAAGTGGAGCATAGGATCGCCAGCTCTTAGGTATGTATGTTAAAGCAACGCTGTGCAGTCTATTTTTAGTACAAGCTGCTAATCGTAATCTTAGTTTTTGTTCTGCTTTACAGAGTG
Source organism: Ameiurus melas (assembly GCA_012411365.1). Taxonomy (NCBI): domain Eukaryota; kingdom Metazoa; phylum Chordata; class Actinopteri; order Siluriformes; family Ictaluridae; genus Ameiurus; species Ameiurus melas. Next base: position 34,509,608 of record CM022757.1, read on the forward strand.
GCCTATATTTTGGCTATACTCATCGTCTGTTCCCATGTCCTAAGAGACTGCTGCTTTGTCTCCTTTTAGTAATGTCATGTCCAATTATTAGGATATTTGTTTAGTCTGTGATCTTTCTAGCCACTGGCTTTGGATGGTGGTAGGACTTTTGTTTTGTTTGTTCCAATGCATGCTTGGGCTATGCAGTGCTGTGTCGCCGTTTCTCTGGCCTAACCTGCATGCACTTTGTACTTTTATTTGTTGGTTGTGGGATAAACCCCGCTCTGCCTGTGTTGCTACTTTGCTTGTTGTGTATGTGCATGTTGCGTGTGTGTGTGGGCGTGTGGGTGTGTATGCATGCTGGTTTACAATCCCAATGCTGTGACCAGGGTGGCTGTCCCATTTGACCATTGATCCGTGCGGAGCTGGAGCACCAAACCTGCTGCTCAAGATAAGTAGCTATTTGTAGCACTGCTAGCACCCCTGGCTCGTAAGATCAACCACTCTGTTAATCGGTGCTTGTGTTTCCTTTTCCCCGTTGGCGGACAGGGGCAGTGTGGCCCACGTGAGCGGAGGACTGAGTTCGTGGTGGAGGCTTTCACTTTCCCTTGCTGTGTGCACATTGAGGTGTCTTTTGTTTGGATTGCAGTGTTTCTCTCACGTATGGTGTATTTTCTGGACCCCCTCCCCTCTGTCCTGCAGTGGTCCGGCTCACTGTGGTAAGCATTTCCCCCGTTCTAGTTACCCTTCCCCTGAGACCAGGTCACTCGCCTAATAGCAAGTTGCTAGTCAACCCCATAGCTATTGTGCCTATATAGCAGCCCCCTATTCACTGTATCGGTGGGACCTTTCCGTCAGAGTGTCAATTGTGTGGTCATGTTTTACCATGCAACGCTAACAATCAATGTGTCTTGTTGGAATAAAAATTGTTGATGTAACGCATGTCTCATGACTCTGTGTGCTCGAATTACCCTCAGGGGTTAATCTAGTTTAGTTTCTTTTCCTTGGGGCCGGCCTCCCGTCCCCTAGGTGGCGTAGTTGATGCAACAAATCCTCAGATTTACCTTGTTCCTGCCACATAGGCACTTTAGGAATATAATTTGGCCTAGGATACAGGAAAGCCTTGGCTGATCGAGGGGCAAAGTTTGGAAGGGGCAACAGAGAGACCTTGTAGGTCTCCCACTCGCCTGAGAAATGTCAGGGCCAGCAGAAGAGCTACATTTAGAGTTCAGAAGCTTCTCAGAGGCTGACTCTAAGGGCTCAAATGGGGCCCCTGACAGAACTTCCAAGACCACAGAAAGGTCCCAGGAAGGTATGCGCAGCCTGCAGATGGGCCTCAGCCATCTGACACCACGCATGAGCCTCAAAGTTAAAGGATGTTGCCCCACAGAGGCTCTATCAACAGGGGTGTGGCTGGCAGAAACAGTGGCCACGTAAACCCTGATTGTAGAAGGAGCCAACCCTGCTGAGAAACGTTCTTGTGGGAACTCCAGGACTGTAGCTATTGCGCAGTTCCCTGAGTCTAGCTGACGTTCCTCACATCACAAAACAAAAATCTGCCACTTGAGCGCATACAATTTCCTTGTGGATGGTGCTCTAGCATTTAACATGGTCTTCACAACCTCAGTTGTAAAGAATAGAATCTATTAGCTGGTGTCCCTCAGGGACCAGACCCACAGTCTCCATTGTTCTGGCCGAAAGTGATAAATGAGCACTCTGGCTTGAGACAGTAGATCCCTGCGGATGGGAATTTCCCAAAGATTACCGTTGATCAGGGAAATTGTCTCTGAGAACCATATTCAAGCTGGCATATAAGGTGCTACTAACAGCAGACGTAGACGGTCTTAGCAAACTCTCAGTAGAACTTGTGGAAGCAGAGCGATCAGGGGAAAAGCATATAGATGTGATTTCGGCCATGTGTGCACCATGGTGTCCAGCCCCAATGGTGCAGGAGGAGTGAGGTCGAATCACAGTGGGCAGTGTGTTGTATCCTCAGAGGCAAACACATACACTTCCGCTTGTCCTAATCTCTACCATATGGACCCCACCACTTGTGGATGGAGCCTCCAACCCCCGGGGGTCAGACCCTTCCTCGACAGGATGTCCGCCCCTACATTCTGGCTGCCCGGAATGTACATTGCACTCACTGACAAGAACTTCCCTCTGACCAGAGAAGGATTAGCTGCGCCTGCCTGAACAGGGGGCGTGAACATAACCCTCCCTGGTGGTTGATATATGAGACCACCGCTGTGTTGTCTGACACAACTAGCACATGGTGACCTCTCAACTGAGGAAGAAAGAATTTCAGTTCTAGGAATACGGCCCGCATCTCTAGGCGATTTATATGCCACTCCAGATGAGGGCCGCTCCAAAGACCATGAGTTGGGCAGCCATTTAAAACTGCACCCCAGCCCGTGAAGGTCTGTCATTACCGTCTTGCAGTAAGGACACGCCCCCAGAGTGTGACCTGTGGCTAGAAATTGCAGACACCTCAAAATACTCAGCGCATGTGGGCATCGCTGTGTGAAACTGATTAATCTCAGAGGCTTCATCCTTGGATGAAACCCCCGAATTTTCAGCCACCACTGAAACGGTTTCGTGCAATATGCCCAACAGTATGACATTGGTTGCTGCTGCCATAAGGCCCAACAGTCTCTCGTAGGAACTTGGGGGAATGCCCAGACCTAGCTTTATCTTGCTCAAAGTTCATAGGATTGATCTTACGCATGTTGGGGTTAGAAACGCCCTCATCATAGTAGAATCCCATATAACCCTTAGAAAAGTTGTCCTCTGCACTGTAGAAGCATACTTTTCTTGAGGTTCAACCTGAGCCCCAAGCACCTCATGTGGGTGAGAACAACATCTCGATGTTGAACCGCCTGTTCCCTGGATCATGCTAGAATTAACCAGTCATCCAGGTAGTTTAGTACATGGGTGCCCTGGAGTCGCAAAGGAGCCAGAGCAGCATCCATGCACTTTGTGAAGGCGTGAGGTGATAAAGCTAGCCTGAAGGGAAGAACCTGAAATTGGTAGGTGTTGTCTCCAAACGCAAACCTCAGGAACTTCCTGTGACTGGGCAATAGTCCTATGTGGAAGTATGCATCTTTCAAATCTATAGTCATGAACCAGTCCTTGAACTGAATCTGTGACACAATAAGTTTGAACATCAACATCTTGACCCTGTACGTCCGAAGAGTACAGTTCATATGACACAGATCGAAAATTGGCCACATACTCCCATCTCTTTTGGGGACCATGAAATAACAGCTGTGAAAATCTCCCTCCTTAGGGAATGGGGTACATGTTCTATGGCCGCTTTGTTCAAAAGGGAACTTACATCCTGCACTAACATTGGGCTCTGCTCTGTGCTGACAACTGTGGTGAGCACACCTCTGAACTGGGGGGTCAAGCTTTGAACTGGACCCGGTAACCCTTTTCTATGGTAGACCGAACCCATGGAGACACATTTGGCAGTAGTTTCAACGCTGCCAGATAGTCTTTAGGTGATGTTAGCTTTTCCACAATCTGTTGAAGGGAAAGCATCAGATTTCCATCACCCTGTGACAGCTCACTGACCAGAGAAGGCTGAAAATGTGGGATAGTCTTGGCCAGAGCAGGCCGTACATTAGCACTGGGAGCTATCTGCCCTAACAACTTCATATCCCCTTATATGTCCCTCCATGGCCCACCAGGACTGTTCTTTCCTTGCCTGCTTTGCTTTTATGATCATATTTAGATCAGGGCTCTTAACAGGCTTTGGCAGTGGCCTTTCGGACCCCCTGGCTCTCTGCAGGGGAAGGTAGGCCTCCACACTAACCTTCTGTGCCTCCCTCGCACTAGCGCTGGCCCTAGCTCCACTCATGGATGCCCGGGCGCACACGACACGACAGGGAAGGAACTGGCTGAATGCTTGCTGTTTTGCCTCGCGAAACCTGTTGGCGATGGCATTGACCGCACCGCCAAATAGGCCGGAAGGTTTAACAGAGGCATTCAGCAAGGAGATCTTATCTTTGTCCCCCATCCCATGAGAGGTTGAGCCATAGGTGCCTCTCCGTCCCAACCAGGTTACACATTGAATGGCCGATATGACGGGCCGTTTGTTTGGTCGCCCGGAGAGATAAATCTGTGGCGCGGCACAGCTCTGCCACTGCCTCAGGCCCAATTCCCACCCCAGTATCGAGCTAACTCAGCAAGTCTGCTTGGTAGGCCTGCAACACTGCCATTGTATGCAGTGACCCACAAGCAAGACCCGCTGCCGCATAGGCTTTGCCCACCAACGCTGAGGTGGCCTTACATACTATATTTTTGACACTGAGCTCAGGTTTCATTGCCAAATAAATGCTGCTGTTAAAAATATTTTTTTCTATCTTAGATCTATAGCAAGGTCCATTCTGTCATGGAGCATGACGGGAAGGAAGTAGGCAGGATGCAATCGCAGTGAAACGGTGATGTTTTATTTACAGTGTTGAGTGCAAAGCAAAACAATAGAAACAAAACTCCTAAGCTAAGCTATGCTCACTGACTATAGCTAAGGCTAAAGCTAACTTGGCAATGGTTATGACTAGAACTATGACTGTGACTAGGACTAAGGCTAGAACAAGGCATGAAGACAAGGTCGCTCCGTATAAGTCGTTATATTAGTCCTTATGCAAATCGTTATCAGTGTTGTGTTGAACCGCGCCATGCGAAGCATGGCTCACGGTATATATAGCTGTCCATTCATTAGCCGGCAACCACTAACAGCTGTGCGCACTTCCGTGTACGCACATCTGACGCGACGGGGCGAAGACATGACGTCACCCCGGAAGAAGTCCGCGCGTGCGCAACAGCGCTCAGCTCGCGCTGTTACTCCAGGAGAACCATGACAGATTCTTTCTTTTGATGATGATCTTTTAAGATCTACTGGTTTGGACATCTGTAAAGCTTTGTATCTGTTGTGAGTCAAGCCTCTCTCTTTCACCTGCAACTGGTCCAAAATTCTGCTGCTAGGCTTTTAACTGCCACCAGGAAAAGAGTCCATATTACCCCAGTATTGATTTCATTGTTTGCCGATTCCATACTGAATCCAGTACAAAGTGTTGCAATATGTATTTAAGGATCTTTATAATCTAACACCAGAGTATATCTCAGATTAATAAGTCTGTATTAACCATTAAGGTCTCTTCGCTCTGGAGATCAGCTGTGTCTGTCAGTTCCTCGATCTCATCTTAAATCTCAAGATGATAGAGCTTTTGCGGTGGCAGCACCTAGATCTCTGTCTCTAGTGTCTTTTCAGAGGGCCTTAAAAACGTATTTACTTTCTCTCTAGCCTTTAATTAATGCATTATAAAATGTTCTGTCATTTTCTTTTATTTTGTCTTTGTCTGTTTTAAATGCTTGTTCTATTCTTGGCTGTGTGTAGGTGATCATTTCTGTAATGAATGTGCAGCACCTTGGTACTCAGCTCTCAGCTCGCTCTCTTCTCGTCTGAAGGGAGTTGGCTTTCAGAGTCTCACGGATCTGGGCTGGCCGCTGCCGAGGCAGGCAGCCAGCTATGGTCTTGAGGTTCTCGTGCGGATTTGGAAGAGCTCTGTCTTCCGGGTCCAGCTCTCCGCCTGACTTGGAGACTTGCCTGACTTGTCACGACTCCTCCGTTCCCTTATGGAAAGCCAAAACACCCTCTGAGGAGTTGGTAGAGGGTGCCAGTGCACCAAAAACCGACACCAGCCCTCAAGCATATAAAGAACTGCTTGAGGTGATTACTAAGGCAGTTGAAAAGTTGAATATAGACTGGCCCAGGGAAGAGGAAGTGGTTTGTAGCAGGCTGGATGAGCACTTTCTCTCCAGTGAAAATAAATATAAAGGGCTCCCAAAACTCCCCTTTTTTCCAGATGTGCGTGATGAGATATCACGCTTCTGGAGAACACCATACACTAGCCGTGTTATAACCCAGCATCGTCTGATTACTCAGCTGTCATGGGGAGTGAGCAGCACAGCTATTTAGTGATGCCAAAGGTGGAGGAGGTGCTTCCGAGACACCTCTCTCCATCAATGGCAGGTAATTTAGGGAGGCCAACTTTACCTTCTAAGCTACTGTAACACCCAGGTTTTGGATACAGGAGAGGTTTTTTTTGACATTTAAAGTTTAAATTTCATATAAATCCACCCACATCCCCTATGACCAAAAACAATCAACAAACTTATCCTCATTTAATTCAGGAAAGTTGTTTGCCAACCAAAACTTCACATCGGCCAAAGTAAAGCGTGGAACCCCACACCTTAATGGAACAACCGATGAAACCAGTTGTAACCCAGGGGTAAAACTGAGACATAAATGTATTAATTAAATAAATAAGTCAGACTGAATATTAGTATTATCCAATACAAGGTCAGAGTGCTGTCAGGACATCAGCCTATAGGAGTGAGAGTTGCTACATTCCAGCCAATGGGATGGCCGAGCCCACCTCTCAGCTAGCGAGGGAGATAGGAAGAGATTCAGTAATAACCAAGGCATCGTAGCGGCATGTTGATTCTGCTGTTACAGGTGTAAATTGCCAACAGTGTAAAGTGCCACGAGTCTAAGTTGGAAGAGTCTAAGTTGGAAGGCATACTAGAGTAATGTGCCATTCTCTTGCACTGGTCAGGTTTTAATGTTGAGTTCAGATGTTGATTGACCGCGGATACCTTCTACTGTTGCTGCATTATGGAGATAGTGGACAGGTTAGGGGTTAATGTGCCCAATGCGGTAATAGTGAGTGGGTTAGCTGGGTTAGATAAAGATGAGTCTATCATAAACGATCTAAAACAGTACGGTTCGGTCGCTAGGTCCTTAACAGTAGTCGATAACACCTCTGAATTTCATAAGAGCCTCATAGTAGAGTACACCTCAGGGATAGCCCTACAAACTCTAGGACCTCGGTGCCCGTATATTCATACACTATCTGATGATCCTGAGTCTAAGTGTTGTGTACAAACATTAGCTGATATCTATGCACAGAAAATAGGGGCAATTGCCACTGATCATTACTTAAATGAAATAAAGGGAGTAGCTAAGCTGAGTGGGAAGGACTTTGGGGAAGTGCTTAGAGAAGTTATGTCAAAGATAGAGGTCTCCCTCGATGCTATGGAGCCAAGCACACTCTTCGACACTCTCCAGCTCGAAGCTTCCGATTCGACAGAGAAACCCTTTCGCGATGTTGACTCCTTGCAATCCGCAGGCGAAGGTTCTTTCCCTACCCAAGCTACTTTACTTGACACAGATCCCAAGTTGCTGCTTCTCAGCTTAATGCCAGAGAAGCCACAGACATTACGGCCCTGTGATCTCAGTCCACCAGAGGTGCAGAGGGTTGTAGTAGAACACGTTGTTAGGAGCGAAGACAAGGGCAAGCATGCTCATGCCGCTATAAAATTGAGATCGTTTTCTGGGAAGACACCCAGATCGTACAGCGAAACTGACTTTGATACTTGGCGTTCTCATGTGGACTTGCTTATGCAAGACGATTCAATTTCTGGTCTTGATAAGAAAAGGAAAATACTAGAAAGTCTTCTTGCTCCAGGATCGGATCTTGTTATGCATCTTGATCCTGCCTCTCCACCTACAGATTACTTGTTATTGCTGGATTCTGCTTTTGGAACTATGGCTGATGGAGAGGAACTGTTTGTCTGTTTCATGAATACTTTACAGGATCATGGGGAGAAGCCTTCTGCTTATCTGCAGCGTCTTCAGGTGGCTTTGAACCTCACTGTACGGAGAGGGGGATTGCCAAAGGGTGAGGTGGACCGACATCTCCTTAAACAATTCTGTCAGGGCTGTTGGGACGAGGGTCTGCTCACTGATCTTCAGCTAGAGTGCAAGAAACCCAACCCTCCATCGTTTGCAGAGATGCTGATGCTGCTACAGGCCGCAGAGGAACGACAAGAAACTAAATCCAACAGGATGCGGTGTCATCTGAGTGTCACTAGGCAAAAGACTGTCGCCCAAGCACACTCTGTGCGTGAAGTCTGCAAACTCCGTACCAGCCAGTTAATGAGTATTATTGAGTATTGATTGCTGACAAAACTCCCCCAACCACAGGTGAATAACTTAAGACAAGCTGTATGGGTATGTTTCATGTGGGTGAATGTCATCGAGCGCCACATCTTGGATCTGTAGCTAAATCTCTAGAAAAGAGCTTAGATTGCGGCAGAGTTGGGAAAGGCAAAACAGTGGCATAGTGCATTTAAACTGAAATCAGTTCCTGTCAAGGGGCTGCCAGGAACTGTAGCGAGTTGTAAATGTCCCACTGAACCGAAGTTTAAGTTAACGGCCAAGAGACGAGCTTTACTAAAGTCTCATAGGAAAGTGAATTCCTTTAGATTACCAAGGGGATTAGTAGGTGCAAAGAGTACCGCTCAGATCAAAATAGGAGGGGAGAATGTCCATTGTTTATTAGATACATGCTCCCAAGTTACTACGGTACCCAAATCATTTTACCAGTGTCATTTGGCGAAGCAAGAGATTAAACCACTCTTCAAGCTGCTAGAGGTCGAAGGCGCAAATGGGCAATCCGTGCCTTACCTTGGGTATATTGAGCTCAGTGTCACTTTTCCTAGGGAGTTGCTGGGGGTGGAAGCTGAAGTGCCAACCCTTGCTCTAGTAGTCCCAGATAGGAGTACAGCTTCACAGCCCCTGATGTTAATTGGAACTAACACCCTGGATGTATTGTATGAAACCTATGCTGGAATCGCTGCTGAGGTGCAGCCATTGACATCACATGGGTACAAAGCAGTACTGAAAGTTCTTGAACTAAGACATCATCAAGATCGTTATGGTAGAACTGGATGGGTTATCATGCATGAAAAGAATTCCCACCTTGTTCCAGCTGGTCAGACGGTGGTGGTGGATGGTTCTATTTCTGCACCTGGACTGCTGTCAGAGAAAACTGCGGTGCTTGAACATCCGTGCATATCATCTTTGCCGAGCGGATTACTTGTGAAGACTTGTCTCATTGACGTACCAGCTAAAGCTTTCAATAAAATTCCAGTAGACCAATCCTTCTCAATGTTGTCATCAGTTAATACCTTCCGCCAAAGTTCTTTCACAACAACAGACAAGTGTGAATTTTTATCCAAATCCTAAAATAGAAAACGTTTGTGATCAAGCTAAAATCACTGAGGATTTTCCGATGTACGCTCTGGATACTATATGAATTTTATCAAAACTGCTAGCAATTGGTACACCGTTATTGCTAAGAAATAGGGGTTTATCTAGGTGAGTCACAGTACCCAGCCCACAAACTAGAGTTCCTTGCCTTGAAGTGGGCCGTGACTGAGAAATTCAGTGACTACTTGGAAGGGTGTTCAGTTCACTGTCGTCACTGACAGTAACCCCCTGACATACATCCTGACCACAGCAAAAATGGATGCTGTGAGTTACTGGTGGCTGGCGGCCCTATCCACTTTCAACTTCCAACTTCAGTATCGAGCAGGGAAGTTAAACTCTGATGCGGATGGTCTTTATAGACGACCACATGGAGGGCTGAGCACAGATACCATATCCCAGAAGGAGCAAGATCATATCCGCCAATTTGCACAATCTCACTTGAGTGAGTCATTACCCTGCCTTGACCCAGATGTCGTGAGTGCCATCTGCGAGAAACATCTAGTTCGTAAACCAGCAGGTACTGACTCAGATAGCGAGGATGTTTTGACACTGGTGCAGTCATTAGCAATGTCTTAGACCCTGGCATAAGATGAGTAATAGCTCAGCTTGAAACTGGTGAGAGCTTACCTTCCACTGTCCGAACAGAGATTCCTGACATCCATTTACTACTCAGAGAGTTGAGTCACCTAGAACTACATGATCGAATTCTCTACAGAACCCGTCACGAAGGTGCCCAAAAGACTTACCAACTTGTTCTTACCGAGATGGCTAGGCCTGTCATTTTGCAAAGTCTGCATGATGACATGGGTCATCTTGGTATTGAGCGTACTCTTGATCTTATTAGAACTCTGTTTTATTGGCCGAGAATGGCTGCAGATGTGGAGAGACACAAAGACTTGTGATAGGTGTGTTAGGAGAAAAACAGCTCCGGAGCGAGCGGCTCCGTTGGTGAATATTAATACTACTAGACCGCTTGAACTTGTGTGCATGGACTTCTTGTCCATCGAACCGGATAAAAGTAACACCAAAGATGTGCTTGTCTTGACCGATCATTTCACTAAGTATGCTATTGCTGTGCCAACATCAAACCAGAAAGCCCAAACTGTTGCAAAGTGTCTATGGGACAACTTCTTAGTGCATTATGGTATTCCAGAATGATTGCACAGTGACCAAGTGCCTGACTTCGAATCACATGTCATCAAAGAGTTGTAAGATGATGGGTAAGTGTAAGATGATGGGTATCTGCAAAGTTCGTACCACACCTTACCATACCAGCGGTAACCCGGTAGAACGTTTTAACCAAACACTTCTGAGCATGCTCGGGACATTAACCGCAGAAGACAAGACACAGTGGCATAAATTTGTCAAACCCTTGGTGCATGCGTATAACTGCACGAGGAATGATGTAACAGGGTTCTCACCCTATGAGCTAATGTTTGGATGCTCAACCGAGACTACCTGTCGACTTGCCATTTGGCTTACCGTTGAAAGGGAGTGACAGCAAGACGCACTCACAGTATGTTCAGAAATTGAAGTCACACCTGGAAGATAGCTATCGAATAGCGTCCCAAAATGCTAGGAAGATAGCGGATAGGAACAAAGCTAGGTTCGACAGGCGTGTTACTCCTTCTATACTTGAGGTTGGGGACCGAATGTTAGTTAGAGCAGTTCGCCTTAGGGGTAAAACACAAACTTGCTGATAAATGGGAGACAGATATCCATGTAGTTGTGAAGCAAGCTGGGGATCTCCCTGTGTACACTATTCGCCGAGAAACTAAGGCGACACCATTGAGAACAGTCCATTGTGACCTTCTGCTACTGTGTGGTTTTCTTCCGGTCTCGCCAAGGTGGGAGGGCGGGTGCAGTCAACACCACGCACAAACCCAAAAAGAAACCAGGCAGTCTGTAGATCCGGATCCTGAGGAGGATATTTTTGCCTATTCTGATGCAGAGAATGATAATTCAGTTAGTTGGTCCCCAGTATAAAGCTGTATAAAGTTCCCAGCCATAGGCATGACAATAACGATCACACACAGGTCGATGAGTTAGCGGGTGAAGTAGACATGCCGGTTGCCCAACCAGTGAGTGATATTGATTTACCAGCAGATACTACCGACTTGCATGAAAGTTCACCAGTTGGAGATAGCCTGTTAGAGCTTACTCTAGTGAATGACAAGAGTCACAATTCTGATGCTCCGGTGAGCGGAGCAGATGAATTGCCAGAATTGGACCTTATCTCAGGGTCTGGAGGTGACTTACTTGTGGCTGAGAGTGAGCTTGTAGTGGAAAAGGAGGCCGGGCATGTGTCAGAGCATTGCACTGATGCTAGTGAAGCAGAGCAGGTTGAACCTGACGGAGAAGATGTTCTCCGGCGATCAGAAAGACACCGAGTTCTCCTGAGAGACTACAGTACACTTGGCTGGGATGGCCTTTGTTAGCTATTATGCAGCCTCTGTTCCAGGGCTTGAGTTTAGCTTTCACTGATGTGTTACAAGAGACTAGCCTTCCTGAACCCTACTTGGAACCCCTTCATTCTTCCAAAGTTGTTTTTACGCAGCCGCACCCATACACTGGGACGTGCATGGAGTCAAGGGGGGAGGGTGTAACCCAGGGGTAAAATTGAGACATAAATGTATTAATTAAATAAATAAGTCAGACTGAATATTAGTATTATCCAATACGAGGTCAGGGTGCTGTCAGGACATCAGCCTATAGGAGTGAGAGTTGCTACATTCCAGCCAATGGGATGGCCGAGCCCGCCTCTCAGCTAGCGAGGGAGATAGGAAGAGATTCAGTAATAACCAAGGCATCGTAGCGGCATGTTGATTCTGCTGTTACGGGTGTAAATTGCCAACAGTGTAAAGTGCCACGAGAGAGTCTAGGTTGGAAGGCATACTAGAGTAATGTGCCATTCTCTTGCACTGGTCAGGTTTTAATGTTGAGTTCAGATGTTGATTGACCGCGGATACGGTGGAGTCCGACCCGTCGGCGAAGATTCTGGATAACCTCAGAGAAATTGTTCTGGTAATGGATTGCGAGCCAACCCCACTTGATCTCGAACCTGATTGCAGCTAGGAGGTTGCAGTTTCAGCACACGTCCGAGAGCTCTGATTAGTTTTTCCCTTGGCCCAAGGGATCAGGTAGAACTGTGTGCACATTGACACTTTTTCCTTTGGAGGAGGACACTCAGACTGCACTGACTCGGTACTCTGTAAACCGTGGGACTGTGAACTCTTTCACCATGACCCGAGTTTAGTCAAGTTAGTTGTTCAGGGTGATCTGATTTGAGTATCACATTGTTGAAGGAAGTTGTGTTAACTTAATAATTGTTTAGTGTACAAACCCTGTGTTCTTCTGATAACTGTTTAGGATATAAGTTTGGTATTCTAAAATTGTATTTATTTCATTTATTTTATTTCCTATTGGGTATTTTATACAATATACAAAGTTAACTTAAATTGTGTATCTGGTGTATTATTTCACTGTCGTCATCCAACTCGTGGCTCCAGCGAGTGAACCTATAGTCTTTTGATCAGGCCCAATTAAGACCATCTAGGTATCTTACTTACTCATAAGTCATCACATGCTGTAATACCCGATTACGCGACCCGCCCTTGACGAGCGGGTTACACAGTGGTTTTCAAAGTGGGGGCTGCCGGGGGGCCTCAACGATTTGGTGGCAAAACTAAATTCTCACTCTCAGTCAACCACACACACAATCAATTCCTAATGTAATGTAAAGATGTAAGATGTAATTATTAACAATAAAGAAGGGGGATATCTTCAGAAGTCTTTATTTTTAATGTGTTTTAAAGACATCTTGCAAAAGGAGGGCCAGGCCATGTTAATGCCATTTGGGGGGTCCTTGCCCTGGAAAAGTTTGGAAACCCCTGCACTAAACAGACTGATGGTTCTACACTTAAAATATGAGGAGACCCAATCAAAGGCTAATCCCTGAATACCAACCTGGTCTCTTGGGTGATGGAACTAAGTGGAACTAAGATCAAGCAGCAGAAGAGCAGCAAGACTACCAGAATCCACACCTAATAAGATACCATTTAAAACCCTCAACAGAGCCAACTCGGTACTATGACCGGCTATGAAACCTGACTGAAAAGTTGTTCCTAGCTAAAAGTTATTTAGTTGTGCAAGCACAGTGTTTTCTAATAATTATTAAATAAAAGACCATTTTGACATTGGAGGAAAGCTGTTCATATCAGACGAATCAACATTTGCTTTCTTTAAAAGCAGCTGAATGATAGCATGTTTGAAGGCACTGTGATCAATACCAGTGGACAGGCTACTGTTGACAATCAATAACACACTTCCTACCTCCTTAAACAAAGCGGCTGGAATGACATCACATAAAGAACCAGTAAGCTTCATATGCGCAATTGTGTGTTTGAGTTGAGACAGTGACACAGGTGCAAAACAGGTCAACAGATTTAGTGGAACAGAAAAGATAACAGGTTCATTACTAACAGATAAGATCCATGAGCATATACCAGGAAACTTACCAGTGAAGAATTTTAAAAACTGTTCACATATTCACCGAAGGGAAGAGATGGAGGTAAGGGCAATGGGATGAAGAACTGATGTAATGGTAGTAAAAATACTTTTGAATTATGACAGTTCTTTGAAATAATATCAGAGAGATAGTTTGATCTGGCTAATTGAATTGCTCTTTGATATTTAGTCTCTCAAAATTTCATAGGAAACTTGTAATTTATCTTTAAGCCAATTTTGCTCAGCCCTCCTGCACTCTTGCCTAAGAGCAAGTATCAGCACTTTGCACACTGCCAATGGAAAAACCAAGAGATAAAACTAGATCATAGGTATGACCACATACATGTGTAGGACCAGCAATACACTGAGATAAACCAAATGAATCTAGGGTGTTTTCACACCTGTCATATCACAACAAACCAGTGACTACATTTCCCATCCTGCATTGTGGCCTGCAAACATGGCCACCATGGACTGCAATTCCGAGAACACTCACTGTCATTCTAATCACACACACCTGCATTCAGTCTCACTCGCAGTCACACCACACATAAAAGAGACTGTTTGAACACTAAGTCTTTGTGAAGTATTACAGTGTTTTCCATACACCAAGCCATTGGTCATTGTGTTTTGTGCCCTAGGTTTGCTTCTGTTCTCGTCCACATTTCTCGATTCCTGTTTTGCCTAGTTTGTGCCTGTTTGCTTATCACCTGACCCATTGTCTGTTTTTTGACCACACTATTATCTCATGATTTGGATTTGTCTGCCTGCTTTGCTTTACTAAAAGCTCTTATCTGCACTTGCATCCGTCCAAAATTCCATTACAAAAACTAATTCATTTGAACCCTCCAAACGTTCTTGGAGCAGTTCAGCAAACTGTGAACAAACCAAGTGATCTCAAACCTCCCTAAAAGGACCTAAAAATTAACCTTACTCAGACCACCTCCGGAGATTGTCTGAGTACAGTTCATTTGTGGTTCGATTTCTTCATTATATGTGAAAGCAATGAGGTCCCGGTCCAGGTCGTGGGGTTGTGTGGTCTCGGGAGGAGAGCTGTGCACTTTATTTATTTATTTATTTATTTGCATTGAATGCCAACTATTCTCAAAACATAAGAACAATAAAGTGTTGTTTTTTTTGTTTGTTTTCTAAAAAAATAAAGGGGCTATAAGAGATCAGCACAACAATGCTGGGTAAAAGTATAAATTAAAAATACAAACAGAAGTACATGAGCATCCGTGACAAAATGTGTTGAACAGAAACTAAGGATTTCTGTCAATTCTATGATGACTTCGGTGAAATTTTGGGTGCAAGCTGGGGTCTGAGTTCTTATGAAATGGTGTGAACAAGAAAGGGTCTGAGATCACTTCATTGCTGAAGAGGACCTAAAAATAAACCGGGTTCTCTTTTGAGTTCAGTATATTGTGAACACCAAAAGGACTGAGGTCACTTTCATCTGGTTGCCTAATTTTGTTTTAAAAGTCTCATACAATAAATTTACATGCATCCAAGGTCAAAAAACATTTTAACATGCTCATAATGTAAACTGTAGCATTAACTCCCCCCCAAGCAGGGTCACAAACGACACTATTAAATGATCCATTCTAAAGAACTAATTCTAAACTCCTCCTTTCAGAGAGAATACTATGCTCTGATTGGACAGATGTCCCAGTCTGTTGTGATTGGTGTCGAAAAGGAAACGCCCACTATCATAACGAGTTTCAGCTCCATCTGATCGCCAGCAGCTGATAAGGACCAGGGATGGGGCTTTTTTTTTTTTTTCTTTCTAAACTAACCTACATAGGTTAGTACATGGGTTCCCAAACTTTTCCTGGGCAAGGCCCCCCAAATGGCATTAACATTTGACCGAGGCCCCCCTTTTGCAAGATGTCTTTAAAACACATTAAAAATACTGACTTCTGAATATATCCCCCTTTGTTTTTTTTATTAATAATTACATCTTACATCGCATTAGGAATTGATTGTGTGTGTGTATGTGTGTGTGTGTGTGTGTGTGTGTGTGTGTGTGGTTGTCTGAGATTGAGAAAGAGAAAACATACTAGTGGGAGGGATGGGCTTGGTGGCTCCGACCAAATTGTTGAGGCCCCTCGGGCGCCCCCTGGCGGCCCCCACTTTGAAAACCACTGGGTTAGTACAGGAAGAAAGTCTGGAATTACTAACGGCTCGTTTCAGTTGTTCAGAATCGGTTCCTTCTTTTGGGAGTCAATAACCCTGTTTGTTATCCGCTTTGATTTTAGGAACTTTGCAGACTTTTTACATTCACAAACAACTCTAACACACTATATGAAAGGTAATATTTGAAAAGCCATATTAGGTGCACTTTAAGTGAATTGGGTTTGATTTATTTAAAATGAAATATATGTGGTGTGCGGAGGTTCTCCCCGTGCTGCGGGGGTTTCCACCGGGTACTCCGGTTTCCTCCCCCAGTCTAAAGACATGCATGGTAGGTTGATTGGCGTGTCTGAATTGTCCATAGTGTAAGAATGGGTGTGTGAGTGTGTATGTGATTGTGCCCTGCGATGGACTGGCACCCTGTCCAGGGTGTACCCCGCCTTGTGCCCGATGCTTCCTGGGATAGGCTCCAGGTTCCCCGCAACCCTGAAGACGGAATAAGCGGTTGAAGATGGATGGATGGATGGATGGATGGATGGATATATGGATATATGGATATATGTGTAAACACCCTAATAAATTAACAAACCCTTTGACCAGCGGTCTCGAACGAAAACACACATGAATATTAAAATCCCCCAAAATTAAAATGTTATCTGAGCAAGGAATAATATCAAATGAAAAGTCAGAGAACTCATTTATATATAGGCCTAGCTAATCTTTGGGAAATGAAGGAGGTCTATAGATGAGAGCACATAACACCGATTTAAATGAGTTCAATATAATTAACTAAGCTTCAAATGTGGAATACACCTCAGTAGATAGAAGTCTGCATTTAAACTTTTTTTTTTTTTTTTTAATAACTGCAAGGCCCTCACCCCTATCGACTGCCTTTCAGGAGCTAAAGAAGCTACAATCAGGAGGTGAAAGTTCGGAAAGAGTAGTCGTGTCTCCATTGCTGAGCCCAGTCTCCATAACAACAAGAAAATCCGATTCAGGAGAGAGAAAAGATTGTTCAAAATAAAGGATTTGTTAGAAAGAGATCTTGCACTGATCAGAACTACCGTCACTAATGAAATTTGAGAAGTATCATATTTATTTCCCGACCTATTGCTACTCAGGGGACGTAGCTAATTTCACGCCGCTGCCTCGAATCAATGCTCCACAAGGTCACCACCCTGATTCAGATGAAAGCCTAAATATGAAAAATATGAAAGCCTCAAAGTCGGCAGCACTTCAACACCACAGAGCAGGAGACAGTATTGCTCCAAATATTCTTTGACCTCACTAAGCATCCAGCCCGCTTTCCACGCTTCCTTCGGCGTTTCCTCCACAAACATAACCACCCAGCAGGTGGCAGACTTGCAACAGCGTGACTGGCTCAGCATGGGAATGGAGACGCAGGATGACACTGGGATAATGTATCAAACAGTCAGTCACCTCTGCTCGAATATTTAAAAGAGCCAAATGATCATAGACCAGAACAGAGCAAACCGGACGAAAAATAAAGCAGATAGAAAGATAGAGACTTGAGTTAAAAAACAGATAAAAAAAAAAAGGATCAGTCATGATGGCCATGATGGCAAGCAGGCAAACATCATAGACCAAGGCCTTTCCATAGTATAGAAACTCATGCACAGGCAAAACTAATCCTTATTGTTGTTGTTGTTATACATCATACATCCATTAAAACATGTATACTGTCACGTATCCGAAACCGACTTCAGTATCACCACTGCACTACACCACCGACCACAACTGACTACGTTTTTGTTAATTAGCACCATTGTGTATTTATAGTCCTTGTCTCACTTTCTCCTGGTCTTTGTTGTTATAGACTCAGTCACTTCTGTCTCCGTGTTTGTTTTTTGCCATAGTGTTATGCCCGGTTGTCCTAGTGTTTTGTGTCGTTGTTCATTTGTTTAAAATAAATATTTAAAATCTGCGATTGCTTCGCCTCCATTCGCCAACGTGAAAACGAAGACCGTGACTACGAGGCAGTAGTTTTATTTATTTTTTTCCGGTTCAGCAGTTTGCTCCCCCTCCCTCCCCGATGGGTCTCATGGTTCCCTCTGTTGTACCTCAAGTCCCGCTGTTCAGCTACCTCAGAGTGCAGCGGTGAGTCCTGTGAAGGAAGTCCCTCTGCCGCCTTCTTTAGACTCCAGCTCCGGGCGACTCATGTTCCCCTGTTCACTGTCAGGCTCCCCGCGTTCAGCTACTTAAGGTGCCTCAGCTTCGTCAGCTGAGGCCTAGCTTCTGTAGTGAGGTGTGCAGTTCCTGTTAGTGAGGTGTGCAACCGTCCTGTTCAGCTGAGGTCGTCGCACAGCCGTCCTGTTCAGCTGTGTCGTCGCACAGCCTTCCTGTTCAGCTGGCCCTGTCTGCGTGGCTTGTCTGTGGTCGTTCTTCGTGTGAGTCCTCGGTTCCTGTGGTGTGAGCCTTGCGGTGTGGGCTCGCTCCTGCTGGTGTGACTGCTTGTGTGTGGTGTGTGTTGTGTGGGTTCTGTGGTGTGTGCTGTTCTTGGTGTTTTGGTTTTATTGTTTTGTGTTGTAGAGTGTTCCCTTGTTGTTTTTGGCCCGGAACCTCGTCCCCGTGAGCCTCGCGAGACCTCGCCCCCGTGAGCCTCGCGGAGCCTCGCCGGCTGAGCTCCCGCTCGGGCCGCCCGGTGAGCTGCGAACCTCTCGTGAGCCGCCGTGCTGGGTCGTGAGCTCAGGTGCCCCCGTGCGCCTCGTAGTCCCTCTTGACTATTCTTGTCGCTCTTTCATTTTGGCTGTTCTTGTGTTTCTTCCTTCTGCTGGTTTTGCGCGGCCCCACCCTTTGATTTTGGACTCAGTGAGCGCCCCTTGGGGTTGTCACGTATCCCCACTTCAGTCCTCCCCTGCCTCACCACCTGACCACATACCTGCTCACGTTTTGTATTAGCACCATTGTGTTTTATTTTTCACTTTCTCTGTTCGTTGTTATCTACGTACTTTGTCTCCGTGTTTGTTTTTGCCATAGTGTTATGCCCGGTGTTGTTTTTGTGTCTTGTTCATTTGTTTAAAATAAATATTTAAAAATTATTTTTTGCCTCCATTCGCCAAACGTGACATATACGATGTTTGGCTACTAAACAAAGTTACAGAAATTGTATGTTTTGTTTATATAATTCAAGTATATATATATATATATATATATATATATATATATATATATATATATATATATATATATTGAAATTAGAGCTAAACTGAAATTCCTTACTGGATTCTTCGACTTATATACCCAAAAATTGAACAAGTATTTAAAAAAAAAAAAGGCTGAAGCTGGAGATATAATGAATGTGTTCACCTGTACATGACAGCAGAAGCAGCGTGCAGCACAAAACGTTTAAATCCATCAGGAGAGATCCGGAGCTCCATCACTGCTTCTCAATAAGCATCTCTACAGAAAGATCTGTACGGATTAATCACCCAATTTGATAACCCTAATAACTAGAGACGTGAGCAAAGGTCTATAAACAGTGTCATAAAAACACAAATGCAGGAGTGAACAGACGACAGTGGATTAATTCTCCACCGATTTATCCCAGATCATCAAATTAAGGTTTAGGCATGGGCTTCATTGGTACAGTCTATAAGCAAAATAGAAAAAAAGAATTCATTTAGACACAGTTAAAGTTTGAATCTTCTTTCCTGAATGTGACATAAATATATGCTTTTACCTTTGCAATTGCCTTCAAACTTTTGCCTTCAAACTACTTTTTTTAAAAAGTTGTTAAAAAACTACTTTTTTCCCACCCCGGCTCATCATGACTAACCAATAACTATCGCTGGTTATATAGATATTGTAAAATGTGGAAGTGTCTGTAACTCATATAATATGCAATAAAGGGTTGCCGTTTATAAAAACAAAACAAAACAACAACAAAAAAACTTGTCAGTACAACACCTCCTAGTATATCTTTTTTTTTTGAGTTTTAAAAAAAACATCACAAAGATCCTAGAAATAATTCCTTTCTGACGTGGGTTTTTTGAAAACAAGCTTTCCCAAGCCTGTTCAGTAGGCACAGAGGGGAAATTAAGAAAACATCTAGAAACGAATTTCCGAATTTGAAAATAACGAAAAAGATGCGTCACAGGGAGGTCATAAGTAGATGACAAATTGGCAAAGCTATCAAAGACACCATCGGCATACAGATTTATAACTTGTTTAATGCCCTTGTCATACTCACTGAAAATTAGTGTCCAAACACGATGGAGGAAATAGGTGGTTGTTGCCTAAAGGACCCAAAGAGGATGCACCTACAAATTTAAAGCGCCATCTAAATTGATACCAAGTCTTAAGTGTGTTGAGGACAACTTGATAATCAGTATATAGGGAACGTTTTGTAGGTAAAGGAATAAAGTAAAGCAGGTAAACAGGATTCCCTATAAGAAGATAGTTCCAATTTACACCAAGTAGCAAATTTAACCCAGTAGCAAAGTTTTAGATATGCACAGCCAGTAATAGAATTGAAAATTGGGTAATGCAAGACCTCCACTAAGTCTACATAGCTACAATAAAGATTTACAAACCCTTGGTGGCTTCCCACCCCAAATAAAAGTACTAATTAACTTATCCAATGAATTGAAGAATGATTTTTTACAGAAAAAGAGGAACTTGGTGGAAAAAGAAAAGAAACTTAATAGTAATATATTCATTTGACGACATTGATCCTGCCAATTAGAGAAAGGGGGAGTTTACCCCAACTCTGAATGATGAATTGAACTTTTGAGATAAAAATGTTAGCTGATAAAAGATAGTTAAAGAACATGTCACGTTGATACCTGGGTATTTAAACCCTGACTGACTAAATCGAAAAGGTAGATTTGACTGTTGGAGAGAAAATGCTGCAGTATTGACAGGAACACAGTTGCTTATTTTTTAACTACAATATGTGCAATAAACAGAATTGTGCAATAATTACAAAAGAACAAAAGAACTAAATTCTTATGTGTGCAACAATGTGTATGGCGCAAGGAGGCGTGGCAGGCAGTGTGTATTCCAGTTAAACAGAAATTTGTTCAGTAAGTTTGAGGTCAGGGGATTGTGCAGTCAGTCTTTCACTTCACCCTTGGCAAATCATGTCTTCAAGGACCTCTCGTTGTGCACAGGGGCATTGTCATGCAAGAACATGTTTGGGCCCCGTAATACTTCACTATAGTGAAGGGAAATTGTAATGCTACAGCATACGAAGACTTTCTATGCAACTGCATGGTTCCAATTTTGGGCTTAGTGGTTAGAACGTTAGACTCACATTGACTCAATTGGGGGTTCAATTCCTGCCGCTGCCCTGTGTGTGCAGAGTTTGCATGTTCTCCCTGTGCTGTGGAGGTTTCCTCCCCAGAACAAAGACATGCATGGTAGGCTGATTGGCATGTTCAAAGTGTCTGTAGTGTATGAATGGGTCTGTGAATGTAAATGTGATTGTGCCCTGGGATGGATTGACACCCTGTCCAGGGTATACTCCACCATGTGCCTGATGCGCCCTGGGATAGGCTCCAGGTTCCCCTTGACCCTGTAGGATTAACAGTAAAGAAAATAGATGTATGGATAAAACACTTGGGGAAGAACCACATCTGCATGTACTGGTCAGGTGTCCAAATACGTTTGTATGTGCAATAGGGACTGATTGGAGGGGCAATATGCATGATGGAGAGGGCAAAAGGAAAACCCTTTTTATTGTATGTTCTGTATACAACATGTTAAATGTTAACTCTGTGGAAGGGTATGCGGGTATCAAATCAGGTCTGGAGGCTTCATACTTTTGGTTCTTTTTAAACAAAATGTTGCTGTCCATATTGGATTGTTGCAAGATATATTTTTTAGGTAAATTGTGAAATTTAATTATGTTTTCCTTTGTTATATAAAGGCAGTGTATTAGATACTTGCACTATTCTGTGTATTTGCCATTAATGCCCAATAGAGTACTTGGTAATTCCCTGCAGTCAATGATCAGGCAGTGCTCTCTACTGGTCAAACGCAGGTTTACACAGTCACAGCACATTTTCACCAAATACAACACACAAATGGTATTGCTTTTTATTTTTCCACACTGAAAAGCTAAACCATTGCATTGCTGTTATGTTACTTGTAATCCATAGTGAAATATCAGCTGGAGATTGCTTTTGAAGAATTAACTGCTGAATTTGTGTCAGTCAGAACAGATTTGACCTTGGTAAACCTTTTTTATAATATCCCAGTTCTGCTGCATGATATCTAAAAGAAAATCTAAGGAGGCATACCCAGCTAACAATTTTAGTCTAGCAGAATGTTTTCTGAACATATGATTTATGAACTTTTAAAAGTGGGTTCAAAGATTTTTTTCACGGCAGAAAATCTCAGCAAGTGCATCTTGAATATAGGTTGATATTTCTCGTTCTGAATATAGGTTTATTATGTTTATTTCTGAAGATTATGACTAAGTTCCTAAATTGTTTCCTTTTACTGGCATAAAATTTCATTTCTTTCTTCCTAAAAAAAAAAAAAGAAGACAGCTTCAACTTGACATTAAAAAACGTATAGAAACTGTAAATCTAACCATTATTACATCAGATGTTTGTTTGTTTGTTTTTATTTCAGGAACATTATTCTTTGAATATTACAACCTAACCTTCTTAGAAACAGTTCAATATTTAAAATTACTACTGATTACTATATCTTTCTAAGCTGTAGACATCCCAGAAGAATTCAAAAGAACACTTCAAAGTACAATTTGTGTCAGATGTGACGGTAATTTCCTGTTGCACTGTGTTTCACTTTGATCAGTGCAGTGCATGTAACACGAGTGTCTGTTTTGTCACATTGTAGATCTGCAGCTGATCTGTGCAAACCCCTAAAACAAATACATGTACAGGAATATGTATGAATATACAATGCTATGCTAAAGGTTTAGGCTCCCTAATTCCCTAAGAAATGTTTAATATTCTTTTATTTTTTTTAAATAACATTTGCTTTATAACATTTTCATAAATGTGCCCAAGACTTTAACACTGTCATGTCACAGCAAACCAGGTACAACAATTCCCATCCTGCACTGCGGCCTGCAAACATGGCCGCCATGGACTACACACACATGTTTTCCTTCTCCGGAACACTAGCCAGACACATCTGTTCCCAATCACACCACACTATTAAAGAGACTGCTCATTCATAATGTCTTTGTGAAGTAATATGCACAGTTGCATTGTCTGTCATTTCCAAGGCTTGATACCATGATTGTTTATTCTGGTTTTGATCCAATTCTCGTATACTCGTTTTCAATTCTTGCCTTGCCTAGTTTATGCCTGTATGTTGATTGGATGACCCCTTGCCTGTTATTTCAACCAAAGTATTGTCTCACTATTTAGATTTATCTGCCTGCCTTTCTTCAATAAAGCTCTTAATTGCAATTGCATCCATCCTAAACCTTTTTTACGTGGATTTCGTGACAGATTACTTCACCCAACATGGTTACAGCAGAAACACGGAGGAGACGTCATGTAATGAAAACCAATCAAACCATCCCAGCTGTGAATTCAATCCAGTTTCCGCAGTGGAGGAGAAATTATCTCCCGGAGCTGTTTGATGGTTCATGAGGTGATCCTGAATTTTTTCTTGGGGACTAGAAAAAATTCAGGATCAAAGATGTACTTTTTCAACCTAATGGACCCCAAGCCTAGCGAGAAGTAATGGCTAGGGTTCCTGTTGTCCTGGTTTTGCGGCCCAGCATGTCTTCTGAGTTCCAACCAGAGGTCAATGTGGAAACCTCAGAGCTCCAACTTGAGACCCACAAGGAGCTTTCACCTACCGAGCTCCAGCCGGAGGTCAATGTGGCAATCTCAGCCCCAGAGTTTCAGCCTGACACCCATGAGGTGGTCTCTGCTCCAGAGCTCCAGTATTAAGTCAAGTTCCTGCTAGAGGTCTACGAGGTGACCCCCCATGTCAGAGGTTGAAGAAATGACCTCTCAAGCCAAGTTCCTGTCCACTGTCGAAACAGTGACCTTTCAAGCCAAGTTCCTGTCAGAGGACGAGGGGACGACCTTTCGAGCCAAGTTCCTGTCCCAGGTCGAAGAGACGGCCAACCCAAGCTCTGCTCACACCAAGTTCTTGTCCCAGGTCGAAGAGACGGCCAACCAAGCACTGTTCACGTCAAATTCCTGTCCCAGGTCGAAGACACAGACAAACTAAGCTCTTCTAATGATAAGTTCCTGTCCCAGGTTGAAGCTGACATCATGACCAACCAGTCTCTGCTCATGCCTTTGGGTGGTGTTGTTGTTCTGTCATGCCACAGCAAACCAGTGACTATATTTCCAATTCTGCACTGTGGCCTACAAACATGGCCACTATGGACTACACACAGATGTTCACCTTCTCCGGAACACTAGTCAGACACATCTGTTCCCAATCACACCACACTATAAAAGAGACTGATCATTCACCATGTCTTTGTGAAGTAATATGCGCAGTTGCATTGCCTCTGTCGTTTCCAAGCCTTGATATCGTGTTTGTTTATTCTGGTTCTCGTTACTCGTTTTCAATTCTTGCCTTGCCTCATTTATGCCTTTATATTGATCCTTGCCCTTTTATTTCGACCATGCTATTGTCTCATGATTTGGATTTATCTGCCTGCCTCTCTTCATTAAAGCTCTTAACTGTGATCACATCCATCCTAAACCTTCTTTATGTGGATTTCGTGTCAAACACAACACTGTATAGTTGTATCTAACCCTGTAGAAAATACATGGTTAAGTTTCCTTTTGTTTTGTACGAATTTAAATACACACACTGTATTTTTGGAATTCTGTATTCCCATGATAAATAATTGTAAGTACAAATTAATGTGGAAAAGATTGTTACTTTGTTTTATGAAAAAATATGAAAGCTATACAATTATTTACTTCTAGGTTAACTGTTAGCCAATCAATGGGAAAGGTGAGAGGTCAGGGGAGGAGGCAAATCCTGTGTAAGGAAAGGTCACGCGATTTTTTTTGGGGGCTGCAGGTGAGGCACAGAGAAGATCACACTGGAGAACTGTACAGTGATTAATGGGACTCTTCATGCTTAATGAAAACAAATGGTTGTCAGACCAATAACCTATTCACTACTTTGCATGTGGAAGAAGTCGGTATCACAAAAACGTGTTGAAAACGATTTTGTCGAAATAGCTCAGCTAATGGTATTGCCCGAAAAGTTAGCAACTCGGTAGCTAGGACTGTGTTATGCTAACTGGCTTCCACAGCCAATGAGTTGCTTCTGAGGAACAAGACCGCGTATCGGTTCAAAAAAAAAAGAGAAGTGCAGTGAAAGCATATACTAGGAAGGGACACTCCCTAGGGGCTTGGTAGGTCCATCCTCTCTTGTGTCCGTGAAGATAAATGGACATTTGTGTGATGCCCTCCTAGACAGTGTTTCGCAGGTGACTATTATCATTGAAGATTGGTATAGGAAGTACCTGCGTGATGTCCCTATTCAGCCTGTGGCTGGGTTAGCTATATGGGGCTTAAGTGATTCTAGCTATCCGTATAAGGGCTATGTGGTGGTGAATATGGAGTTCCCTGCTGACGTGACTGGTGTTCTGGCTTTAATCTGCCCTGGTCCAAAGAGCCCAGATCAGATACAAGTGATTTTAGGGACCAATGCAAATTTGTTTAAGCGATTGGCTTCGTTGTGCAAGGAGACAACAGGTGTCGATGTCTCCCAGACTCTGGGTCTGAAGGCCAGTTGCAGGATGGAACAGCCACTAGAGTCTATACCAGTAGAAGGTGACGCTGGCAGTGTACAGTGGTTAGGTCCTCACCCGTTGACCCTACCTCCAGGTAGTAGCTACTGTATAGAATGTCATGTGGAGTTGAAGCAATCACTGTCTAATGAGGTGCTCATGGTTGAAGCCTCTGATGCAGATCCATTGCCAGCTGGAGTACTCCTGCAGCCATTGGTAGTATTGAAGTCTGCTGTACAGGTAGAGCTTTTTCCTGTTTGAGTGCAGAACGAGTCACACAGAGAAGTGAATATATCAGTGGGGACTGTGATGGGTCGGTTGCATCCTGTGGACCCTGTAATTTCACCCCCGGGTGAAAAGCCCCTAGTGAAATGGATGTCAGTCTTTTGAACTTTGGTGACTCTCCGGTTCCAGAGGAGTGGAAGAAAAGATTGTGCCGAAAGCTGGCTGAAAGAGCTGATGTTTTTTCACTACATGACTGGGATGTAGGATTGACCCATGACGTTGAACATCACATTCGGCTAACAGATACTAGGCCTTTCCGTGAGCACTCCCGGCATTTAGCGCCAGCTGACATTGATGATGTCAGAAGACACATCCAAGGACTGTTAGCAGCTGGAATAATCAAAGAGTCGAGAAGTCCGTATGCATCACCGATAGTGATAGCAAGAAAAAAAACGGAAGTGTAAGAATGTGTATCGATTACCGCACACTCAACCGAAGAACAGTGCCAGATCAGTATACTACACCGCGTATTGACGCGTGCTCGACTTGAGGAGTGGCTACTATCAAATATCCATGAAGGAAGAAGATAAAGAGAAAACCGCTTTTATCTGTCCGTTAGGCTTCTATCAATTTGAAAGAATGCCACAGGGGATAACGGGGCCCCAGCCACTTTTCAACATTTAATGGAAAAAACAGTCGGCGATATGAACCTGCTACAAGTTTTGGTGTACTTGGATGACTTGATTGTATTTGGAAAGTCGTTGGAGGAACATGAGGAACGCCTTCTCCGCGTTCTTGACCGACTTGCGGAAGCGGGATTGAAGCTCTCATTAGATAAGTGCCAGTTTTGCCAACCACAGGTGTCATACTTGGGACACATTGTTTCAGCAGATGGAGTGGTGACTGACCAATCAAAGGCGGAGGAAGTGAAGATCTGGCCGCAACCCACCAACTTGAAGAGTCTGAGATCCTTTCTTGGCTTCTGTGGGTACTACAGAAGGTTTATTGCAAACTATTCTTCCATTGTGAGACCTTTAACAGATCTGACAAAAGGATATGCCCCCACTCAAAGCAAAAACAAGAAGAAAAACCAGGAGTACTTTCGTGAGTCTGAGCAATTTGGCGAGAGATGGGACCTGTCTTGTACAAGGGCATTTAATCAGATCATCCACTGTCTTACCAATGCTCCCGTCTTGGCATTTGCTGATCCCAACAAGCCTTATGTTCTACATGTGGATGCTAGCTTTAAGGGACTTGGTGCAGTCTTGTATCAGGCCTATCCCGAGGGCTTAAGACCTGTAGCCTTTGCCAGCAGGAAAATTTCCCTCTCTGAGCAAAACTACCCGATCCACCAGTTACAGCTTTTGGCTCTTAAATGGGCAGTTGTGGACAAGTTCCACGACTATTTGTATGGAGCTAAGTTTACTGTACAGACTGACAACAATCCTCTCACATATGTGTTAACATCTGCCAAGCTGAACGCCACAGGGCATAGGTGGCTTGCATCATTGGCAACTTATGAGTTCAATATTCAGTACCGCCCTGGTAGAAACAATATTGATGCAGACCTGCTCTCACGAAACCTGTCAGAGAGCGATCACTCAAGAGAGTGGGAGGACATCCCCTCACCTGGAGTGAAAGCAATGTGTCAGCAGGTTGACATTGAGGGGTCACCTAAGTATGCTCTCCAACTGGGTGCACCTCCAGGGTGTGTCCCGAATGTATATGCTTATCCAGTGCAGTTGAATGGTGGAGCCTTGGAACCACTGACTAGAGATGACCTGATGAAGGCCCAGACTGAGGATTCCTGGATTGGACCAGTCATTAAGGCCGTCAAAAAGGGCAAGTGGCCCCAGGACCACAGTCTGCCATCTGAAGTGGAACTGATGAGACGAGAACACAGCAGACTGATGTTCCAAGAGGGAGTGTTGCACAGAGTAAGCAAGAGAACCTCCGGAACAGATGTTCCTCAACACCTCTTGCCATCCAAATACGTACCTATTGTACTACAGTCCATGCATGATGATATGGGGCATTTAGGAATAGAGAGATCTACTGATTTAGTGAGAAACCGTTTCTACTGACCTAAAATGTCCAGCGAGATGAGGCAGTATATACAGAACTGTGGAGCTTGCATCACACAAAAGAGTCCGCTCCAAAGGGCACCTTTGCACTAGATCACCAGCAGTGGGCCCCTGGACCTTGTCTGTATTGACTTCTTATCAGTAGAACCAGACACTAGAGGGATGAACAGCATACTAGTAGTGACTGATCATTTCACTAGATATGCGCAAGCATTCCCGACAAAGACCCAGAAAGCTCTTACTGTCGCTAAAATCCTAGTGGATACGTTTTTCCTATACTATGGGCTACCAGCAAGGATCCACTTGGATCAAGGACATCATTTCGAAAGTCGTCTGATCAAGGAGGTGCTGACGATCATGGGTATACACAAGTCCAGGACAACCCCGTATCACCCACAGGGTAATCCTCAGCCAGAAAGATTTAACAGGACCCTCCTGTCAATGCTTGGGACATTGAGCCAAGGGAAGAGACGTCAGTGGAGTCAGCATGTAGGTTATCTGGCTCACGCTTACAACAGCACTAAATGTGACGCCACTGGCTATTCTCCCTACTATCTCATGTTTGGTTGGGAGGCCAGACTCCCGATTGACCTCTGCTTTGGAGTGTCATCTGATCCTGATAGCATTCCTCACTCTCAGTATGTGGCGAAGCTAAATGAAGATTTGAAGAGTGCTTATCGCTTGGCTACCGAGGCTGCCAATAAGACACATCAGCGGAACAAGAGGTCCCATGACAAAAGAGTGAGTTTCCAAGTGTTGAAGGTTGGGGACAGAGAGTTACTCAAAAACTTAGGCTTGAAGGGAAAACATAAACTCCAAATGCCTAACCTGCCAGTCTATCGTGTCAAACCAGAGGGAACTGGGGGACGGGTGACGACTATTCACCGTGAACATCTGCTTCCCATAGGACAGTTTGTTAGAGTGCCTGGATGGGAGACAGACGATGAACTGCCACAGATGCCCAAGAGGCGACTGAGGATAAGGCTGCAGACTGGAGAAGTCACAGCGCCAGAAATAGATGGTGGACAGTCAAGTGAGTCATCCTTGGAGTTTGAAGAGGCTGAAACTCATCCATCTTACCAAGCTGAGCTGGATAAGCTCTTACAGAGACACCACACCAGAACCCCTATGGCCGATTTTATGTCTGAACATGGGTCAGAGCTTTATTCAGACGGGGAAGCTGTGGATGAGGGAAGTGATGTGGGAGAGAATCTCACTGACACAGGTCTTACCGTTAGTACTGATACTAGCTCAGAGTCAGATGTGGGTGAGACTGTTGGAGATACTGTAGACACCCAAGTGCCAAGTAGACCGGATCCTGTTGAAAAAAGAAGGATTAAACCCGTCATCAGACTTGCCTATGACAAACCAGGCAGCGCCAAAGATCAACCTATTACCATAGTTCATAGGGGGATAATAATTAAAATAGGATATCATTAGGAAGAGTCAGCAACACACCTTAAAGGGTGTATGTTTGTTTTGTTTCTTTTGGCTAAATTTAAAAAAATTGTAATCTGATGAGGACATCAGATGTTCGGAAGGGGAGGATGTAACCCTGTAGAAAATACATGGTTAAGTTTCCTTTTGTTTTGTATGAATTTAAATACACACACTGTATTTTTGGAATTCTGTATTCCCATGATAAATAATTGTAAGTACAAATTCATGTGGAAAAGATTATTACTTTGTTCTATGAAAAAATATGAAAGCTATACAATTATTTACTTCTAGGTTAACTGTTAGCCAATCAATGGGAAAGGTGAAGGTTTGGGTCTGCAGGTGAGGCACGGAGAAGATCGCACTGGAGAACTGTACAGTGATTAATGTGACTTTTCATGCTTAATGAACACTTAATGGTTGTCAGATCGATAACCTATTCACTACTTTGCATCTGGAAGAAGTCGGTATCACATAAAGACGTGTTGAAAATGATTTTGTTGAAATAGCTCAGCTAATGGTATTGCCCGAAAAGTTAGCAACTCGGTAGCTAGGACTGTGTTATGCTAACCGGCTTCCACAGCCAATGAGTTGCTTCTGAGGAACAAGACCGCGAGATGAACCGGAGGAAGACAGCTTGCTGTTTGAACCGATACGCGAACTACAGCATCGCGTGAGCAACTGTGCACACCGAGAGCACGTGAACAAGGCTGCAGTGATGGTGCATGGACTCTGGACAATCTCTGGACACGGACATCTCCATCAACCTCGTGAGTGAGTTTGTTTGTTTTGTTGCGCGATTTGCGTGAAGCGGCCAGTACAGTTTTAAGGCCTCAAAGTCCCCAAGCAACGATTCAGGCCTGCATCAGGAACAGTGGTGTGTGAGGGGCTTATAGAAAGTCTGGTGTGCCGGCTTAGGTAGACTATTGCTTTGGGCCCATAGGTTAAAGGGTGTAACTGAAAACTGCTTGTTCTATGCATGTACATGGGGTTATTTGTAACCTGTTGGTTTGTAAATGGTATTGATTTAAAAAAAAAAAAAAACCTTGGAAAAAGGGATAACATTAAGTTAAAGTTCTGAATACATTTTATTTCTAAGTTGATTTATGCAAAAAAAAAAATTAATACATATACCTAAACTCTACCTGGTTGTTGGGAATTCATTTCAAACCATTCATCTCATTAGTGACAGTGGACATTGAAACACATACAAGGGGAAGTGCAACCATAGACATTGAAGTTGAATAGGGTAAGAGAACCCAGGGCGTCTTTTGCCGCACTAATTGCATAGGCAAAAGTCCGCTACATGTATAATGTAACTCCAAGCAATGTGATGGACTGTCATCCCATCTAAAGTATATTCCTGCATTGTGGCCAGCTTTCCCAAGATGGGCTGTGGATCGAACACTATGCTGACCAGGATAAAGTGTTTACTGAATGTGAATAAATGAATGTAACCCTAAGAGTTAGGGTTAAAACTTTAAAACTTTTTTCCTCATATATATTTTAATGAGTATATTAAGCATACTCCTCTAGAAAATATAACATTTTTATTAAGCATACTCTTCTAGAGGATTCAGAGGAATATGTCCTGAAGCCTAATTTCTGTTTTGTTTTTAATAAATTAATTTTCTTCCATGCAACATGGGGTTCACAGTGGCAACAGGTTGAGAAGGTCGGCCAGACTTGTCTAATCCCAGCCACAGATTCCAGTTCCTCTTGGGAAATACCAAGTTATCCCCAAGCCAATTGTGAGATATAATCTCTCCAGCTGGTCCTCAGTCTGCCCTGGGGTGTCTGTCCAGTGGAACATGAATGATCACAGAATATAGACAGCTCTACTTGGAGCCAACTGGGGGGCATCCCAAACCACCTCATTTTGGTCAATTCAAATGAGCAGTAGCTCTACTCATAGTTTCTCCAGGATTGCCATCCTTCTCACCATATCAGAGACAGTAAGTTTGCAGAGCAACCTTATTTCCACCATCTGTATTCACAACCTTATTCTTCTTATCACTACACACAGCTCATGACCAGAGGTTGAGGATAGGGATGTAGATTTATCGGTAAACAGAGGGGTTTTTTTTTCCCTAAGAAACTTAGCTCCTAATTCAACACTACAGTCTGCTGCAATCCCTACTGATCCATGCTCTCTGTTTCCATCACCTAAAACTTAAACTCTTCCACCACAGGCCAGGTATTTCCTCAAAACACACCATCTGGGTATTATATATCATGTTTTTTCACAGATGTATTTGTTAGAACAGAATTTTCTCAATAATAATGCAGGCTACATTTCAGACATGCAAAAAATAACCTAACATTCTCAAACTGTGAAACTCTGAAAACTTTGAAACCTTGGAAAACCTTTTTATAATATCCCAAATTAAGGCTGCATACCCAGCTAATGATTTTACTTTAGCAGAATGTTTTCTGAATGTATGGTTTTAGGAACCTTCAAAGTTAAAATCTCAAGAAGTGCCTCATGAATATAGGTGAATGTCTTATTCTGTTATTTTTATTAAACAAACATAGGGTTATTAAGCTTGGTTCTGATTTCCAATACATGAAATTTAGATGTTAAACTTCATGTTCATTTTACCAGCAAACTTGGCTCTCGTCAAGATAAGCACCAACTCAGATGTCACTTCACAGTAAACTAATGTCCTTATGTGTGTCCATCCATTTACGCTTCCTTCCATGTAATGTCCTTCAGTTTGGTGTTGATAGCTGACTCCAGGGATCTGCTTATTTGAGTTGAGCTAAGTAGGGTACATCCCTGGGGTCTTCAAGTGGGTACCTTCCATCCTCAGTGTTTTGTCGACTAGCCCACGACACCTCAAGTGGGCTCGATGGTGATTCTGGCATCCCAGAACCACCCCCCTCCATACCCCACTCACCTCAGCCCAGCTAATTTTCCTGTACCTTTGTTTCTTTCTATTGCACTTGAACTTCCCAACCAGAATCTTTCCATCTCAACCACAGCCAATTGCTGCTCCTCTCTGCTGCTGCAGATAAATTCTTCACTGTGCGACGCAACTCTTGGCCATTAAATCCTACATCTCTAAGAAACCGGGTTGTAGAGTGTGCCACAAATCCTCAACATCCTACTTTCACTGGGTAAACCCAAATTCTCCATCCTCACTGTTCTGCTTCAGTGGCTAGTTGAGCATACCGCAATTTCTTCCTATCATACGCTCATCTACAGCATCTTCCCATGGCACTGTTAATTCTACCAGGTGAACAAGGCGTGCTGACCCAGACCACAAAACTATATCTGGTCGAAGGTTTGTGGTGGGAATCTCAGGTGGAAAATTAAGCCATTGTTCATTGTTCTTGAAATATTACAACCTAAACTTCTTAGAACTTGTTGAATATTTACTGAACGTTTTACTTGTAGACATCCCGGAAGAATTCTAAAGTACATTTCTAACCATTAATTCATTTTCCATACCACTTATCCTACACAAGGTGCCTATGGAGCCTATCTCAGGGAACTCAGGGAACAAGACGAGGGCCTTGTGGGCCCATCAAAAGGAACAATCACACACACCCCAGACAATTTGGAAAGGCCAACCAGCCTCCAGTGCATGTCTTTGGACTGGGGGAGTAAACCAAAGTAGCTGGAGGAAACCCCTGAAGTTCAGGTAGAACATGCAGTCTCCAGGCACACAGGGCACAGGTGGGTCCAAACCCGAAGGTGTGAGGCAAACGTGGTAACCACTAGACCACTGTGCCCCCCACACTTCTAACCATTTGTTTTAAGTATCTCTTTAAGGGTATTTCAACACAGTTCAATTTCCAACTAACCAGAACTACCACAGTGACAACCAAATTATCAAGAAAAAAGGGGGTTTGCCTTACCATCATGTACATTTCCTGAATTGTTAGCACACAGACGATCACTATTTTGCTGTTAGAATATGCACACAAACCATTTGAACATTGCAAGCCTTTGCTTGTGTAAGATAAAACAATAGATGCTACTGTCTATTTGAAGCATTGATTAACAACAGGATAATGAAAACCAATGTGAACAGCTGATTTAACTTTCTAAACCCCTTTGTCAAACCAGACATTGTATATGCAATTGATAGAAAGCATTCTCATTACTAGTCGAAATGCTGTTTATAAATTAACTTTAGGAAAAATGCAGGTTTAGGACCTTGAATCCCAGTGTGCAAACCGGGTGCATTTAATTAATAGTCATCTATTTAAGAGGTATGAATCTTGGACCAGAATGCAGTGTTGGAGGAAAATTGCAATTACTCCAGTGTTTATTCTAGTCTAACGGTTTCTTAAACCATGAAAACACAAAGTAGTTAAAAGAAAGAAGATACGGCATTGAATATACTGTATTACCACCTTGGCCTTGATCATATTAGCATTCAATTTAGTATTACTATATTTAAATCCACTTAAGTTCACTTAAGTGTTGATTTTGTAAACAAAATCAGATCACTCGCTATAGATGACCTGTGAAGAAACTGAAAATACTGTGAGTAGAGAGAGAATGAAGAATGGACAGTCTCTGTCTCCTAGCAACAACATCCTGTTCTTAGCTGGTGTTGTTCAGTCCTGTGAGTAGAGCAGGCATCAGAAACCCCTTGATTATTAAAAATATATAATACCACATATACTGTAAATCACGGTGAGTTTTATGTTATATGAAATTATGTTGAATTTAAAGTATTCTTGCCCACTGGAATGCATGAAAATTATGACTCAGAAAATAATCACAAATAATTGGTGAGAAAAACTTTTTTTTTTTTTTAAATAGAAGGACATATCTGCCTGTGTGAAAACACACACCAAACAAGATATAACAATCTTTGTCAATTTAGACCCAAATCCTCAGAATCCCCTTCAAACATACACACACAAACCCCAATATCATTAAAGACTGATTGATGTATTCTTTATTCCAAAGAAATCTGTTTGTCTATAGTTTTAACATCAGGTGGTCACTCAGTAGCAGACCCTCATCCCTACACTTAAATTTTGACCCCCTCATATACAACCCAAATGACTCCTCCACTTCAGTAGAAGTACTTATAATAACAACAATATAATCATATTAATATTCATGACCATCTTTTGATAAACCATTGCACAGTAGTAGAAATTTGAAAAAAGAACATAGAGCTCAGAAATTTAAAACATAGAATGGTTCGATTCCCCTTGGATCTCTTTAGGAATGTATGGTTTCTGTACTATCCTTAACCTGCCATTAACTCTTACGTGTTAAATTTAATTTCTTATGATGACAGGGGGAAAAACATATGCATGTCTGTAGAGATTGAATAACAACAGCTGATTTTTGTTGTTTGAAATGATACTATCAGGCAGTAGGAGATATGACAACCAGCTGACCAGCTATGACTATCATGTACATCATGTTTGCTGCTTATACAAGAGTGGTCCAATACACTCAGGCACTAGTTAGTTCACTTATACCTATATGCATTGGCCGGATTATCAAGTAGATCCACAGGTAGGTCACTTTGTAGGTATACAATTACTTGGTGTATATCATTACACCATCACAATACTTACTAACAAGCCAGATTCCATGTCCTTGGCATGGCAGACCATCTACATAATACCTTATTAGCAATGAGCACCTTTTCACTGATGGGCAAGTAAAGAGAGCCTGACAAACTGTGGACTTTATTCAGTAACTGTATATTTACAAAGTCATCTATATGGTAGCTGGTCATTTTATCTCTAAAGGCCTGAATGCACTAAAGCTTACATAGGGTCTGATTTTGCACTCATTCTAGTAAGATCGTGTGAGTAAAGTAATACACTTTATCCCAACATGATGTCCTATAAAGCAGTAATTAATGGCATTATCCTTTACACTACCATTCTGTTTAAAATAAGGTTTAGATGTACTAAGGACTTGCCATGAACATTTCTTGGTTTAGGAAATAATTCCACTCTCATTAGCTTTTGCTTGCTTCCCCTAAGAAGATAACAGGGTCAGTTTATAGCAAGAGTGTGTAAATTAATAGAGTAATTAAAACTGGGGGAAAAGAGAGCAAACCGATGAACTTGTAAAAATATCAAATCAGGTCAAAAGGAAAAGGCAGAGGTTACTAAATTATGAAACAAAATGTACCAGTACTGTTAAATTTGCATTGATGTGTAATACACATTTGGCAAAATCAGTTTAACCTCAAATCATAATTCCCCACAAACACTTTAAGAAAAGTAAAAAGAAAAACAATTCACTCCAGTTGAGGTGTAGGTACGATAGTGTTTTTCAGTGAAACCATGTTAACTATCACTTCAAGTATAAAACAGACAAAAAAATAAATAAAAAAATAACTGAATAATCAAGCTGATCTACCAAAACCATACATCAGCTCTACTGGCTCTACTGCATTGATAAACAGTATCAGAGTTTACCTTTGCATCCTTCTCAAACTAAACTGTTGACCCTTGTGCATAATCTTCAGTCCGTTGTTGCAATAATAACAAAGGAATAGCTCATCGTGTCTCCTGAGTGTATTCAGGCCTTAACATACAATTAATCCATCTTAATAAACGGTCCATAATTTATAAAATACCTGTAGTTCCTTACCTTTTCATTTTTAACCTAGCAAAAGTAAGTCTGGGGAATTAAACAAGGTAGATGGAAAATAAAAATAACAACATTAATAATAAACCTAGTAAAGAAAAAAACTGAGAGAATGGATCAGTCTATTTGGAGTGTCCCTTAATTTTTTTTTTTCAGATTGTAGTACATTTAACATAGATTAAACATCCTCTTTTGATGGTGTGTGCTCTCATTTAGGAGAAGCCAGAAAGTTCAGCTCGAGGGAGTCTTTGTGCCAGGGAGCTGCAGTTCAGGGGGAGGTGAAGTATCTCTGCATTACATATTTATCCTCAGCTTCCAATGTCATTGCAGTATGAAAAGAGACCACCATTTTGTTTCTCTTTATGTGATACGTCTATAGTGATTTGCACACATCTAAAATAGCAAATCCAGACATGACAAAACACAGAGGAGGAAGTGGGAGGACCAGACTCCAGTGAAAACATTCAAGTCCCTCTTCTACATTTTGTCATCCTGATTCACATGTTGAATTGTCCTTGCAGAGCAGTATGTCCCCAATCTGTCCATTCCTGAACTCCTCCCTCTGTCTCTCTCCTTCTCATTCTCTCAGTCCTGGCCTCCCAGTAGGTCTGTATTTGCGGTGCTCTGAGGGGGTGGGAGTGCACAGGCTCTTGGAGGAGGGGAGTGGCCTCTTCGGCGCGGGCTAG
This sequence comes from Ameiurus melas, assembly GCA_012411365.1. Classification (NCBI taxonomy): domain Eukaryota; kingdom Metazoa; phylum Chordata; class Actinopteri; order Siluriformes; family Ictaluridae; genus Ameiurus; species Ameiurus melas. The sequence continues at coordinate 34,546,083 of CM022757.1, forward strand.
GCCCTCCACCCCCCTCGCTGTCTGTGTTGGAGGAGGAGCGTGGCGGGGGCGGAGCTAGGCGAGGCAGCGGTGCAGAGGATGGAGGGATGCGGGAGCACGAGGTTGTACGTAGGCTCTGTATGCGCCGGCACTCCTGGCAAATTCGTACATGAGTGCAGCCTCGTGGTAGAGGCACAGTCACTGCAGGGGGGCCTAGAGGCCCTGCGGGTGTACTCTTGGCCCCCAGAGGCTCCTCTAATAGACGCTGAGGTCCAGGACCAAGCTCTGAGGGGCCTCCTGCACCTCCAGAGCCTCCTGTTAAAGGCCCAGCACCACTGTAGAGCTTGCCATTGCTGAGGCGCATCTCTCTTACCAGGCGCAGGGGACGTGAGGCCCCCAAGCTGAGGCGGGCCGGGTGTCGCAGGGCTAAAGAGCTTGATAGAGGCCGACGTCGGCGCAAACGAGAGCTCTTCTTACATGACACAGCATTCCGAAACTCATTCAACATCTCCTGACACACAGACACCTGTGAAAGAGAGAACAGTAGGAAAGCAAATGCATGAAAGTTAATAATAATCTATGAATTTACTAACATCAACAAAGAAATTGCCAGTGTAGGCTTCAGTCAAATACATACTTCCTTCTGGAGAAAACACTGTCGTTAAAGCTGTTCTTTACTGCACATATACAGTATTATTGCATTTAAGAAACACTTCTGTTTTTTAGATTAAATTTTATGAGTAGTCTAAAAATGTGATTTTATTCAATCTGTCCCTGAAGTTTACAGTATGTAGACTTACTGTATGTTTTGTGAATAAATGTAAAATATGATATTAAAGGTTATGAAATCATCATAATGTAAGCAAAAAATATCTAGAAATAATTGTTTTATGGTCACATCTTTGCACACGGAGTCTAAATAGAGTAAAAAATTTTAGGTGCGTAGAGATTCCTGCCCTTTAAAAGCTTCTTTAAAAATTTTCTGTAAGGTTTTCTTTGAAAAGTTGCATAATTGTTTTAAAAAGTGTAGTACTGTACACACTCCCAACCTCATAACTTACCCATTATGCTACACAATCACAATTACTGTAAACACAAGTACCGTACATGCAATGGTGACTGGCTGAGGTAGCATCCATTTGGGTTTGAAGAGAGAAATCATACCTCATCTGTTTCAGCAGAGCGCCGTGTGGACCACACAAACTCCATCACTGACACAAACACAGCAATGATCAATCCACAGATCAATACCACAAAGATCCCACCAATATTCTCCATTCCTAGACCTGCAATACATAAAGACACACACACACTTTATTAAACATACCCCTCTTTTCTTACACACAACAAATGTTGGCTGGAACCAGAAAAATACACGGATAGCATTTCTTTGAATCGACACCCCAGCATGCACACGTTATTTATTCCTGTTATGCTTAGAGAAAAGACCTGAATGAATTATAGACAAGCATATTGACATTAAGCAAGGATTTCTCCTAATTCATAAAATATTGTGAGAATGGCCATACCTTTAGCTCGGTGGTCCTCCTCTTTGGGGCACTGCCCTCCCTCCCACCACCTTCTCTTCAAAATCTCCAGCCTATTATTTTCTTGCAGCTGCAGAACAGCCAGGCTGATCTCATCCCTGAAGGGAGAGCCTGAGAAAAAGAGGGAGAGTGTGTGATAGAGAGTGATGGCAATATGACGGACAAAACACATTCCTGATAAACAGAAATATAGTATTTGTTTTGTTTTCCAGTCCTGGCCTTCTTGGCATGATTCCATCTTTGTCTCACTCTATTTATGAATATGTGAATAGTAGATTGGCTTGGATGCCTTTACCACTGGTTGCACAGAGCAGCAAAATTGTCATCTGTGCAAGGTGAAATTCATTTGGTCGTGGTTGTGCCAATACACGGACAATACATTTTGTGGGTGTGCAATTTTTTGTTGGAATTCTGAGATGAGGACTCTGAGATTCCACTCAGTTCTGTTTATCTCCTCTGACTCAGAAATAAAATATTTCTGTGCACACACCACATGGCATAAAGAAAATACACTGACCACTATGATAGATAGTAAATAACCAGAAAAGTTTAACATCAGTCAGGGATTTGTTTGAAGATAGAAAGCTAAATTCTTCGAGCTAGATAATGAAACTACACTTGATTATATATTGATAGATACAGTCCCATCCAAAAGCAGAGAGCTATCTATGGGAGATAACCCCAATTCAGCCGAGCAGAATTTCACTTCCTAAAGGAGGCTGAATGTGCAAACAAATATTACGTGTTATTTACTTTACAACTCTCTGTTCTAATGCTTTTCCCAACCTAAAATCGTGTTGTCTGAGACTAAAGGTGTCATGTTCTAAGTTGTTTAGCACATCTAGATGTAAATATCAGGAAACAAAAACTGATTTTGATCTTAAATTGATTTTAAACCCAAATGTATTCAGTATATTGCAAAATCAAAAGAATTGGGCAATATTAGTTCTGTAACGCCAGCATGATGTAATCACACAATACATTTTCAAGGCTTAGGCTGTAAACTGTCTTAGCATCAGTGCATCCTGATCATAAGATTAACAAACAGCCCCATTAACCTCCAATTTAACTTGTACTCATTGAATATGTCCTACAGTGTTTCTCTCTCTCTCTCTCTCTCACCAAGAGGCATGCCAATGCCATAGCCCTTGGTGTCCAGCAGTCCCCCAATCTGTGTGAGATTGCAGTTGAGACTGCGGTGGTACTCATTCATGGTGCTCTCCAGAAGAAAGGCATATTTAGAGTTCAGTACACGAGCGATGCCTTCCTCTGTGCTCTTCACGAACACACTGGGCTGCTTGGAGTACATGTAGTTCCACATGCGCTGGTATGTCTGGTAACGCGAGTTCTGGAATGGAGACAGAGATGAAAAGTAATTGTGACAGGCATTTGTCCTTGTCGCTGTTCTAGCAACTTTGCACTTTTTTTGAAACAGTCCTTAGCTGGTTGATACATGATACATGGGAACTTTTTTAACAACACATTTTTTATCCTTGAGAAGAGGAAAGGAGAAATGAAGAGTGAAGTTTTACATACACTGGGCCTCATTTTTCAATCTTTCATAAAGTTGTGTGAAAATGTTTTCATGGGCCTGCCATCAGATTTGCAAAAGTTTTGGTGACTTTAGAAGAAAAAAAAACATAAAAAGCTCACAGAGACAACAAAATGGCAACAACAACAACAAAAAAGCACCCTCAATGTAAGTTAATTCTTGTAGTAATGCGATTTTAGCATACAGACTATGTTCTCCTTTTACAGGGTGCCATTTCCTTTGTCCTAATTAAATAGGTAGTCTTATCTTTTAATTTAATAGTTAATTATTTTATGGATTTAGTTTAGATTTCACTGTTTCAATTCATTAATATAAACTGACTGAGTTTCTCAAAAGGTTCAGTAAAAATGTGTGCAATTGAAATACATTTTAAATGCCAATTAAATAAATTGAAGCCTATTAATTGAGGTTCGCATTAGTTAGTCTACTACAACATGTTTGTGAACTAACTGGATTTTCATAAATACCACATATTTTGTGTGTAAATGCTCTTTGAATGATTTCTGAGTAAATTCATTCATATCCAGCGTAATAATTGAGGCCCTGTGTGTGTTAATAATGTTATAGATATTAGAATCAGTTTGTTTCCAGCTTGTTTATGCGCGTGTGTTGTCTGAAGTAGTTACTGAACAGAATTTCACTGTATGAAATGAGATTGAACTGAGCTGTTCCAAATGGAATAAAAAAAAAAGTTTCTTAATCTAAATGCCAAGCATTAAATCCCAGCTGAGTTTGGAGTTATATGGGTACAAATATAGTTTATAGAGAAATTCTGTATCATACACAATCAGAGACAACACCACAAACACACACAGAATGTCAAGGCCTTACACAAGTAAACAAGACCTGCTACAACAACACATTGTGCCAAGAGTGACTCAAATCAACAAACAAAATACAACACTCCTTCAAATACCAGCATATGCCAACTCAAACAGAAACATGTCCTGATACGCGCTTACCATACGGACAGCAGATGTGTGGTGTGGTTGTTTGTATTAAATAGAGAGAGTGTGTTTGAGAATCATATGGATCGTACCATGAAGAAGGTCATGGTACTCCCACCATGAATAGTGCCATACTGAATGTTAGTTTGGTCTGCCAGGTCATCGGGTGACTCGATGGGGACCTCCATCCTCTGCACTGTCAGAAATGCAGCCAGATTGGCTGTATACGAGGAGATGATGATCAGAGTGAATGCCCACCTGAGAGAAAAAGAGACAGAGAGAGAGGAAAGTATATATGAAGGAATCAATGGTTAGAAAGTAAAACAATTTTGACCTTTATTATACCTAACTATAATATTATAATTAACATTTATAACATTTAACCTTAAATACCCTGAAACTCTGATTGGAAAGAAATTAATTAAATGGCATGCTGTTGCAAGCACTACACACACACACACACACACACTAACCAGACTCCGCTAACACAGCGTGTAGACAGAGCTTTAGGCATGATTTCTGAGCCCTGCTGCATGAAGCCTCCCACTGGAAACCACAGACTGTTTCCTAGTGTGTACTGGTTCTCCAGCAGGTCCCGGCGTTCCCGCAAGCACGGGTGAGGGTTATACCACTCATAAGGGCTTAACCTAGGATGCACACAGGGAACCACATAAAGTGTGACCTATATGTAAATATACTGTCTCTTTTCTTGCTTCCAAGCCATCCATCAGTAAACACAATGCTTAAAATACAGCTGGAGTCTGGCAGTTTTTTTTTTTTTCAATCACTCTATTTGGCTGCCTGTTTTTACAGGATGAGACCATTTGATTGACATTGCAAATGACTAGCCACAGACAGTTAATTTTGTGTGATAGATATATTCAGTTAGTTGTGGCCAGTTAAATGTGTAATAAATGTAAGATGGTCTGTAGGCGGAGTGTCTGAGGCTGAGACTTGTGATTGATTGACTGTGGTTCACACAGTAGCAACTTATCAAGAGTGTTTTATGTTTACATGAAGCATTCTGTAGCATAGTTACAGTTATAATAGTAGAAATTAGATATCAGATATATATCAGTGCTCAACTCTGAGACGTGCCACACAAACAGAGCACTGAAAACTAGAGGTTCCAAAGCAACTAGATAAACAACTATCTCTGATTATGAAGTGGGGTATGTGTTAGCGAGTGTGGGAATGTGTAGGTGTATGTGTGTGTGTTTGTGTACCTAGCAGCGAGGAAAAGCACACAGCTGACAGCCAGGTAGGCCAACAGCATGAAAAGCCAAACGGCCGGAGAGAAGGGATCCAGGAATGAGAAATAACCCGGCTTTCGACCCTAAACAGGAGAAACAAGTGGAAGATACTTTTTTTTAAAAACAGTATAAATAAAAAATAAACGAGAAATATACATATATACTCTATACATACATCACAACTAGGCAATGTGTACTGGTAAAGCAGTATTCAGAAGCTTAAATGACACCTTTTTTGACAAAACTGACATATCAGGGCTCAACATTAACTCTTTTTTGACTTTGTTGCTCTGGTGCTCCCAACTTTAAAAAGTTAGGCGCACCACCACTACAATTAATCATCTTAATTTATTAATGTCTACAGGAGGTTTATGCATGACCTGTGTATTTTCAGTTCTTTAGCTACTAAAAACGCTGTTTAAACTATATATTAATGTATTGCATTTCTGTCTGTCATGTGTTTCAGTTCAGTTCAATTTCAGTCACTTTTTTTCTTTTCCATTTCTTGTTAAATTTTTCTCTCCTGCGGTTAAAACATAGCTTGGGTCATTACATGAGAGATGATGAATTTCAGCAAGAACTACACTTTTTTTTTTATTTTATTTTTTTTTTTACATATCATCTGATGTTCATTCATGTAAATTTTTTTGATAAAACATGTGTTTAAGACAAGGAGACAATGATCCATTTACTCGCGCTTCTTGCAGCAGTTTTGAGTTAGCACACGCTCTACCACACTCACGCACCGTAAAAAAAAGCATCAAAACAACATTTAATGTTGGAATTTGTGATTTAAAAACATAATTTGGAAGCCGAGACTTTCTTCAGACACAGCTGATTATGAATTCCAAACTTAAATGGTAGGGCGCATCACCTGCACACGATCCGCACGACGCTAACCAACGCATTGAGAATATGAAGCAGGCAACAGAATACAGCGCGCGAGACAGGAGGGCGGTGTGCAGCGCTGCACCGCGGTAAAGTTTGCGGTAAATTGCTACCAACTAGGTTTTATATGGCACAATAAGTTTATATGAGTAATAAAAAGGTATGAGATTAATAATATATATGCTATAAAAAAAATATATAATACGGAATCCATACTGTACTCTAACAATTCAATACATTAGATATCCTGCGAAGTAGTCGACTATAATCTTGATAGAATCATTACATAATTATAAATCCAACTTTAACCTCAGTGCAGAGCTGATTGTGGAATTCAATTCTAAAAGAAAGACAGACTGCTTGTTGATTTATTTGTTTGCGTCTGTGGATTAATTTAATCATTTGATCCGAGATGAAGCTAATGCATTACATTTGCGCGGTAATTTCCCGAATTATAAATCCGAGCTTTGCGGGAATGGTTAAAATGATGCACAATCCCGTGCCGAAATTCAAGCGCTGGGAGTGTTTAGAGGATAACAGTCAAATCTGCATTAACGTTGGGGATGTAAAGATAAAGTTTAATTGGTTATGTAATGTTGGATAGATCGGTGGACTGTATCACTGTATCAGCTCACAGCAGGCGCATACTGTGCAGTAATATTTTCAATCGCATAAATGCTCCCAAATATATTTTGAGTTCGCACAGATAGTCGCAATTTCGAGCCTTGCATATATACAAACCTATATTATAAATTATATATGAACAGCTATTCAAATAAATGGTTATTCAAACAGGCATCAGCTGTCATAAACACTGCTTTTGTCAATTCCAATGACCTGAATTAAGTAACATTGACTACTGTCATCTAATTATTGACCTTATTCTGAATAAGGCAATATTGTGATTAAGGTGTTTACATGAGTCGCTTTTAGAATATTCATTTAATGTTCCCATTTTACATGTTATAGAACAGAGATCGATTAATGTCACACGTCATTAAGTCCCCATGTCAATGCAAATCAATTTATAACATTTTTGACATGCGTTTTTCTGGATTTTTTTTGTTGTTATTCTGTCTCTCACTGTTCAAATAAACCTACCATTAAAATTATAGACTGATCATTTCTTTGTCACTGGGCAAATGTACAAAATCAGCAGGGGATCAAATACTTTTTTTCCCCTCACTGTAATTACTATCCTGCATGATTATATGGCAGTAATAGTTATTAAAGTGCAGTTAATCATTAAAAACTTTTTTATTCTTTTTTTTTTCTGCCTGGCAAATAATGTGAGGTGGCTGAATGAGGGTAATTTGAAAACTGAACAAAGGTGAGCACCAAACAGAGCACCAGCTCTGAACATCCCTTATGCCATGTACATGGTAACATCAAAACAGTGAAGATCTTTTGTATATTTTCTCTTATACTTAATTAGAGCGTGCTTGATCTTGATGTTTTACATACTGATCAATTATGAAACAACTCAAGTGTAAAAAAAAAAATCCCTATGAGATACTGCTGACTAATGAGACACACTAGCAACAATAAACCAGTATAGCTATAAAAACAAAATTACATTAAGTGACTTTTAACAAGTCAGAACAGTCTAATGGAAGTATCATAATAAAGCCTTGTGTCAGCAAAAATCTTATCCACTTTACAGCAGCCAACTGGTGTATGTTGGAATAAGCCTTTATGACTGCTGATCTTGGTTCATATCAGCTTGGCAACAGCAATATACATATTTTTTTCTAATTGCAAATTATTATAATAATTAATTGCAGCACTTTTCTTATAAAGCCTTAAAAATATTTGCCTTTTCGAATAGTGCTACATGAATGACATTTATGTTGAAAATCAGAACAAGTTTCGTTCATATAGCACTATTTTCCCCAATACTACATCAACATGCCTGCGTCGGAGGAATATGTCTATTTATGGCTTTGCTTTTTTCTCACAAGAAGAGGCAATATTTATCACAGGCCGAGCCACTACAGAAACAGCCAAGTTAAATCAAGAGTCTCAGAGACTGTGTGTGATTGCGTGCATATAAATCTTTTTATAGCTTACTATATGAACCCGGTAAAGAATACTGATGCCCAGGGTCATGAAAGGTTTGGAGAAATCGATGACTTTCTCTCTCTCAGAGGTGATAGTGAAAGCAGCTACGGCTAAATCTGCTTTCTGCTCCAGATAAACAGAAAGAGAGCGAGAACAAAGAAAACGTCAGTAGTGTGAAACGAGGCATTTAAAAAATGAAGGAAGATAAATACAGAAAATGAAATATGTGTGTGTGGACTTACTCTGTTGATAAGCTCCCCCACCATGCCAGTCCAGGAACCGTTGGGTTCTGGAGCTCCATACAGACCATCATCTACCAGTTTGATTCGATAAGTAAACTTCAGAATGTCTGATAATTCCTTCAGCATGTCCACACAGAAGCCTTCATACTGCTCATTCCCCTCTAGGTCCTGATAATTTGCTTTCCTCATCACATACGGGTTCTCCTGTGTATACGCACACACACACACACACAACACACAGAGTGAGTTAGATGTAAGAACCTTGTTACAACACATATTTCAGAAAATGGCCACCACACCGTGCATATAGTGCATGTGATGCTGTAAGATCTCACCAGTATGGTGGTGACAATGAGGGTCTTGTTGGTCAAAGATTCAGAGACATTGATATCCAGACTGGTGGAGTTCATGACCAGGGTGTTGTTAGAATACCAAATACCAATCTAACACATAGACAGAGAACACAGAAGACACATTACCAACCGTTATCTAAAATAAGAACTGTATACAAAGAGATGTGAACGTGTGTTACCTGTTTGTGGCCTGATTTATGTTTCTCCAGGATATGCAGGGTGTAGTTGGTTCTCTGGCCTTTGCTGTTAAACTCAACACGGCCTGTTAAACCATCATACTCCACCTGAGGGCACAGAGAAAGGATAAGCATGACAGATAAAAACCGAGAGCAGTGGTAACCCTGAGATGGTCTGCTCTCACATGCTACCACCTGTAGCATGCAATGTGTGTTACTGATTTGTGGTTTTAGGTATGTTGGGAGCTTAGTGTTGACCATCTGGGCCTCCAGAGAAATGATTTAACCCATTCCTAGAGATAGAGAATAACCATATAAATAAAAATAACCAGCAATTTATAAACTACAGGCAAATTTAGTTTTGAGAAACAGTTGTTTCTAATTTGTGTTTCCCACTGTACTGCAGGGACCGTTATCTAAAATAACAAATAAGTGATGCGAATTATGACACGGATACATCATTTGAGCATACAGCAAAAACACAACATACAGAACATGGAAAGGGCTCAGATTGAAGATCTTCATTATTTTTCCTTAATTACAGACAAATGACATCAGCACAAATGTAGTTTTAAAATGATCTACGGTGGCCTGTAAGTGCAAAATACATTAGCCAACGCAATAACAAATATGAAATCACAACAGAAAACTCAGAAACACTTCGTTAACTAGGTCCATGTTGAACACCCGATTCTCGTTGCCGATTAGCTACCCCACACATCAGTCTGTAATACCGTGGAAAATGGAGAACCAGAGAATGTTTACAATCGAAGGAATTATGAGCCTAAATAAATCTACTGACACCTTTATCCATGCTTAAATTTTATCAAGGGCATAATATGATTATATTTTACACATGCTGGCAATATTGCATGGAAGTATTATGATTATGCAAATACCAAAACCTACCTGAAGGAGGCCGTGTTATTCAGAAGAAAGATCTACTCCTCACTATAATATAAGTAACTTTACAGTAAAATCATTTTAATAACAAGACTGAAAATGTGCAATTCCTGTTCCCTTTTATAGTCATATGCCATGTCCAATCAGCCACCAGTATGTGTTGTTTAATAAGGAGCTATGGGCTAGATTTGTAGTTCATGTTGGTGTATTTCTGATGTTACTGTTTGTTAATGTGTTCTGTACTTATGGGCTACCGAATATAAATGCTTTTAAATGCTGCTGAAGGATTGTACAAAATACACACTCACTATTTGGTTAAGGTTTTGAAATGACCTGCTCTGCAACACAAACTAAAAGGTTTCCTGGAACTACAGCCTGGGAACTCAAACTGACTCCGATTGTGAACTAAAACCGATGCTCCAGAAATTCTAAATAAGGTCAAGTAGTAGAAACATGCCTAATGGAAATCTGCACACACACTGACCATGCGCAGGTAGTTCATGAGGCTGGTCCCATGTTGCCAGATCTGTGGAGAGGAGCAGCTTAAGGGTTTCACTCCGATTTCCTGACTTCTGTTCAGCTCCTGTACGGCGCTCGCTACCACATGGACGGCATCGAACAGCAAAGCTGAAGACAGCTAGGCACAGCACATAGAGAGTAGTAATGTGTGTGTGTGAATGATGCTGTATCGTAGTGGGGACCAAATGTCTCCATAAAGATAGGAATATCTGAAGGTTTTGACATTTGACTGGACAACAAAACTTCAGCATTTATTAACTGCAATGTTAAAAAATGAAAAGAGTCAAAAGTTTTCTTTTCAGCTACTGAGGTTAAGGTTAGATTTAGATTTATCCATAGCTCTTAATGAGCATGTGTGTGTGTGTGTGTGTGTGTGTCTCACTGTTGGTCCTGGGTATGGGTTAAGGTCACAGCCTTCTCTCCAGGACAGGTTGAGGCTCCGGATAAACTCCAGGTAAAATGGGTGAGTGGTGTTGAACATCGAGAAGCCCACAATGTTGGAGTGCTCATCTACCACATCATCCAACCACAGCAAAGGAAAGTCCTGCATGCACACACACATCGCCATAACAAAACCGCATCATGTCCATGCATAACCATGTATTACTTAATATTTTTCATTCCCTTTCCCTCTTTTTCATGTTTTTTAAAAAATATGTATGTACCCTGGTGGTGTTGTAAATGAGAGCTTTTAAAAAAAATTAAAAATAATTAAAAATTTTCCAGACCCAATCCAGAGACAAAATTAGGTTGAAAAAGTGCAGACAAAAAATAATAATCTTTCTTACCATGGTTGTGAGGATGTACTTGTAAAATGCTGATGTCATCCCTAACTCAGATGCCTAGAAAAGAAAAGAGAAGAAGAGATTAGAGCATGGATTGCATATTTACACAGAATGAGGAAGGTGAAAGGGGGAGAGAATCGTTTTATCTGCAGGTTGTACTGTACATATTTTCAGTGTGCATAAAATCAACCACAGTACAGGTACAAGTGAACAGAGCTGAATTACAGTAGCTGTAAATAAAAAAGGAGAGAGAAAGAGAGAGCGAGAGAGAATGATAGGAACAGAAGGAAGCCATCACCAAGCTCCATTTAAATGCATTAGTTCTCACTACAACAGCCACCAGGGGACAACCCGCTGTGTGTGGTGCAACTCAAACCCATATCATTTTGCCAAGTAGGTGTGTGTGTGTGTGTGTGTGTGTGTGTGTGTGTGTGTGGTGTGTGTGTGTGTGTGTGTGTGTGTGTGTGTGTGTGTGAGAGAGAGAGAGGGGTGGGTATTATGGAGAAAAGAAATTCTTGAAGACATTTTTATGATATGGGGTACATATCTTCATATAGGTTTGCTCTCAAAATGCCAGCAAAACAATAGTGTTTTAAAATAGTGCATTTAAAAAAGGGTTTGATTTTTATATAATGCCAACAATTGAAAGTTAAGACTGAAAAGAAGGGCAAAACAACAAAAAAAAAAGTCAAATGTTAACATTTCACAATTTTAAATTTATGTACAATTTTTTTTTTACATCAAAATAGTTGTTTCGGATCAGTTTGCAATTAAATATATTTTTAAAAATTATGTTTTTATATTATATTGTATTATATTATATCATGTTATATATTTTGCCCAAATTTGCCTGACAAGGAAAACGGTATTTTTTAACTGCAGCTTTTATTTAAAGAATTAAAAGAGGGTTTCCTTTTTATTACTGAGCTTGGGGTTAAGATTAGGCTTATGTGTTGAAATAGCATTAATTAGCTACAGTAATAAATATGTCCTCACAAGGACACTAAGGCAAACTTACTGTGTGTGTGTGTGTGTGTGTGTGTGTGTGTGTGTGTGTGAGTGTGTATACCTTTTTCAGAATCAGGTATGACACAGAAGCATTAGCATCAATGATGATCGTAGCGATTTTATCATCGCGGATCTCTTTCAGTAAGGATGTGGGATCGAGATCATCATCCAGCATTCTGACAGACAGTGTTTCCCTGGAGATGAGAAAACGCCTCACCAGCTCCTCCAATCTCAGCAGACCTGAAAAGCAGGTGGGGTTAAAGATATCACAAGAGGATGTGCGTGTGTGTGTGTGTGTGCATTAAATGTAAATAAGCGGCTGTCTTCTCATGGGAGTGTGTGTACGGAGAGAGAGCCAGTGAACCCAGTGCCAAACTTTAATTAGTTTGAGGGAGGAGAGAAATCAATGCACTCACTTACATGCTCTCATTCTCTCTCTCTCTCTTTCTCTCTCTCGTCTCTCTCTCTCTCTCTCTCTCTCTCTCTCTCTCTCTCCCTCTCTCTCTCTCCCTCTCTATCTCTCCCTCTTTCTCTCTCCCTCTCTCTCTCCCTCTCTCTCTCCAACTCCCCCAGCACTTCTCCATCTCCCCCTTCGTGTATCTTCCTCTCTCTCGCTCACCCACTCACTGATTCCTGCAGCAACCCTTCCCAGTTATATTCTCAGTGGATTTCATGGACACTCTTTTTTGCGTATTAGTACTATTCATGCCATCTTTCAGTTCTCCCTCTCTCTCGTTCTCTCACATTCCACTCACTCCTCAATGAAAACTGAAGGTGATGAACAACAGAAAGTAAATAAATCCTAACAGTCAACAAGCAAGTGCTCTGAAAAAAAACTCCACTATTTGCAATCATTACATTCGGGTCCAGAGAAATTCTGCCCTTATCACTCCTTACTACCTGCCCTCATTCAGAGGAATCCATTAGCCAATTCTGTTAGGACAGAGAAACCCCTTCACGTCTGTCCCAAAGCCCTGCCAAACTCCACTAAAAAAAACCTATCAATCTATAGGCAGGTCAGCACTAGCGTCCCTCATACATTTTGCTGAATAATGCAAAAGTTACTGAATAATGTGCTTTAAGCTGAATAACTGAATAATAACCCAAAGATGTAGATGTATCTAAGAATAGTACACCTTTCTAACTGCAGTCACATATACAAAATAATAAAGGACAATAATAATGTCCTTGGATTATGGATTGTGGGTTTGTTAAGAGCTAGAGAGCAAGTGCAGCATTTATTTATTTATTTTTTTTTGGACCACTTGCTTTATCCTCCTACTTTCATTGTTGTTCTCAGAATTGCGCCTCAAAGGTCAGATCTAGAATTCTCTTACAAACTTTCAACAGAATGCAAGACCTTCATCATCCCTCCTCGCTGAAGTCCTGAATAAGTATTCCTACAGTGTTCACTGAATAACGCACACAAGTGTAACAGGTGCATGTGTCCGAGAGGTGGCCATCTTGTGGTCAGACTGGACGCTGTTAAATCAGATGTATAATGGCTCCCCTCTCATGTGCCCATTTGCACTAACACATACAGGCAGACACAGAGATCAAATAGAGTGTGCCAAATGAGAGGTGATCGCCAGCGTGTCCAATCAGAGGGCAGAATAATGACTGGGTTGTAATGAGAAACAAATGAACATATTCTCATTAATTAATGACTGTGCATCAAACAAAAACAAAACAAAATGTGTGTATATATATATATATATATATATATATATATATATATATATATATATATATATATATATATATATATATATATATATATATACACACATACACACACACACAAAAAACAAAAAAAAATATATATATATATATATATATATATATATATACACACACATATATATATACACTATATATATATATATAAAAAATCAAGAGATGCACCCAACGATAAAGGCTATTTTTAGATCAGGGCCGATTATATCCTGTCAATCAAAAGAGAGCGGGAAAACACATTGATTTCGTGCTGTGTGTAAAGATGATGTCTCTTGTGTGGAACGACGACAAAACTGCAGTTTGTAATCTCTGCACTGTTATAATTTTACACTGGAAGTGAGCAGCAACGAATTGGGAAGTGGGAGCTTCGGTATCCAGTTTATTTTTCTCCGCCCTGCGCTCCCTTGAATTGAAGGGCCAGTACACGGTTGAAAGATTTAAATGAAGATAAGTAGAAAAAAAAGTATATATATATATATATATATTGCACAGAAAAATATATTTGTAGAGTAGTATATTTCATATCCAGTTAATGTTAATATGATTTAATATAATCCAAAAGTTGATATTATATATGACCAGTCTGATGTTCAGTGATGGAGTAGAAATGCATGTGTTTGTGGAGAGTGAATGTGAGACTAACAGGAGGTTTTTTTTTTTTACAATTCAGTCAATGATAATATGAATTAATAACATTCAATAAGTTAAGAAATAAAGTTTTTATTTGCATTGCTTTCAGAATTGCGGAATTAATTATTAATTTTAAAGAAGGCATAAAAGTCCGAACCATCTGTATCGGCCGACATCACTCTGAATAATTGGTACAGTAGAAATTTAGTATCGTTGCATCTCTCTCTCTCATATTATATATTTTATTTTAATATATATATATATATATAGCACAAAGCAGGAGTGCGGTGCAGGGTCCATTGGCCTGTCTCTCCATCTCCTGCCACCATTTTAAATGAGCTTGATGAATGGCAAGTTGCACCTACTCTGCTGCCATGGCAACCACAGCGCAGCCAACTAGGTCAGAGCCAAGCCATGTGAATTGACGATCTCACAAATGCTCACGCTTGCTTAATTGAACTAATAATAATGAATATACTGAACGAATGTACATATTTTCAGGCAGTACAATACACGGCAGAATTGAATCATTATGTAAGGCTTCCAAGCTTCACACACAATGCACTGTTGTGGAGGGACATTCCTCTGCCATGGCTGACCAGCACTCATATGAATACATATTTGGTGGAGGGATGGGTGAAGAGCAGAGGGAACATCTTACAGAGCTTCCCTCATTTATTCCTACGTTTTACATTCACAATGGTTCACATATATTGAGATACAGTTAGAGTTAATTAACAAACATTGGAATCGTAGCACATTAATTATTCAAACCAAAATCATGAGAGTCTCTATTTGTTGTACATCAAATATTTTTCTGTCTGAAAGCTGAGTGGCTATACAATCCCTACGGTGACTCATCTGGAAAGGCATTTTGACATGTGTGGTGCTCCTGGGCAGGTCATACATGCTGATGGAGAGAGCAAAGATCAAAGACTCACACTCAGCCTTGGCACAGACCAGACTGGCTGATGGGTAGCTGAAAGAGCGTAGGATGGCACCCACGGCCAAGCTCAGATCCTCGTTGCTAGGATACAATGTGACGGACGCGAAACGCAGGTAAGGCAGCCGTGGAGTCTCCTCAGGACCAATTTTCACATGAGGGATCTGAGAAAAAAAGAGAGAGAAGGACAGAAAAGAGAGGAGAGAGGAAGTATAAGTGAGTTTGTCCTACTAGAGCCTAGTATAAGATCCTACTATAGTTACTGTACATCCTATTCTGGAAGCATTAACAATCAAACACCAAAATATACACTGGCTCACCTCCTTCTCCCCACAGATGTGACTGACAGTAGAACCTGAGGCAGGACTGGAGGCGGGGCCAATGACAGCAACAACACCCTTAGGCAGAATCTGGCACACTAAAAGAAAACAAAATCTGTAGGGGTCTCTTTCCTCAGGTCTTTTTTTCCCCAGTCAGCACACTCCTGCTTTCGAATAAGGTCAATTCATACTGATACATAAAGCTGCCCAATACCCTTATAGCCCTTATATATTTCACTCTTAGTCCCCTTTTTCTCAGCGTGTTTATGTGTGAATGGGACTTACTGGTGTCTGTGGTCTCATACTGAGAGTCTTTCTGGAGCTCAAAGACTTCGACATCCACGCGAGCACGAGCTGGACCCTCCAGCATGCTGTTGATGTTCTCCCGTGCTAAAGCTAAAGCCAACCGCTCTCCACGGCCACAGGCAGAGCGGTCATCCAAAATTGCCGCTGGTCAGGCAGAAGGAGGAGCAAAACACACACACACACATACACAGAGAGAGAGAGAGAGAGAGAGAGAGAGAGAGAGAGAGAGAGAGAGCTCCATTTACTCTGTGCCAGTGAGTTTGCCTCTCAAGGGCCAACTCCAAAAGGTCATGGCAGAAAATTCTGTGCTTAATGTGGTGGCAGTAAGGGCAGCCAAGCAAAGGCCAAAGGCAAAGTGTGGATTTGGCCGAACAAAGTGGCTATTTAAAAGACCCCTGCCTGGTGATTCAGATGAAGTGAAGGACAATGATGTTCTGACACAAACTTGAATTTCCAGCTGCAGCATCACTTTACTGCAATGTGTTTTATTATCACTCCACATGTCAAGGCTGGGTACATGAGTGCCTACCTAACATGCACCTTACTGATAGCTCTGGAAAAGAACTTGTGGTGTCTATGTATTCGTCAAATGAGATTAAACAATATTCTTTATTCAATTTTCACATCGTTGGCACCCATAAAAGGTCATTAGCATCTCCTTCCTCCTAAATCCCAATTTAATCCATACTCATAATATAATCTGTTGGACTGATTAATAGGATCAAACATTTAAAGCACTGTAAGAATAAAGGCGGTGCAACTCACCCATTCGCACAGATGACAGGACAGGGGTCTGGCTTACAGAACAAGGCGGCATGTTAAGCACAGTAACTAGCAGGAAGTGGACGTGAATCGACAGCAGCACTGCTGGCAGTTCCGGCATCTTCTACTGCTCCTCATGGAGACGCCGTCTGCTGCCTAGAGCACCCCCTGTAAAACAGGTGAGAACATTATAAGATGAAAAATATACATGCACACACTCTTTATTCTTGTACAGATGGGCTGCCTATAGCACCCCCTAGAGGACAAGTGTTAGAAATAGAAGCTTAAAGACATACAAGTACACAGACACCATCTGCAGCCTAGGGCATTGTAAAGGGTTACAGTGTTAAAGATATTTACACACACACACACACACACACGGAGATATTATTTATTTATTATAGTTATACTGCCTACAGCTCATTGTCCCAGCATAAATCATTTCCTTTAAAGGCAAATGCACAAATTAAAGCAAATTTGCATTTAATTTGTGTTCACACCGCAGTAGCTGGGCCGTATTTACATGCAAACGCTAGTGTAACTTGCGAGTGTAAGTGGAATAATGCCAACATATTGCTAATGTGGTTGGTCCATTTTTATCTGTTCTTGCTTAGGTGATAGCATGTGTTGTTTTTTTCCTTAACCCTTAAGTGAACCCTTAAACATTCTTAAAACTGGGTTTTGCCAACAAATAATAAACAAAACGAATTAAATAAACACACTCACTTACAGCAGGCTGAATTTTTGTATATTATAAGGAAAGATGTCAATGTGCTGAGCTGCACATGCTCAATTGAAGAGAATATGATGAGCTGAGATTTGATTGGATATCACCTAACTTAACCGTCTCTTAATAATTTATTCATTCTAACCCAACCAACGTCAGCATGATATAAAAGAAAAGTGATTCAGCAGCTACACAGCCCCAAATGCAGCAAGCTGTGACTGACTGTGTGTTCTGAAATCTTTTTATCATAACCAGCATTAACTTCCCCAGCAGTCTGTGCTACAGTAGCTCCTCTATGTGATTGAACTAGTCAAGCCAGCCTTCGCTCCCCATGTTCATCAATGGGTGTCTATGACTCTGTCGCTGATTCAACAGTTGTCCTTTCTTGGACCGCATTGGTAGATACTAACCACTGCATATCGGGAACACCCCAAAAGAACTGCTGTTTTGGAGATGCTCTGACCCAGTTGTCTAGCTATCACAATTTGGTCCTTGTCAACGTTGCTCAGATCCTTATAGTTGCCCATTTTTCCTGCTTTCAACACATCAACTTCTAATACTGACTGTTCACTTGCTGCCAAACATATCCCAACCCTTGACAGGTGCCACTGTACTGTATATATATTATATCCTAATTCATATGACCACAAACACACAATGATGGTCAAAACAGATATCCTCTGGCGGCCCTCAGTAAACCAATCATGCACGTACGCAATCAGCTTTGAAATAATTATGGAGATCCCTTTTCAAACAAGGGTTAGCAGGTGTGCTAATTAGTGCTTTGTTTTTGTTATTCACATGAAGCAAGAGAGAGGTCTTTCTATACGCATGAAAACAACTGTTGCACGGTGAACAATTGGGAGAATTAGACAACCAGCATCCAGGGAATGCAAAAAGATGAGATACAAAAACACAGTGTAAAGCCACTTGACAGGGTCATAAAGATGCCTGGTGAAGTAAATAACAAGATAGTTTATTAGCTGGGCTAAGCTCTCAATGGAATTAGCTCTAAATTACTCGAGTTTTTTTACAACAACCATATTTTTGGGCCATAAGCATTCGTTAGGTAGACAGATGTTTTATGTTCTTGAAAGTCACCTAACCATATTTTTTATTATTCCGTTTTATGCAGGTGTGTATGAATATGAGATGCAAACCACACATGCTTGATTGCAAACCACACATGCCCCTGATTCTAATGTGTATGAAATTATGAAACTATTCACATGCAATTCATTATGTGATTCCTTCCTATTCTCCATACTGGAGAATAAGTCAGAATAAGCCTATACCAGCTATCAAGTCATTAATCTAGTTATTTCTGTTCATGAATAGGCATAGAATGCCATCCCTAATGCACCACAGATATTTACTAATGTCAGCAGCAGTCAGGAGAGCTCAGACATACGATAAGGTACTTTCTCAAAATACAGATAATTAACAAGAATTGGATAGTAGTAGGAGAGTCAAAAGACTCGCATGGGATTAAAGCAAACAGCAGTCAAGGTGAGAGAAGGAAAATTACATTTTGCCATGCTAAAACTCTGAATATTATTTCCAATCATTTAGGCACACAAGCAGCCTGGAAACAGGCAGTGAGTGAGGAAAGGAGATTGAGTATTTCTGAAGGTATTACCTATGTATGTTGTGAATGTTTTTCTTCCATTTAACTGTATTCGGAATAAATACATACTGTTAACCATTAAAAGTGTCCTGTTAAAGAAGCTGTTTGACTCAACCTAACACAAGAAGTAAAAAATTGTCACAGACCATTTTTGCCAGAAATCAATCATTATAACATGGCAACTTCATGCTTCCTGTGATGCTTATATGACTGTGAATGTGCTGCACAAAGTAACTCAACTCAGTCTAACACTCTAATTTTTATAAGGCCACAGGGCACAAGGGTCAGTACAACCATAGGCTTTTATGTATGCTACTTGACCGTTGTAGCTTTGGCAAGTTCAGATATCAAGAGAATTCCCAAAAGTGAAACTGTCAGTTTAAACCTGGTGTGAAAGCTTCAAAAACAGATATTCCCAATTCTCTGAAATTCAACTTGCAAGCCTGTGGCTACGTGCCGCTACCTTGGGTGAGTTATATTTCTTTCAACATATCATGTGCTGTTCATCATGGCTGAGCCTACTAAATTAGCTCAATTTCAAAGCTCTGGGGTTAGAGACAGTTTTACCTCCACACATATATCACTTCACTTGCGTTGGATTTCCCGCATGTCAAGCGGATAGCCACAAATAAGCATGCAGTAAGACATACGCTTATGAAGTCATTGTTTGAATTTCTTGGAAGTCAAAAATGAGCACCAGCTTTATTCTCACTGCCTCAGTGAGAATATCAAGGATGCCATGTTTGACACTGAAAACTGGCCCAAGTCCTGAAGCCTTAACAGCTAGTCAAAAAACACCCACGTCCAGTGAACTTTCTAGATAAATTATGACTTGGCAGCAGACATGGCTGAAATCAATGATTCACTGAGGTGGGCACTAGACAGCAATCCTGACAATATTGCAGCGAAAGAAACTGCAGTTCTGCTACCAGTCCTTACCTTTTCATGACTGAAGTGCTCATCAACATCAGTTTCTCTGTCCCAAGAAGTTTTTTTCCGTCTTGCACAGAAGTACTGTTAAACAATAGGTAGGCTCCAGAGGGATCTTATTCAACAATCAACTCCTTGCTCATAAGTAACTCTTATAAGCATTCTTGGGGAAGTTATTCCAAATCAAAGTGCTGCACTTTGGCCTCTACCAAACACCACAGGTTTTGTTTCAAGATGTTTGCAAGTACTGTTGTCTCCATTGATGGCCAGTTGCATCAGGATAATACTATACTTGGACAACTTTCTCCTATGTCCTCTATCAAGGAGCAGGCCATCTGGGACATATCCACCATCTTCATCCATATTATGGTGCTTGGTCACATGGTGAAAACAGACCACACAGTTCATTGGTATATGGATAGATTCATTAAGAATGCTAGCCATCCCACACCCCAAACTGCAGCAGATATTATTATACTTGCAAAACCACTATGCGCAGTAGTAGCATCTACTGAGGATGTTAGGACTTACAATAGCAGCCACCACTGTGATCCTCCTAGGCTAGTCTGGTGCTAAGGGCAGTTGTAAAATATAAGTGGGTTATTTTTCTTCACATGGAACCCAAAAACCACAGACAGAAACATGTTCTTGTCTCAGTGCATGAATCTCAAGTACTGGCTTGCTTTAGACACAAGGCATTCATAACTGAATACATACCCCCAACCTGCTGATTCTTCCCACATCAAACAGAATACTAGGCCACAGAGTACAGCTTGTGGAACCAAGATGGCAGCCAAGAACTTGGTTCCCACTGCTGCTTTCTCTAATTGTCAGAATACCCTGGCAGCTTCCATCTCAAGCAGGTCTAATGTTTCAGTAGATTGAATTCAAGAATCCCACGAACATGAATGTTGTTTGTGCTTAAGTGGAAGCTGATTTGCAAATTGTATTTATCCCATCAGCTGGCCCTAGTACATTGCCTGTTTCCCAGATTCCTGATTTTGGGGAGCACTATACACTTTCAATTCCCTGTCTATACTGAAGGTAAATGTGCTAGCTATCACACTGCACCATAGCACATCGGATGGCATTTTTCTATGGTTCATCGGCCCGTTCTAAAGGGAACGAGACATCTGCACCTACCATGGTCCCTTAAGAGCCTGATTTAAGACCTCTTTCTTGGACTCCCTGGGAGTCTCATAAGCCTGCACAAGATAGAGAATTGAAATGGCTCACTTCGGGCTGACCTTGTGGTTGAATGCAAGGTTATTTCACCAAACTTTGTAAATCAGTTTAGTGACCTTACAGCCTTCAAAGACAATGATCCTTTAGAACATTATATGATTTAGGGCAGGATGGTATCCATACTACTTGAGAAGGTGCTGCTCACATTTCTTGTACTATAGCTCATAGTCTTTCGACAGGCCTAATTAATAGCTGATAATCCAGGGTCTGGGCCAGGCAGCAGAGAAACAGGCTAGATTGACCATCTGCTAGCTGCCTTGAGGAATCAGATTTCAGATTCCAGACTCTGTCTGCTCCCCAAGCTAAATAAAAATACAGAAAATCTCAAATAATGTATTGTAGTAACCTGTGTAGCATAAAAATAGCCCATGCTAAATGCACCTTTGATATGAAGCCAATACTAGTAAATATTAGCATAGTATCCCTTATATCTAAAGAGTATATTGTAAATGAAAATATCAGAGATCAGGGACTGAATGTATTTTGTCTAACAGAAATTTAAATTAGACCAAATGAGTAGGAAACTCTAAATGGGGCTATCCCCAAAGACCAGGTGAAAGCAGAGTTTGTCAGACTCAGTGGGCATCACTTAGATATAATGGGGCCACTCACAAAATTGGGCTTAATGTCGATTTAATAGTGCCATTTAGCATGTATATTCTAAACATAGTCATCCTACCCCAGTCTGAAATTAGCTGAGTACCAAATTTCATATGAAATGCATCTGTCATTTCTTCTTGCAACCACATTAACTGCTTAATCACACCAGCTACTGTTCTCAGCTTTATTGAAAGTCTTCCATATCTTCAGGTTTATTGGTTTCCCCTCTAACCCTACAGAACTTAATCAAGTGACTGAATGCATAAACTCAATGTTTTGCTATACACTAGATAATGATAATGTTGCCCAATTTAAAAATAATTGCAGAAAAATAGCTTGCACCTGGGTGTAATGATCAAATGTGGATTTAAAAAAAAAAGGATTAAAAAGGACCTTTTAAATTTTAGAAAGAAAAAGACAGCAAACTAAACTGGTGGTGTTCCAGATTGCATGAAATCATGGAAATCCTGCACAAAAATAGAAAGGCTCAGCTTATCTCTCCACTCTAATTGAAGATATTAAAAATAATCTTAGACTCATTTTTAACACAGTAGCAAAACTTACTTGGAATACGACAGACACTGATACACAGATGCCAACAGTATGAAATAGCGATGACTTCCAAAATTCTAGGAAAGCAAGTAGATCTGAAGCTAAACTCTGTACATGCATTAGAATCACATGCATGAAATAATTTAATCAGAATTTGCATCTCTCCTCTAGTACTACTTCATCTCAGTTCAGCTTGTAATATGACAGATCACAATATTCTTCTAGACAGGCTAATAAAAAAATTTCTTTTTAACTGTAATCAGTTTGTAAATGTTAATGGTGACTTCTCCATTCATACAAAAGTAAAGTTTCGTGTTCCACAAGGCTCTGTTCTATGGCCACTCCTTTTTAATATGGTATTAGCTTCCACTTCTAGGCTGATGATTCATACCTATATGTTTCAGCCAAACCAGATGACAGATACCGGCTTACTAAAGGTTTTTAAAGGACATTAGATAGATGCCGAGTACTTCTGCAAAGCCAGAGACAGTTAGAAATAAGCTTTCTGATTATGCAATAACTCTCTATGGCCTTTCATTTACATCTTGTACAGTAGTGAATGACCCTGGTTTGATTACTGACCCCATCTAAAGCACATGTAGTTCATTTTTTAGTGTATTCCAAAAAAAGAAAACATTTCCAGAAATACTTTTATTTATATATATATATATATATATATATATATATATATATAATGCCATTATATGATGCAGAAAAACTAGTTCATGATTTTATTACCTCTAAGTTGGACTACTGTAATGCATTCATGTCTGGAT